>JAJJWW010017357.1:0-181930 GCA_023531295.1 Papaver armeniacum
AGATCTGTTAGAAAACGCTTCTGAGGATTACGAGTACTTCAAGACATGCGAACTCTATAACAAGGAAACTTTTTGAGTGAGTATATATACCTTTTGCCTTTGCTTTTGTCCCAGTTTTAGTGTTTTCGTATTAAGTGCAACCCAAACATCTGAAACTTTTTAGATTGATGTATTCAAATGGCAATATTTCCTTCCAACAGTACTGCGGTTACGCTGATATAGACATTATTTTCGCTAATTTAATAGAGAAGTGCTGTGACAGTATAGTGTTGATAGAATCCAGAATGTGCCACCAGAGTGTTGATAGAATCCAGAATGTGCCACCAGTGTCAGAGGTGGGATCGGCAAGGAAGTTGTTTTTTTTTTTTTTGCAAAAATTGCATATAGCATGTCTACGCCTTGTGCTACAATTGAACTTGTGTACCTGTCCCGCTTTGTGCTTCCATTGAACTTGTCTACTTATCGCGCCTTACACTTGTTAACCAAGGTGGATTCCATAATCTAACCGAACCTATGTTGTATTAGGAGCTAGGAAAGCCGAGGCGCTCTATGCGCTCTGGGCTTAGTTTAGAACGTCCCTATTTTTGTGACTTCCAAAACCATTACTGTTGCTAAGAAAGTTCCTACGACTTCAACTCTGAATAAACTGTGGGACGGTCATAACGGTATGGGATGCTCAGAAGCAGTGGCAATCCCCCACACAAACAGCTTGCTTGATTTCGGTGAAATATCTCCTAGAAAATGCTGCCGGGGATTAAAAGTACTGCCGGCTATGTCTCTATAACAAGGACGCTGAATGAGCGAGTACCTTTTCCCACTGTTAGATTTTGCTTATGTTTGAGCCAGGAAAAAAAAAAAAAAAAGAACCGCTAGAAACAGGGATTGAACCTGTGACCTTGTGGTTAACAGCCACACGCTCTAACCAGCTGAGCTATTCCAGCTTTGTTGTGCACAATTGGCACTCTTTATCTTTAATAACAAAGCTTTCCAGGAAATTTCATAGCAAACATTAAGCCTACTATGACTTTGGTTGCTGGCTTCCAAGTTCCAACAGATATGATAGAAAACAAACAATAGACCAGCAGACAAATTTCCTAACATATCTTTTTTTTTTTAAATGAAAAAACAACAGGAAATTTCATAGAAGAAATTAAGCCTATTACTGTCACTTGGTTGCTGGCTTCCAAAAGATGTGACTGAAAACATATAAAAGGCCAGCAGCCAAATTTTATAACCTATCAAATGTAATTTGTAAATTTTAATCTTTTTTTTCAGAGAAAAGACAAGCTACCTAGAGTTTGAGGTGATCTATTCAGAATTGATAAACAAAATAAAAGCTAAAATCACAGTCTAGTATGACCCTGTCAGAATGCAGGCCACTGTCACTAATTCAAGACGTGAAGAGTGTTTAAAAATCCAAAAGTTAGTTCACTTTTGACAATTTGTCTTCAAAGACCTACTAAAGACCTGTATTCAGATGGATCAGCAAGTAAGTCACTAACATCTTTTGACAATTTGTCTGAAACTACCAATGGAGTTTGACAGGCCTTTGCACCCTCCATATGAAATCTTCTGAGCACATCCACAACATATTTTATCTGAGAAAGGAACAAATTACAAGAATTCCTTTTCACCTCAAGACCCAAGAAATAATGCAAATCTCCAAGATCCTTTATTCGGAACTGAGCTTGAAGTTTAGAAATTATGGATTGAAGAAATTCGGGTGAAAAGCCAGTAAGAAGAATGTCATCATAAATGAGTGCTACTGTTAATTGATAACCTTGTTGATGAACAAATAATGAAGTATCATCTTTATAATTAACAAAGTTTAGACCAAGAAGAGTTGTACTTAACTTCTCATACCATGCTCGAGAGCTTGTTTCAAGCCACAGATTGCCTTGTGTAGTAAAAATACACGATGCACTACAAAATTAATGACTTTTAGTCAAGGTCCAATTGCCACGAATTTTAATATCCGTGGCTGTTTGTTTCATTTTGCCACGCTGAATAGGTTAGCTTTACACATTATAAACCTGCCGGATGACTTCTACTCACGACATAGTGGGCCGTGGGTATAGCGGGCCTTTTGCTTCGGGTCAGCAAATAGTATCGTAGCAACTATTTCCCGTGGAATTCTCTTAAAACCCAAAGTCGTGGCTAGTAAACCTGTAGAAGACCACGATCCCCACCTGATGAGATAAACTCCCCAGTTCCTCCAGTTCCTCCCACCTCCCTCAACTCTCCCCTTTCTTCGATTATGGATGCTATAAAAACAATTGATTCTTTGAAACCGTATACACAGAGAAGATTATACTTCAGGTAAGTTGGGATTTGTAAAATTAGGTCTTCTTGTTTTGATTTTCTGAAACTAGGGCTTTAAGTAGTAATTATTTATCAGGTAAGTTGGGATTTGTAAAATTAGGTCTTCTTGTTTTGATTTTCTGAAACTAGGGCTTTAAGTAGTAATTATTTATGTAGGAATCAACCTAATTGCATGTCGATTTCAATTATTTCGCACTGGTTTAGAATTTATCTTCTTTAATTTGGATTGTTTTATGATATTGGGTCAGATTTGGAAAAAGGAAATTCATCAATTTCATTATTCTCAGGACATCATCGGTTTTATCTGCACAAGCTGGTAAGAAATTTAATTTCTTGTTCCTTGATTTCCTGCTGTGATTGTCATACATTTTGAGTTTCTTTTAGATGAAAGTTCAATTTTTGTCTTGAAATTCCAGCTAATGTTCTTGCTTTATAACATCAAGTAAACTAGGTTTACACTAGGTTTTTGTTTAGCACTCTATTTCTAATTCAAGTGTAATTGCAAAACCCAGTATGCATGTATTTCTAGGTTAGTCAAATACTATTTTTGGTTATTCTCAGAGAATGTTGGTTTTTTTGTAAGAGATGTGCATTTGGATGTGTATTAAGTCTTCATTCTTATGAACCTAGTTGTTTGAGGTAGGTTGTTGGCTTAAGTATCAGGAGTTTATGAAAATTGCTTTTCTGTTTGGTATTCTCACTCTAGAAAGAAAGAAAAAACCATGGACAAGTGCACTATTTGCTGGGCTTCTAGGTGGAAGATAGTGAGACCTAATACTCCTTCTAAGATACTGCACCACTTCCCGTTAAAGCCTAGGCTTCAGCGTTTGTTTATGTCTTCCAAAAATGGCGAGGACATAAGATGGTATAAAGAACGATGAATTGATACTTATGATCCAAGTAGTCCAGTGAACCATATTGATGTGTACTTGAGACCTTTGATTGAAGAACTTAAAGAGCTATGGGAAGGAGGGTTTGATATTTAAAGAGATTCTTTTAGATCCAAATTTAGATTTTTGTTTTAAAAGTCCAGTCATTGTTTCCTTGTTCATGTGATAAGTCATCGTTGCATTCTATGAATCACATAATGGTTTTCATCATGAATGTATATTTGGCTAAAAAATTTCAGATTTGGTCACTAAGTATATCTATTGTTGTTTGGTTCTCGAGGGTGTGAAATATCACAACTTTATTCTTATAACACAAAGTTAATTTTCTTCTTGGCTGTTAAGTTTTGATATCTGGTGCAAGTTTCAAGCATACTAGATGTGATCACTGGTATGGAAATTTCACACATGATATATTTAATTTAAAATGAAAATGCCACTCTTCGTGGGTGAGATGATTACACATAACAATGGTATTATGCACAATGTTAAACCTGAAATTATAAGTCTGTAACTGTGACCTGTTGTGTTGTTGACCACAATTTCTCAAGCTAATGTGAAATTAACCTTCTGTGTAATTGACTTGTTGATGTGATAAGTCATTGTGTTGTCTTGTTGATGTGATAAGTCATTTTTATTGACTGTTGCCTTGTTACTTATTCACCATATTTGCCTTGTTAGTCCAAATACAAGAATCGCTTAGAATTTTTTCAAATTTGACCCATTCTGCGCATCTTCCCTAGCAAGAAAAGAAACTTTATGTTTTTCTGTCTCTTCTGGTGGTAAATCTCTGTCTCTCTGCAAGTGAAGTTTGGCTAAGTAGAAGAGGCACTCGTTGATTATTAGGGCGCTCAAGTTGGTTCGTACTTTGTAAAGTCTCTTTCACGATCTCAGTAGTATTACTTTTTATTTGTGCATTTGTTCTAAAAATTACTCCATATATGTTTTTGAGTTTCAGCTGCAAATTTCAGGTCTTCTTGGATTTCACTCATTCTTCCAAGTGGTTTTGGTTGTTGCTGCTACTTTGCTGTTGCACATTCAAGGTAAATGTTACATGACAATAGAATCTGTTTTGCATTGTATGAGCTCGAAAACTAGTACTCTGTAGCCTCCAGATAAAGTCTAGGCTTCATCGTCTGTTTATGTCTTCAAAGCTAGAGGATATGAGATCGCATAAAGAAGTGCGAACTTATGATCCAAGTAGTCCAGGGAACCGCATTAATGTGTTCTTGGGACCTTTAAGTTTCTCCAGTAGTTATAATGCTATTCTCAAGAATAAAATTGTTCAACAAAACTCTTTTGACAAATAAATAGTTCTTCTCTGCCCATGTGCTGGCCTTGTCGTATGATGCTTTAAGAAGGTAAGTATTAAGATTGATAGATTTTTTTATGTACCATAGTGTTTCTCTTTGGAGAAGGATATTTGTCTCACAAATAGGACTGCTCAACCAAAACGTGGAGCAGGGTAGCACTATGCAACGATGAGTACGTATAGCAGTGATACTATGCACAACGTTACCTTAAATTATAAGTCTATAATTGTGCCCTGTTGTGTTATTGACCACAACTTTCTCAAGCTAATGTTAAATTAACATGTCGTCGATGAGGTGATAAGTCATTGTTATGACCTATTATGTTATTGACCTTTTGTCGTGTTAGTTGTTCACCATATTTAAGGGGAGGAGACCATGTTCGCCTGAACACAAATATTCCTTAGAAAATTTTCAAATTTAACTCATTGCAAATTTGAGTCTTCTTGGAGTTCACTCATTCTTCTAAGTGGTTGTTATCGCTCTTTGCTATTACTTTCTTCTTTGTACGTTCAAGGTAAACGTTTCATGAAAGTGGAATATGTTATGCGATTGTAGTTTTTCTATGAGTTTGGAAAACTAGTGCAGGGACCTTCATTGGTAGTTTGATACTTTTGGACAAGTTGAATTTTGGTTTTACAGAATTCGTCAGTATTTTCTGGTAGAATGAAGGTTTTAGGTTAATTTGATTAACCACTTTATATGTGATGTGGTCTTGATGCTCTATCATAAACTTGCAATACACAGAACTGATAAGGTTTTCATGAGCAACACCATTTTGTTCTGGTGTATGTGAACATGTAAGTTCATGAGTAATTCCTCTTTGAGCACGAGAAAAGTTTAAGAAAATCATTAAGAAATTCTCATCCATTGTCAGTTCTAATAGTAATGAGAGAAGGATATAAGATTTTTATTCTAAGAACAAACGAGGTAAAAGCATGTTTGATGTCAGCCTTAGAACATAGTCGTAAGACCCAGTAATAATTTGTGTAATCATCTATTATATTTGCATAGTAAAAGAGCACGATACATAAGGTTCGGTACAAGGACCCCAAAGAACCATATGTAATAACTCCAGAGGTTCTGAACTAGTAGTGGAAGAAAGTTGGAATGATAGTTTATGAATTTTACAAACTTTACAATCCATACAAGTAAAAGCTTGTTAACTACATTTTTGAGTTGTAGATGATTACAAATTTTCTAAATTGATTGAAATGAAGGATGACCAAATCTTCTATGAAGAAGAGTGTTGTCAGTTATTGTGGATGATAAAGCATATGTGGCTGAGTTGAAGTTGATGGTATAGAACAATCATTTTTATGTGGTCCTTCGAAGAGAACCTTCCCAGATGTCATGTCCTCCACAGAAAAACCATGTGAATAAAGAGTTATTGAACAATCATTGTCCGAAGTGAACTTATAAACAGAGAGAAGGTTATGTGAGGAATTTGGAATGTTTACTAGTGGAATCAATGTGAGTTATATGCATACCTTCACCATTAGCAGTTTTGATAACCTCAGTGCAATCATAATGTGTAATTTCTTGCAAGCCATCTGATGTAGAAGCTATGTGTGAATTGGCACCATTGTCTGCAATTCATTCATCTGAGTCTCAAATTTGTAGATATTTTTTTGGACCTTATAATTCCCACAAAAATACATGTAGCCCACCTATAAATTTAGATTATCTTACTAGTGTTTTTTTTGCACCAACGGATACGAGCTAATCCATAAGATCCGAGCCCGTAGACGCTACCTATAAAAGGAACGTGAGGCTAGTTTCCTTGGGGTTTAATTTTTGTTTCTCTTTCGTTTTTCTTATCTAGGTTTGAACTAGATTGACAACACCTACCATGGAGAAATTTCACAATGATATCTTAGAAAACATACTTTTTCGTTTACCTATCGAGCCAACTTTACAAGCAAGACGAGTATGCAGAACTTGGAGAAATCTCCTAGCTAATAGACGCTACAAAGGTTTTCTTTCCGCATTCCCTCTGGCGAACGAAGAAATTCAACTCTACTATGGTGAACAGTATCATGTTGACAAGAATTACTACTACTCTTATCAGGAACTCATAAAGCTGAAACGTTCCATTTGTGGCAGAGATATTTACAAGGATGATATATGTAACTTAATTGGGTCATGCAACGGTTTGGTTTGGTTTGTTTGAAAATCCATACGTGGAAACTTCTTTTTGGTTTGCAATAAAAATTTGTGACTACTATAACAAAAATTTGTGGAATCGGATTAAGGAGTTTAGTATAAAGATTGGCGAATATTTTATGGAGCCATTCGCGATTACAAGGAGCAATGAAGTTTTATTGTGGCGCGATCGAAGCATTCGGTATTGTTACGATCCTACAACTTCAACTCTAAACAAACTTTGGGATGGTGATAATGGTATGGGATGCTCACAAGCAGTGGCAATCCCCACACAAACAGCTTGATTTCGGTGAAAGATCTTCTAGAAAATGCTGCTGGAGATTATAAGTACTACAAGACCTGCGAGGCTGCGACTAGGACGCTGAATGAGTGAGTAGCTTTTCCCATTGTTTGAGCCAGAAAAAATAAAAAAATCTTCAATGAAAGAGCATGATTAAAAAGTCGTCTACTTCAGCAATTCATGTAAAAAGAAAGAAAAAAGAACGCTAGAAACAGGGATTGAACCTGTGACCTTGTGGTTAACAGCCACACGCTCTAACCAGCTGAGCTATTCCAGCTTTGTTGGACTTGTTTTCTTCTTTTGCTATAAAATTTAGCTGTTTTTCAGAAAATTTCATAGAAAATATTGCTCTATGGCCGTCACTTGGTTGCTGGCTTCCAACAGATATGATAGAAAACAAACAATAGGCCAGCAGACAAATTTCCTAACATATCAATCAATTTAAATGTAATTTGTAAAGTTACTCAAATCTTTTTTTTTTTTTTTTTTAAAAAAAAAAAAACAACAGAAATTTCATAGAAGAAATTATTAAGTCTACTACTGTCACTTGGTTGCTGGCTTCCAAAAGATGCGACTGAAAACATATAAAAGGCCAGCAGGCAAATTTTCTAACCAATCAAATGTAATTTGTAAATTTCAATCTTTTTTTTCAGAAAAAAGACAAGCTACCTAGTAGTTGAGGTGATCTATTCAGAATTGATAAACAAAATAAAAGCTAAAATCACAGTCTAGTATGACCCTGTTAGAATGCAGGCCACTGTCACTACTTACTCGCATTCACGACGTGAGGAGTGTTTAAAAAGTTTGTTCACTTTATGAGCCCAAATTTCTTCTGCTGCCTGCTATCCAAAATATCGTTCCTTCTACTGCTATACTATCAGTCTAGCAAGGTGTTTTAAAATCTTGCTTTCTTCCTCGAGTTAGTGTCCCCTACCTCTTGACATGATTTCTCAGCAGAAACTTTTATTCTCCTAGTCATAGTTTCCATTGTTTCTGATTGATCAGCTGAAACTGACACGGAAGCAGTGAATTGCATATCCTTGTGATTCACTTGAATTGTAAAAGCATCACTCAGTAGAGGTCCTTTGACCCTTAGTTTAATGGCAGATAGGTTCAGCCCGAATTTTGAGAAATGGGAAACCTCAAGCAGACCCCCACATTGTGCTCCTATCATTTCAAATGTATCTGAATTCCAAAGAGAGAAAGGAACTCCCCGAACTAAAATCCACCTTGCTGATATCTCCACAATCTCGGCTGGAGACAGTAGGTTCATGCCAGATGACCATGGGACAAATTTGAACTGAATGTACTCAAAAAACCATGGTTCTTGCTTAAACAAATACTCTCTTTCTATAGTGTTCTCGATGCAGAATAGAGCTCGAGTAGACGAAACTGGTTGGAGATGGAAATCACCTGCAAATTTGAATTTTTTACTCATGGCTGCACCTACTTTTCCCCATGACTCGATATGACTCTTAGCTTCTATGACAACCATCATATCCCAATTTATAGAATCTACAGTTTTGTCTTCGTGAATTATGGATGCAGTAATCTTCTCAGGAGTGTAGGTCGGGCAGATCTTGCAGGAGCGTAGACGAAGAACAAGATGAATACAACAGTGATTCCTAATATCGTATTCGGCTAGAGTTTTTCCATCTTGCAACTGATGACCACCAAAAATCAGACGTTGATCGACTGGTGGAATTCCTTCCTTCTCCCGAATCTTAGACTTAAGGCTCTCAACAGTGTCCGAACTCTCAACCTCAACGGAAAAAATCGTGCTAAACCGGATAAATATCTGCATCTGTACATTAAATTGAATGGAACAAATAGTACGTGATCAACAACATAAAATCAAAGGATAAACTTGCTCATAAACATGTACACGGATAAGTATCTAGAAACAAAAATTACTAATTAACTAATTAGTATGATCAACTCCTAATCGCTGCCTGCATATATATATATAGATCAACTCCTAATCAACCCCTCCTACCACCCTTTTTCCTAAAAGTTTGTTCTGAATGTGACACAGGAACTTCCGGTAGTGTTATCTGTTAACTCCTCTCACTCTGGTAATGGTTCGAATCATTACCCCTGTAGTAAAACCAATTTGAATTTACAATTACGGAACCAAAATCTGCCCTAGGGTTTTTGTTCATAAATTGATAACCTAAAATCGATCTAAATTTCACATTTAGAACACAAATTTGTAACAGTACAACGAAATTTCAGTGGCTAAAACCAATTTTGAATAACATTAAAGAGCACAATTTAATCAATTTTGCCCTAATTTTTTCTTTTTCAAAAACTTAAACAAAAAAATACACACAGATCGAAGTATGATACTTACTTGGGAGGTTTCTTCGAGTTAATCAATTTTTCCCTTGGTTATCGCTTGCGTCGTCTTTATTGTTTCTCCACTGTCTTTACGGTTTCTTTCTCCTTTCTCTATGTCAGTCTTGTGGGACGCAGAGACGCAGAGTAAAAAGTTAAGATTAGAACGGTTTTTTGGGGACCAGCTTTTTTTTTGGGCACCATTGTTTTATAAGGCTCCCCTACCCTACAATGTTAAGGGATGTCCTAAAAATCATGAGATTATCAATTTGCCCATTACCCTAATTAAAATTAACCCTAACCTAATAACTGCCTCTAACTTAATCTAAAACAAAACCAAAAACTAAAAAAAAACAAAAAACAAAAAGCGGTTTCTCTCAAACCTGTTCTCCCTCTTGTCTTTCTTCTTCCCCCAAATACAACATCGTCTTCATCGATTAATCGTGGATTCATAAAATTTTCATCGTCGATTAATCAATCGACTATAACAATGGTTCTTGAAAGCAAACCAAAAGACTTGAGGAGAAGGTCTCGATTGGGACATCTAGCGAATCGGCCAGTGATTTTGATTCATAAAGAAGTGGAACAACCAAGTGAAGCCATAATCCCGGTATAATAGACGCTGTAGAAGCTTGATTACGCCATGGGACCGATTCGCAGGTATTTTGCAACAAACCCATTACTTTTAATTTGATTTTGATTCGTTTAATTGAATACAAATCATCAAAATAGGGTTCAAATGGAAGTTACAGTACATAGTTCGGTTAGGTCGAGTTTCTAAAAAACCCAATTTTGTTAACCGAACTTCCTGAAAGGAAGAACTCGAAGAACAGTTCGGTTCTCTAGGTATCAAAACTAGGTAACCGAACTGCCTGTTCGGTTAGATCGCAAAGAAGCAAAAAAAAAATTCTAACAGAACTTAAATTTTTTTAAAACAATTTGTTTTTTACATGTAACCGAACTCCGCTATTTTGCCTGCTAATTTGAGTTTGTATGTAACGAAGCTTGTGCCATTGAGTTCGGTTTGTTCGCATAATAATCTAACCTTAGAAAGTAACCGAACTTTACCGAAAAAAATAATGTAACCGAATTGTTGACAAAAAAATCTTGACAAACCGAACTCTTCAGTAGTTGCAAACATGTTGAGTTCGGTTTGTTTAAAAAATTATCACAAACCGAACACTTCATTAACATTTACCAATGTTGAGTTCGGTTTGTTTTCAAAAAATATTTGTTAACCGAACTATACTATGGTCCCCAAAATTAGAGTTGGCCTATTTTGTTTAAGCTAATATCTTTTGTTTTCTTGATTAGTGGAAGAGGAAAAAAATCAAACAAACCTTTACTGGAAGATCTTAGAACTCCCACCCCTTGAGGCAAAGTACATTGTGATGCCGGTCAAGTAGTGAAACAAAAAATGCTAAGTATAGAGGTGGGTCATTAGGATGTTGTGATCCAAGATGGTGTTAATAGAGATAATGTTGACAACGTAATCCAACAAGTTAATGAAGAGATCGTGGAACGATGGGCAATGAAGAGATTGTGGAAGCGATGGGCAATGAAGAACAACATCAAGGTGGATAAGGTGAACCAGGTGAAAGAGGAGGAGATGAGGGTGCCAATGATGGTTCCAACCATTGCTTAACCACATACGTTACAATATCCTCGGGATATTCGGGGCTAGACCAATGTTCGATAAATGCCGCAAGATTTAGATTATA
Organism: Papaver armeniacum; assembly: GCA_023531295.1. Classification (NCBI taxonomy): domain Eukaryota; kingdom Viridiplantae; phylum Streptophyta; class Magnoliopsida; order Ranunculales; family Papaveraceae; genus Papaver; species Papaver armeniacum. Next base: position 11,024 of record JAJJWW010017357.1, read on the forward strand.
CTCTTCTTGGTGACAGACCAAGTCAATGACTCCCATTCACCGAGAGAAAGCAACCCGTTTAGCGTGATTTATAGTCTATTGTATATCGAATTCCTCTTTTGCAGTCGCTTGTTCATCTTCCGGTAGCTTACTAATCTCTTCAAATGCTTTCCTCTTTGGTGGACAAATTTGAGGCTTGCACCTATTCATCACATTACACCAAATATGGAACGTACAAAGCGTATTATGTGCTAATGGGAAGACTCTCTCTATTGCGTTCATTAATGCTACATCGTTGTCCGTCACTATAACCGCGGGGATATCATCATCTCGGTATATGGCCTTCACTTGTTGTAGCGCCCAAGTGTAACTTGGTTCTTGCTCATCTTCTAGAAAACAAAAAGCAACGGTAAACGGTGACTTCGTCGAGGTACGACCAACAATATTCAACAATGGCATCTTGTATTTGTTAGTCTTGTAAGTGCAATCCATTATAAGAACTTGATGGAAGGATTGATCCAATTGAACACTCTTCGGATCGCAATGAAGAGATCGTTATTTGATCTTAGGACCTACCTTCTTTTGAACCGCATAGCCTTTCTCTTTAGCTACCAAAAACAATTGTTGCATCACTTTTCTATCCTTCCATTCATTCCTTTTAATTGTCTCAATTGCATTGTAAATGGTTGTCAAAGATGATACATTATCCTTGTTAAAATGGGCCTAGCTAAAATGGGCCTAGCTAAAATGGGCCTACAGCCTACTATTGTACGACAAAATTTTTTATTAGAGCAATTCCTATGGAAATGGCCAAACACAAAAATCTGTTCAGCCGGGTGGATGGCCAAACTAGGTTTTCCACTATGGGAAATCACTGTGTGTTAGAGTAGTAGACACGCGTCATTAAAAAAACCCGGTGCCGCTCAGCAGCAGAACGCTGGCGTCAAGGACGCAAACGCTGGCGACAAGAAGTCTGACGCCGTGTCACGGATTGTATCGCTAGCGGTTTTCCTGGTGACGCCAACCGGTATTTTTTAAATTTTCGAATTTCACTTTTTCCCTCTATAAATTGACGCCATCTTCGAACAATTCAATCACACCAAAATTCACTTGAATTTTCTCTTATAAAAATGGCTGAAAAAGCGATCACACTTTTCTGCGATGCAAAACTTGAAGCTGTTGTTTCTAAGATATGTGGGAGTTTTAAAAAGATTGAAAATTGTAAAAGGGAAGTGCAAGTTTTAGAAGTTGCTCCAAGAAAATGTTCCGCTAAAAGGCAAAGAAAAGCTCCTGTTTTGAAACTTAACAACAAAAAATTCAAAAACAAAGGTGAAAGCTGTCAAAAGAGCGCGTTGAATGGAAAATACGTCAAATGAAGATAAACAGGAGGCCGAAACTTGTACTTGATTTTTATTAAAGTTTTTATTATTGTCGAAGTTTATATCTTGTAAAATTGGCAGTAATATCAATGAATGAAAATGTTTATATTTTAAAATAGATTTCCACTTCAGATTACGTGAAATTTATTACCATTTATTTAAACTTGCAAATAACATCAAACTACATTTTAATAAACCACAACAAAAACATCAAACTACATCAAATCCAGCCACATTCTCTCTGTAAAGTTCATAGCATTCAAAATGCCTAAACTCTCTCCCGCTTTCTTCGTAAACTTGGTGAGCGATGGTTTTCAGTTCTTCGTTGGATAATCCAAGAATTGCTCGATGAACATCCATAATATTTCCGTATAATGTTTTACTTCATTAATGATGAATGTAATTCTTAGTTCTAGGCTCTTACTATTTCTTATTGCTTCGTTCCGCGAAAATACAAAATGTCCCAATACTCTTTCCAGAAATGGTCATGGTTCATTGGTCTCGCCATACGATGTAACCAACATCGAACTAGAGCAACATCTTCTTCCATTGTAGAATTCGGCAGCGGCACTCGAGTGCGATAACGGTGTACTTGAGATGGACCATCTTTTAGAATTAGAAACACGTTTGAAACGAAAAGTCTTACCGTGACCTTTCTCCTAATTATCAAGAGTTGTTTGGATCACTTATTCTTGATTACACCGATGAACTTTTCTCGATCAATTTCCATTACACGAGCAAGAAATGGCTGATTGCGCAAGACTAATACAGAAAACGAGCACGCAATTGACGAGCATCTCGGTTTCACGGGTTTCCCATCAATGAGGCGAACATTGAAAACACGTTCTCCCAAAAGAACTATCATGAGAAATAACAACACTAGTGATTACCCTATGAAAGAAATATTCTTTGCATAGATTTATATCCTCTTCTTCAGTAAACTTGGGACCACGATTTCTAAGAGACAGTTCTGCAAAGGAGGAGGAGAGATATAAGAAACAAGAAGAAGAAGAAGATGTGATTTTGGAGATACAATGAGTGAATTTTATAGGATTTGAGAACGAAAAATTTGCCGTTGGACATGGAAATTTATCTGTTGGCGTTTGCTGTAAAGTCTCGGGCGACATTAGTAAAGTCACCCAAGAATTTCCTATGAGAGCCCATTTGAATTACCAGCGCCTATTTTTTATTATAAATACATCACTAGATTTTATTCTAAACCAAACCAACTGATTTCTCTCTCATCATCCACCATGTTTTCTAAAGGCAAATCAAAGCAAATATTATGTGTCGAAGCAAAAGAGGTTTTCCCATTATGTTTCATGGATAACCACAGTCTTATGCAATGTCCTTAGATGTATTCAAAGTGTCCGCAGGAAGGTTGTTCACGCATCAGAATAGTGATTGAATCACAACCAGAAAAGCTCAGGTATTTGCAATATCAAGATCCCAATTGTCCAGAGGAACCACATATGCTAGATGATGCTATGAAGATTAAAAAAGAAGAAAGAAGAAAAGATTGCAACAATGTGCAAAAACTTCAAACTTAAAGCCAAATTGAAGAAGGAGTTATTACACTGCAATCATTATGGATATGGAAATCACGAATACAAACATTGTCCACAAAGAATCAGTTCATGCTCAAAGCTCAGTTGCAGGACTTTTATGCATTTGCGGACTTCCTCTCAAGAAGACACATATGGAAGGCATATTTTGGAATGTCTCAGGTGATTTTTGGTGGAGTGGGCTGATAGACGTTGTAGGACAGATCGATTCACTATGGTATTATGTTATTTAATTTGTTGTTTATTAGGTGTTATTACGATTATCTAAAACCATCAATATCAAGCAATTTAAATTTCACTTGGATTAAACATTGCACCATCAATTTCATAAATGAAAACCTACTGCATTGAACAACAACATCATACATGAGAATAAAAGAAATACATTAAATTAAAACAACTACTACATATACGTCAATTCTCAGCGGGTGGTGGAATTCCTAGGATGATGTAGGGATCGTATCTGTTGAGCACCCTAAGAATGTTGAAACAAGCATGGAAGGCGAAAGGACGACCGCGGTGAGATGCTGGCCACATCGCTAGAGTTCTGGGCAACACTTCATGTTCGGCTTCACCGTTCATCTTATTTTGGTGATTCAACATTAGTTGGGCGACAAACTCCAATACATTCGTACTAATTACACTAAAACGATGATGCAATCCGTGAGAATCACGCCCACGGATGTTCCCAGTTTCAGTGGTGAACATTCTGTAACATTTGTCCCAGAAAGTGAACATCGAATCGGGTACATTACGCATTACAGCTTCTTGTGTGTGAAAAACAAAGGCTCTACAAATAGCTAAATCCTCTTGTTGAGAGAATCCAACACGAACTCTAGGAGGCATTTTTGAGAGTGAAGAAAGTGTAGAATGTGTGAATTTAGAGTTGAAAGTAGGAGTATTTATAGAATTCAAAAACTGTAGCCGTTGGATCAATAGGTTTTCCAGCCTTTCAGATGGAGCCGTTGGCGCCATCGAGTCAGACGCTAGAGTCTCAGCATAAGTCGCTAGCATTAACATCTAAAATGCGCGTTTTGGTGGAAAACGCGGGCGTCACCTATGTTGTCACCAGAGTTATTGATCATAGCGCACGCCATTTCAACAGACGCGCGCCTGTTGGAGTGTCTCGCTGTTCAAATGAACTAATCTGTTCACTTGAACATCCATTTTCTTGGTTTGTTCATCCCATAGTGGGATCAAAATGAACAAACTCTAGTTTTGTTCATTCCATAGGAATTGCTCTTAAACTACCAATTTACCATTTATCAAAGGTTATCAAATAGTAACATTAAAAATGTGTTCCCCTTAAATCATAAAACTAAAAGCTAAAATCAAAATTAAAACTAAAATCAAAATTATAAAACTAAAAACTTATATCAAAATCAAATTCTTCAACTGATTCTTCTTTTCATCCCAATCTTTTAAACTAGGTTTTAGTAACATGCAATTGCTCAAGATTTTGAAATCAAAATTTTCCAGATTTACCAGAATCGTTAACGTTAATGTACGTGTGATCCGATTGCAAACAGAAACGTTTTATGTTCATGCCCACAAATATCGATTGTCCTAGATATGTTTTCTGGTTCGAGAAATTTGAACCAGAATCGGTCAATGTTAATCTCCACATATCCTGATTCAGTTACGGTAGGGATAACCATTTTTCTGTAACTATTTTTTGTTGGAATCGGATTATATGTGTGACCACAAAAACCGATTGTGTACCATTTGAATTCATAACTGCTTAGCTCATAATCAGATTACATTAGCACTTATAAAAATCGATTGTTGATGTATAATGCTAGAATCAGATTTTATATGTGTGTCGAGTAAACCGATTGTTGTGAGAAAAAATTCCCAATTTTTGTGTATCTTTTTTTGTTAGAATCGGATTACATGAACACTTTTATAAAACGATTCCTGTTGTGCAATGTCATGCATCGTGTAAACCGATTCTGGTTATACCCGAATTAAAAATGAGTATTAGTATGATTTTACACAATTTCAAAACGATTATAATTTCATACTCGATCTCAAAATGAGTATGAAATTTATACGATTATGAAATCATACTCATTTTCAGATCGAGTATGATTTAAATTATGTTCAATTTTTTTTCCAATAATCGGTTTTTGTGTACATGTGTAAAAACTGATTCCGGGTTTTTTCGTGAATTGAAAAAATCAACCCAAAATCGGTTTATGATAGCATGAACATATACCGATTTTGGTTTGATTTTTTTTAGAAAAAAAAATCATGTTTTGTTGATGAATCAAGATTAGTTAATTTCTAGTTTAATTTCATCTCTAAACCTCAACTAATCACCCGATTAACTCTAATTAATTAGGGGTAGATTAGCCATTATGTAAAATAGTTGGATAAGGGTTACCTTTTTATATTTTAATGACCCTTTTTTGTCCAATAATCATAGGCCCTAATTAATTGTCCTAGGCCCTACTTTAGCCAGGATTTTATGGAATGGGCGTTTTATATTGGGGTTGAGCTGTAGGATGCCGAAATTTATTGACCGGGAGAAATCCCTCCCGGCAGACGTGGGCCCCTCCTAATTCTCTGGGTGAAGCGGGGGGTCCATTCTCACTGTGAGTACCTTTTAACCGGTGTTTTTAGAGACTTTACTTCTAGGTTGCACATATGCGGACTCCGACACTATAAAATTCTCAAAAAATTAGGACGCTGACACGTATATGTATATTTTATGCATAGATTATTTATATATATATAATTATGTATTTATACAGTAAAGTCAAGTGTTTTAATCCTAAAATTTAGAAAATGATGCTACATGTGTATAAATTTCAAAAGAAAAGAAGAGATTGTTTGTTTATACACGCTGAAGGTCAAGAAATCAATCACTATTAAACACATGACACAATTAAAATGCATTCTTAGAACAACAAATGCCCCACCAAGGGTATACGTGATGTTATTTCCAATTACAAAACCCTAATAAAGACCTAAATTTGTGATCTCAATGTTTGTATTTCTACATTTAGTTAATAATAGTAAAAATAAAGGAAGAGTTTAAATGAAAATGGAAAAAAAAAAAACAACGCTTCAAACCCGAATCACCAGTGTGTCCAAACCAGACGTGCACATTGGCACGTCGGTCACGCGTCGTGTCGGCGTCCAACGAGTGTCCCGTGTCTGACGCGGACACAGCTCAGAAAATGCAACGTCCGTGCAACCAGCTTTGCTTATTTTTAGCCAGAAAAATGCCGAAACGCTAAATTTATTGACCATTATTATTAGATAAAGAGTATAAAACTAATAGTAAAACACCAAGGTGAACAAACTTGGAGTACAAAAACTCTATTCAAATGTTGGGATCCATTAAAACTCCGTATTAAACAAAATTGATATAAAACCCCAAATTTTTAAATATTGATATAAAAAACCCAAACAAAATTTGGTTTCATCTTATTCTTGCCTATTTTTTTTTTTATCATGAAACGAAAGATTTTAATGATGAAATAGCAAGTTTACGAAGAAACCAAATTTTGGTGGTATTGTTTCCGGTTAGTGGTGGTGTTGTTTAGTGGTGGTGCTTTTTATGGTGATGGTAGTGCTTGTATTTGTTTGTGGATATGGCGTTGGTGGCTAGTAGTGGTAGTTGATGGTGGATATGGTGGTTGTGGTTGGTGATCGTAGTGGTTGGTGATGACAGTGCTGGTATATATCACTACACCATTTCTACGGATTAGCAACGTACTCTAGCTGTTGCTGACTGGGATCACAATGACAGATCTCTGTTGCAATAGTGTTGCAATTTTTTGCAACGGCATAATCTTCTTTGCGACTCCTGGTCAGCAACCGAGATTCGCAACCGCCGTTGCTGTTGCTAAATTGTTCATTTGCAACCGAGTCCTGCCGTTGCTGAATCTTTTTAGGAACAGGAAAAAAAGGCTCAGAATGAAGCCATAACTTAAAAGGAAGCCACGACTTCATTTCTAAGCCATGGCTCATAAATTTATGTTTCTCAATGTTATGTCAACTCAACATCTCTATAACTGAACACAAAAGTCATACATATAACAAAAATTATCACTACTTCAAGTTCATATAGTCAAAAATTAGATTCAAGCTCATTCCCAAAAACAAACTAGAAATTAGATGTTCATATACAATTAATGGTGTATCGGTGTACCATTTGTTAACTATAATTAGTGGCTCAGGCATTTGAGTGCTATTTTGCTTGTCGGCAACAAACCCTTCCTGCATCAGAAATGCCTAAAGGCCTCATCAATCGGAACAAGATACTGTAGAAGATCAGAACCCTTCCTGCACATTTCCGTGTCACATATCCTGCAACAAACAAAAGTTCTTATAAAACAACACCAATCTGCTCAATATAATCTTTCCAAACATTTGCATCATCCAAATATCCAAAGACCTCGCAATGACAATTGTTGCACTTAAAACCAGCACCAAAACTTATCATCAAAATCTGAAAAAGCGGGGTACAACAACCACACCCAATATTTCAATTAGAAATATGTATGGACTAACTCCAATATACTTTTAAGAGAATCAACTAGATAGTCAGACTCAATCTTAATAAAAGTATATCAAAGAGTTATATCTCAATTTCTAGATTCAATAATTACTCAAGCAAATAGAAATCTGCGAGTCTGATTGAATACAAGAGAAATCACTTGAACGGTACCAAAGACCAATGTTCAAGGATCAATAAATTTCAATCAACAACCAAAGTTTGAATTTCCCAATTGATGATTCAACGCGCAACCTGTGATATTTAAATTATATAACAAAATATAACACAGAACCAGAAGTTTTGTTAACGAGGAAACCACAAATACAGAAAAACCCCGGGACCTAGTCCAGATTGAACACACACTGTATTAAGCCTCTACAAACACTATCCTACTACAACTAACTTCGGTCTGGACTGTATTTGAACCCCAATCAATCTCACACTGATCCAAGGTACAGTTGCGCTCCTTACGTCTCTGATCTCAGCAGGATACTACGCACTTCATTCCCTTAGCTGATCTCACCCACAACTAAGAGTTGCTATGACCCAAAGTCAAGACTTTAATAAACAAATTTGTATCACATAGAAAATTCAACGGTAATAGATAAATCTATCTCCCATAGAAATACCTACGACTTTTTCTTCCGTCTTTTGATAAATCAACGTGAACATGAACCAATTGATAAATTGAATTCATTCCTTTCATCAAATTTCCCAATCTCATACTTTGTCTCCATTGTAGATCGCTTCCACCCGGAGCTCTGATACCAATTTGTTACAACAAATGGCTCCATCAAGCACAATCAATCGAGATATAAAATACAAATAAAATCAAAGTAAAATCAAGCACACAACACAAGGATTTATAGTGGTTCGATCAAAATGATCTACATCCACTTGCGAAGACAACGAAACGATTTCCATTATGTATCAAACAAGTTTACAAGGTATTGAATCAACTCCTCTCAAGAACCCTAGACCCCTTTTTGTTTGGTGCCTCCCACTCTCTTCACATGAGTTTCTCTTACTAACAAAAGGATAAGAAAACCTTCTTATCTCCTGATGCCTTTCAGTTTTATGTTACAAAACAAAGCAATGTGCTGGGCTAAACGAGAACAAGCCCAAACGAGAATACTAAAGGTATTCAAGGCATAAATACGACAATATCGATGCTGATAAGATGAATTACTACTACTCTTTATGAGGAACTTAGTAGCAATTAAAATGATCATCAAATTTTGTGTGTTTTATTCATCATTAATGAAACTCAAAGTTATTTATTACAGAGAAGATAAAATGTTATTACAAAGTGTTATTTGCATTGAAGTTAAGGCCACTATTCATAGAAAGTTCTTGACTAAAATCACCGACACAAGCACGTGAAATAGAAGCGTGTAAGTCCAGCAAGGAACAACTTGGCATGAGATGTACATCCTTATCCCGCACCGGCCGTATTCATCTTAACCTGCACCACAGCATGTGCCAGGATATCCTGATCCTGTAGAACACTAGATGTGTCAATATCCCCCTCAAGCACAAAGGAGCTGCAATGACTTTGAGCTTGGATCTGATATCATCAAATCTTGGCCCATGAAGAGGCTTAGTAAAAATCTGACAGTTGATCCAAAGTATTAACATAGAAGACATCCAAAGCCTTAGACTGAACTAGCTCTCGACAAAATGATAGTCTAAATGAACATGCTTCATTTAGAGTGTTGAACTGGATTAGAAGCTAGATAGATAGAGCTTATATTGTCACAACCAAGTCTAGGTATACCAGATACTGAAAAGTGTAAGTCCTGCCAGAGAAAACAAATCCACACAATATCATTTGCCTTGTGATCAAGAGTTATATACTCAGCCTCTGTGCTTGATCTCGCAAGCCGCTGTTGCTTTTTAGAAGAACAAGAAACCACATTGGATCCAAAAAATACACAATATCCTCATGTAGACTTTGTATCATCAACATTACCATCCCAATCAGCATCTCGAGAATCCTAATAAGAAAGAAGGACCCTTAGTAATCTCCAAGCCAAAATGTAGAGTAACCTTAATATACCGGAGAATTCTGTTGGTTGCATTTAGATGTGGAATTCTAGGCTGCTGCATGTGCTGACAAACCAGATATATAACATAAGAAATCTCAGGCCTTTTCCATGTTATATAGTGAACAGAACCTACTAAAGACATGTATTCGAGATGGATCAACAAGTAAGTCACCAACATCTTTTGACAATTTGTCTGAAACTGGCAATGGAGTTTGACAGGACTTTGCACCCTCCATATGAAATCTTCTGAGCAGATCCACATCATATTTTATTTGAGAAAGGAACAAAGTAGAAGAATTCCTTTTCACCTCAAGACCCAAGAAATAATGCAAATCTCCAAGATCCTTTATTGGAGCCGATCTTGAAGTTTATAAATTATGGATTGAAGAAATTCAGGTTAAGTGCCAATAAGAAGAATGTCACCAACATAAATGAGTGCTACTATTAATTGAGAACCTTGTTGATGAACAAATAATGAAGTATCATCTTTATAATTAACAAATTTTAGAGCAAGAAGAGTTTTACTTAACTTCTCATACCATGCTCGGGAGCTTGTTTCAAGCCTTAGATTGCTTTGTGTAGTAAACATACATGGTGTGGCTTGTCAGGATCAATGAATCAGGAGGTTGTGACATGTAGACAGTTTCTTTGAGATCTCCATGCAAGAAAGCATTGCTTACATCCGGTGATGAATTTTCCAATCATATTGAATCGCCATGGACAAAATAATTCGAATGTTGTAGGTGTAGCAACAGGACTGAATGTCTCCTCAAATTCTAAGCCTTGTTGTTAATGATATCCCTTTGCTACAAGTCTAGCCTTGTATTTTTAAATTGTACCATCTCGCTTTATATCTAACTACGAACACCCATTTGCAACCTACTACATGCCTGATCTGCTGGAGGATCTACAAGTGACCATGTGCCGCCTTTTCCGTAATGCGATAAACTCATTAGCAGAAGCAACTCTCCACACTTTTTGTTTATGAGCAATAGTAATGCAAGTAGGAACTGTTGCATTATTAACTAAAAGTGCAAGTTGCAATGGATGTTTTGTTGTAAAATAGGATTTTGGTGTTCGATTCCATTTTTACTCCTAGTAGTCATGGAATGAGCATTCTTAGTGACATGATAAGATGAAGTTAAAGATTGAGATTTAGTTGGGATTGGAAAATGAGTGACAATAGAAGATTCAGGAGAACAAGAATTAGATGGATCCTTAAAAGGAAATGAGTTTTCATTGAAAGTTACATGTCTTGAAATATACACATGACTCTGTAGTTGGATCTAGACATCTATATCCTTTATGAGTCAAGATGTATCCTATAAAGACAGAATGAGCACTTCTAGGTTCTAGTTTGTTTGATGTATATGGTTTCAACCAACAAAAACAAGAACATTCAAAAACTTTAAGAAAGTCATAATCTGGTTTCTTATGAAAAGTTGTTCAAAAGGAGTGGCAAATTGAATATCTCTTGTAGGAAGTCTATTTATAAGATGATTAGCCGTAATAAGTGTTTCTACCCAATATGTGAAAGGCAAACCAGATTGAAAGAGAAGAGTTCTTGTGACATCAAGTAAGTGCTTGTGTTTAGTTTCATCAACACCATTTTGCTCTGGTGTATGTGAACATGTAAGTTCATGAGTAATTCATATTTGAGCACAGAAAAGTTTAAGAAAATCATTAAGAAATTCTCATCCATTGTCAGTTCTAATAGTAATGACAGAGAAGGATAGAAGATTTTCTATTCTAAGAACAAACGAAGTAAAAGCATGTTTGAAGTCATTCTTAGAACATAGTGGTAAGACCCAACAATATTTTGTGCAATCATCTATTATATTTGCATAGTATAAAGAGCCTGATACATAAGGTTCAGTACAAGGACCCCAAAGATCCATATGTAACAACTCCAGAGGTTGTGAACTAGTAGTGGAAGAAAGTTGGAATGATAATTTATGAATTTTACAAACTTTACACTCCATACAATTAAAAGGCTTGTTAACTACATTTTTGAGTTGTAGATGATTACAAATTTTCTAAATTGACTAAAATGAAGGATGACCAAATCTTCTATGAAGAAGAGTGCTGTCAGTTATTGTGGATGATAAAGCATATGTGGCTAAGTTGAAGTTGATGGTACAGAGACCATTTTTATGTGGTCCTTGGAAGAGAATCTTCCCAGATGTCATGTCCTTCACAGAAAAACCATGTGAATAAAGAGTTATTGAACAATCATTGTCAAAAGTGAACTTATGAACAAAGAAAAGGTTATACGAGGAATTTGGAACAACTAGAATGTCACTAAGACTGAAAGAATGCTCATGCATATGTTTACTAGTGGAACCAATGTGAGTTATAGGCATACCTTCACCATTAGCAGTTTTGATAACCTCGGTGCAATCATAATGTGTAATTTCTTGTAAGCCATCGATGTAGATGTTATGTGTGAATTGGCACCATTGTCTGCAATCCATTCATCTGAGTCAAAAATGTCAGCTACAGCTAGCATTGCATTTAAATTTGCTGGAGGTTGTCTACCTTTGTAAGTAAAGTTGATCCTATGAGTGCAAACATCAGCAATGTGACCTTTAGTGATGCAGATTTGACAAACAGGTTCATCAAAGAGTTCTGGTAGTGAATAACCTTTACCATATAAGGCCCTTGTAAACATTGGGTAGGTTTGGATAGCGGCCATAAGATCCTCTCGCCTTGATTATAACCACCTACTCTATGATTGTAAGAGCCTCTAAAAGCACCTCCAGCTCTGTGTGAGTTAGCTAAGAAGGCTTTAGAATCAGCATCATGTTTAACTGCTTTGATTGTGTCACAAATGACTGAGTAAGTTATTATGCAATTCAACACAAGTTACTAGTGGATTTATATGCCTCATAGCAGTTGCAAAAGGTATATAGTCATTATTCAAAGCTTTTAGAGTTACAACCACAAGTTCCTTGTCAGAAATAACTTCTCTATCAGAAGCCAATTGATCTGATATTTTCTTGATCTCATTAATCAACACATGAATTGACTTATTGCCTTGATTGAGAGAAAGTAACTTGGTGCGTAGCTGAATCAAATGTGTCGATGAAGCTCTAGCAAATCTGTCTTCAATACTTGACCAAAGTTGATGAGAAGAATTAGATTTGGAGATGTAAGCAATTCATCGTATTCGAAATGGTAGAATTGAGCCACATAATGATAGATGAGTCTTCTTCCATCCAATCAGATAATCGTGGGAGTTTCAATTCCATTTTCTTGATTCCTCCTCGTGGTGTATTGAAAGGACATGGAAATGAACCATCTAAGTACCTCATATTAGTTTATATTTTTGAATAACGGTCAAGAAGATTCTTCCAAGAGTACTGTTTTTTACCAATTTTGCCTCAGATATTTGCTTATCTTGAGAACTTTTGTATTTCATAACTTGATTATTACATTGCTAAGAACCGATCAATGCAAAAAGAAAATTGCATTGCTAATTATCTTTCAAAATCAAAACTTGCTTTGGAGAGATTGCACAACCATGTGCATGTATTTCTTTCAAGCCCATCTTGGGGATATAGTTGGGCTCAAATGTGTTTAACCTGAAAAGGCTTTAATATTCATAGCCATAGATAAACTTTTCATCATCCTACGTAAAATATAATAATTTTACTCATAAAATAAATTACCATGAATAAAGTTCTTTTAAAATCTTCTTCAAGTATATATGCAAACTGATCTTTTTTTTTTTCCTTCAATTTGCATCATTCGTCAAACACAAATAATTCCAAGTCTTATAACGCGTTTTCATATTTTCTTTAAATTTTAGCACCCATATATTATTAATATCATTTATTTATATACATTATCTTTACCAGTGTTTTAATGGTCATTGTCTTTGGCATGATGCCATTTATTCGTTGCAACTTTTTTCTTTAAACATAAAAACAAGATTTACAGCAAGAAAATGTCCTGAAAATAATAATATTCAGATTTGGATATAATTAATAGAAGAAAGTTCAACGATAGAACGATGCATTGCCTTTTGTCATTGTCGGGTTTCAACTTGGTAAAATGACTTCTGCTACTGCCTTTTCCCATATGGATGGATTCTCTCTAGTTTTATTCCATCAAATCACTAGTATTTTTATTGTATTGCACTTTGCACATATGGAATCCAAAAATCGGAAAGTTTAGTATTAATTTGCAAATAAAATTCCTGAATAATTTATATATAAAACCAAAAAAACACCCGAATAAGTATTAGTTTGTTGGAACTATTCAAATTTGAACTACTCATTACGTATCCCTTAATAAAAAAAGTAGAAATGCAAGTAGGAAAATGTTGAAAATGAAGTTAAATTTTGCATGGTCTAGAACTCTCATCTAACTACTTTGAATAGTTCCAGCTATACTGAGATTCTTACAAAAGATCGAGTCAAGTGAGTGTGTATTGTTGGGTTTACACACAGTAAGCCGCCATGTCCCATGACAGAGAACGGATCTTTGAAAATGTGAAAGAGAGCCAAAATTTTCTATACCTAACTCAAAATTTCAACTTAAACCGAACATGCACGAAGTCAAGAAATCAACGCAGAACTTCGCATCATAATTGATTGCAAAGACAAAAAAAAATTAGTTTAAGTGTCTTATCTCTTGCAATTTTCAACAACTTGAAGATTTTATATTTAAGAATAATATGACAACCTCAAAATGCCTATATAAAGGGATGAGAAGTGAACCATAAAATCACAACACAAAACCATTTAAGAAAAGCAAAATAAAATGGCAACCAAAGGAGTCTCAATGGCTTCTTCAATCACTGCACTTTTAGTAGTTTTCATTTCTCTAAGTTGGCCATTCTTTGCTGAGGCAAATGGTTACTACAGTTACAAGTCACCACCACCTCCAACTCCAGTGTACACTTATGCATCACCGCCACCTCCAACACCAGTTCACATGTCTCCACCTCCCCATACCCCAGTTTACAAGTATAAATCTCCACCACCTCCCACTCCAGTACTCTATAAGTACAAATCTCCACCACCACCCACCCCATCACCACCACCACCATCTCCAGTCCCCGCCCCATACCACTACAAGTCACCGCCTCCCCCATCCCCAGTGCCCGCTCCTTACCATTACAAATCACCGCCTCCCCCATCCCCAGTGCCCGCTCCTTACCATTACAAATCACCTCCTCCCCCATCCCCAGTGCCCGCTCCTTACCATTACAAATCACCTCCTCCCCATCCCCAGTGCCCGCTCCCTACCATTACAAATCACCTCCTCCCCATCCCCAGTGCCCGCTCCCTACCATTACAAATCACCTCCTCCCCCATCCCCAGTGCCCGCTCCCTACCATTACAAATCACCTCCTCCCCCATCCCAGTGCCCGCTCCTTACCATTACAAATCACCTCCTCCCCATCCCCAGTGCCCGCTCCTTACCATTACAAATCACCTCCTCCCCCATCCCCAGTGCCCGCTCCTTACCATTACAAATCACCTCCTCCCCATCCCGGTGCCCGCTCCCTACCATTACAAATCACCTCCTCCCCATCCCCAGTGCCCGCTCCTTACCATTACAAATCACCTCCTCCCCCATCCCCAGTGCCCGCTCCTTACCATTACAAATCACCACCACCACCCAGCCCATCCCCACCTCCTCCTACTCCTATCTACAAGTACAAATCACCACCGCCACCAACCCCAGTATACAAGTACAAGTCGCCACCACCACCTACCCCAGTATACAAGTACAAGTCGCCACCACCACACTACCTATACACATCCCCTCCTCCTCCTCATTATTAAGTTATCCATCGAAGGGTTTCATTCTTATCTCATCCAAATATCTACTCCAATAAGCAATTAAGCATCTCCAGTGAAGGATAAATAAAGAATTACGGATGTAACGAATGTAACAAATGTTGTCCTAGTTTTCTTACGTACTTTTTCGTTTCTCTTGTTAGTAGTTATTGCATGGTATGTAACGTTGAGTGCATTTCTTCTCAGGTGAATCAATTAATGTATTTCTCATATGTGCTTTTTTGAATATATCAAATTTCTATCAACTTTTTGGTGTATCAATTCATGATATTATTTTCACAAACTTTGCAGTTTGCACTAGCAGCTATAAGCTAGATCCCTTAATTTTGAAGTCCTTAAATGCCCAAAATCATGTTTAAGGCTATCTCCTCAAATGCACATATTCTTGCAGTTTCCATTGTATAGTACTGGTGGCAATGATGCACTCCTCCTGAAGGCTTCTCTTGAGCAGTTTCCTCTTGAACACCATAAATCACAACCAACATTTCATTCGCATCATCCAACCACCTTTTGCTTCATCGGCTGACTTTGGATTTCTCAATTCACGCGTTTATGCCAGAAATTGATGGAGAAAATTTCTAGTAACGGGTTGATTGAGTTCGAAATGTATTTGGCGGGAAAAACTCTGTCCGTTTTTGCTAGCCTTAAAAAAAGCTAATGGGCCTAACCTTCGCTCGGCCCTACTCTAGATCTGTTTGGGTAGGAGTCAATATCGATGTTAGTAATGTTTTGGCTGCTCATGGAAGTTTCAAGAACATGGTTCTAACTTGGGTTTATGCTCATCTATTCATGGCCACTGTGTGGACCATTTGGAAGGAAAATGTGCTAAAATCTTCCAAAATACTGAGACCAACAATATGTTAATCATGAAGCCTCTAATGTAACTATCTCCTAGTCATGATAAAAAAAATTCTTTTTGAATCAGAAAAAGGATTCCATCTTCCGAATTACATGATACCTAAGCACTTGAAATCGATCATGAAAACTCAAGTCATGGGCAGAGTCGGGTCTGAGGGGTGCAGGAGGTGCGACGCACAGGGCCCATCTCAGGCCAAGGCTTTTTTTCCTATGGACCTATGATGTATACTCACTTTCCCCTCCAAGCTCAGTAAGCCCAACATATAAAAAAAAAATGTCTTCTTTGCTGGCACTCGAACGCGTGACCTTGGGTGAGATATTTTATAGTTTAGTTCCTCAATCAACTAGGCGACGGACTAGTTTTTGTTATATTTTTCATCCCCTATCTATTAGAACATCTTGAATCTTTATCATAAACGGCAAAAGCACATGCCCATGGCTATATATTTTGAGTTTCCTTCGGGTATTCTTATTTTTGTAAGTGGACATTAACAAAAAGAGTTACCGTTTGTGTCAGAAAAAAAATTTTGACCTTATAAAAGGCCCTGCGTAATTTTTTTCGCACAGGACCCTTGTAGGCTCAGGACTGGCTCTGGTCATTTCGATGTTTTCTTCCCCAACTGACGCTTATGTGTGTTCTCTATGTCTCCAATATCTGTATCATCACTGGACTCGCCTTGATTTGTTTCCTGAATATCAGCGTTTTCCTCACCACTCTGAGAATCTTCCATTTCTTGGGCCGAATCTAACACAAACGTCGACCGTCATGAATATTTGATACTATCTTTTAGAATTTCGTAGCACTCTTCACGCTTAAATTTTTTGTTATGATTACTTTCTTTGAATCGCTTTCTTATCTATTCAAGTTGTTATTGTTTTGAATACTCATCAGTGCATTTACATGTATATAATTATTAAGGATGCAAAAATTGACAATTAGTTACCTTCAGGGCTTCATTCCAGCCACTATGATATTCACCATCGACTCCCAACACTTTTGCAGAATAAAGTGCCACCTCTCTACTTATTCCCTGAAATCGACTCTGAATAGAAGTCCAAGTACGTTTCGGTTTACAAGGCAGGGCTTCTTTGAGCTTAGCTTTGATCCGACTCCACAATACTCTTTCTGGTTGATCGGTTCCGGTAGAAGAATCTTGAGATATTGCTAAATGGATTCTACATATCGTTGTATCTTCTTCTATTGTAAAATTCGGACCGCGTGGTGCCATATTTCTATATAATTTGAAATACAAATGATAAGATAATATTGCAGAAATTGTTCTGAATATCTCCGCCCAGAGCTCATATGTTAATTATACTAACGCCCAGTATGAAGCGCTCACTATACTCTCGCTTGGCTTCATACGCTCTCAATACCTACGTCCCATTATATGGTGATTTGGTCTGGGTTGACGACCACATTTAGTCTCAAATCCTAGTTTTCCAGACTATTAGCTTTAGTTGCTTCCACTACAGCTCACTTTGGGACTAAATTTGGGCATAGTCCCCGAATTTAGTCGTGACTGTGGTTGCTCTCAAATGCACAAAATCATGTTTAAAAGGTAAAAGCTATCTTCTTTGAATCTTTGCAGTTTCATTAATTCGGACCGGCTTCTTTTGTGCTGTTCAGCCTAAAACGGACCCACTCCAAAACTCCATTACAACCGGTATTTCAATGATAGGACAGTATGTCGTTGTCGGGTTTCAACTTGGTAAAATGACTTCTACTACTATCTTTCGATCATATCACTACTTCTATTGTATTGCATGTATGGAATCCGGCCAATTCTTGGTAAATGTCTTCTAATGGAGTTACAAAGATTAAGAAACTATACGTATATATCATGGTCGACTGTACTGTTTGAAGTCAATAATATACTAATGCAAAAGAAGACGATAATTTTTTTAGAAAATGGGTCATTTGTCCAAAAAAATTTAAAACACGGTTCAAATGGACGAGTAAAAAAAAGTACGGGTGAAATAGCCAAAAATAAAATAATAAGGATGAAACTGGATTCATCTTGGCTTATACTTAAAAAATAGCAAGGATGAAACTGGATGCATCCCGTGTAAAATAAAAATAAGAAAAAATATTTGAAAATGGACACGATGAAACTGGTTACATCCTGCCTATTTTTAAATTTTTGTCCATTTAAACAGTATCTTTTTAATTTTTGGTTATTTAAACAGTATCAAAACCTAAGTGTCTTTTTCACCCAGGAATTGTTGATTTTGGTCTTTTTGACCAATTTTGTGTAATTTTTTTTTTATCGATTTTTATGTAATTACTTCACATCCTAAATCAACCCACATTTTAGAGAAGAATTTAGCCGAGTATCCTAAGAATTTCCGTGGTGTATAGAGTAAATAAACTCAACGGAAAAACTGGAAGGCGGCCATGAAAATGTATTAATGGAAAATAAAATGCAAGTAGGAAAATGTTGAAAATCAAGCTAAAACATTTGAATGGTGCAAAAACTCTCACATCAAACAACTTCGAATAGTTCCATGCTACTGAGAGTCAAGTGACAGAAAATGGATAGCCGAAAATTTCTTTACCTAACTAAAAAAATTTCAAATTAAACCAAACACCACGTCAGAAAAATCAATGCAAACTTCACATCATCATCGATTGCAAAGACAAAAATTAGTTAAATTATATCTTATCTATATATTGCATTTTTCCACAGGTCGGAGATTTCGCATTTAAGCGGCAATCTTAACTAGAACACCGCTGCCACGGTGGGAGGGACGACCGAAGAAACGAAACAAATAACAATTTCCGCCGGGTAGGTATATAATATATCCGTTTTACGAAAAGTGATATTTTCACAGTGTCTTTTTTTCCTAAAAATAGGCCCAATTAAAAAAGTGAAAGTATCACTTTTTCCTGAAAAGGTGAAGGTATCATTTTTCCTGAAACGGAGGGAGTACATCGTTTTATTAGTTGAAACGTGTAGGTGTGAATAATCCACAGGGACAGGTGGAGCCATCCCAGTCGAGGGCGTACCGAAGAAAGCGAAGTACTGAAAGCACCGAGTCACCCCACTGGATCTGGGCACGAGAAAAGAGGAATGAAGACAGGTCGAGAGATCGATGCGAAAGGGGAGAAAAAGTTCTGATGTGACGACCCTCGGGTTCGAAGACAATTAATGCTCTGACAAAGTAGGTGAAGAGATAGGGAAGACTCGGTCAAAGTAAAACTCGGCCAGGAACCTAAAAGACGACGTCGATCAACATCACCTAACAAGCAACATCGGATGAAGCTACCACTCGGCCAGATGCTTCAACTCGGCGCGAAGGAAGATCGGATGAAGCATCGGGTGGACACCCGAGGAGATCATCAAGGAAGATGTATTAGACCCAACACTGTAATATCGTTGTATCACCATTTTATGACTATAAAAATGAATCATGTATAGGGCTAGAGAGGTAAGTGAGAAGTGAGGAAAGAGAGAGCACACTAAGAGCATAGAGAGAAATACACAACTTGTAGTCGTGAGTCAAGCAATAATATCATTCTTTCACTCCGTGGACGTAGGTAATCATGCCGAACCACGTATACCTTGTGTTTCTCGACCTCTCTTCTTTGTATGATTTCTTTATGCATGCTTTATGATCTTTTGGATGTAGAGGTAGGATTTTATACATCTACATTCTGGCGCCGACTAAGGGGACCGTATAACATCTTCGTATACCTTGAAATCGGTTACCAAAAGAGAAAAATCCAAGCTCCTAAGCCACCTCGAGTGCTAGTTGACGCTAAGAGAGAAACTCTTTTGGTTCTTTGTCTTTGTTTCCCTAGCAAAACCTTGCAGAGTTCGGTATAAGTTCGCCTTGTGTTCTCGCTATTTATCTTTGTTTTCTCAAAGAAACGTCATCGAGTTTGATGCGAGTCTGCTTTGTGTTCTTGTTTATTATCTTTCCTTCTTAGTAAAACATGTCTTTCGTCTAAACAAAGTCGTCAAATCTGCTTCGTTAAGTTAGGATGTTCGTTTAAGACACCTCAGTGGGTTATTGGAGGATCCAAGAGCTCCCGAAATGACATCTTTCGATGTTGGTAGAAGCTAGAAGGAGATCCCATCTCGCTGACCGTGATTTATTGCTCTAAACCTTGTTAAAAGAGATAATTCAACAGCTCCTATCGACATCTAGTGAGGATAGTTGATGCTAAATGAAAGACTCTAACAATCACAATGCGTAGGTTGCTAGATCCGTCATCGCAGATCACCCCCGAGATCCGGGAGACAGATTTCGTTACATCTACCTTCACTTTACGTTTATCTTCATTTTAGCAAGATAAACGAAGCACAATAATGGTGAAAGCAAGGCTAGCTCAGAATCATTGAGCTTAGTTTTCAAAACCATGGTCGAGGATTATAATGAGGGGATAGAGCACGACGGCTGCCGAGAATCGTTATTACCATCCATCATCGCCACGAAAGAAATCTTCCGATCTAGCGTACGGATTTTTAATGACTTCTGGCGTTAGGAATGTTGAGACAAATAATGATTAATGCATAGGGAAGGTACCGAAAGCGATGTGTCGAGACAGCTTTTCAAAAATTGTCCTTTGCGGCCAAAACAACTTGATCTTTGAGACCGACACGCTAGCATAAATAGAAGCGTACTATAAGAACCTTTTCCACCCCGCACCGAATGCTGTACTTCATCCTTAACCTTTTCGAAAGCGGTTCAAGTAAGTGTTGTCTACTTTGTCGACGTACGTACGAACGGGTAGGCGAGCCAAGGAACGAGGACGATATAGAAGGTAATGACGAGTACCTCCGGGACAAGCAGGATCCGAGGAACCGAGTCACGCCGGGATCTAGTGTGCAAGAAGGACTCACGGATTCTCGGCACGAAGATCATCGGCCAAACAACCGGGCGAGACTCGGGCTTTGATCAAAGGCATGACTACGTCGACGAGGAGATCGATTTAGGCCGAGATGATGATCTACCACCCGGGATGCTGAGAGTCAACCCGGGCCAGGTGGGGCAAGGGAATGAGGACAACATGGAAGACGGAAGAACTGCATCGGATACCGAGGAGGAAGAGGAAGTGCAGACGATACAAGAGGAACGAGGGAGACAACCGACAGAACACCAGCTAGATCTAGAAGGTGAGAGGCTTCGGCGAATACACTTGGCAAGGGGCGACCACATCCGGGACATCCCCCCCAGCGACCGACAATCCCGTAGCTCCGATCGTCCCCCCTGTCGTTCTCTCGACGAGACCTCCAACCGCACCCCGAACATAAGGACACCAAGTGAATGGCCACTCTAGTCGTGAAAGCACCGACCCGATGTTACTCATAATACTAGCCAGCCAAAGAAGACAAGAAGACCTAATGAGGGAGTTGCAAAGGAGAAACCAGGCTTTAGAACATGAAAACTACCAGCTCCGTAACAGGAGAACGGGGCCGAGAGGATCATCGAGCCGAGGCGCCTCTAGCAACTCCGATGAGTGCCAAAAAGTGCATATTTATACACCTTTTTATTGGCATTTTACTCATCTTTGCGCTTATAAATCGAGATATTATCCCATATTCTCGTATTTTCCTTGTTTTCAAGAATAAATATTTGTATTATTAATTAATTTTGTGTTTTTAGGTAATAAATAAAGCTCGGAGAATCGAGGAGCCAAAAGAGCGAAGAATTGGAGTCAAACATCTATGGAGCAGATAGCCAAAGCCGCGCGCGAATCGGCTTGCAAACCAAAAGGAAGACATGGGATAAAGCTACCCACGACCCGGATCCGAGCCCGTCTCTTCCGAGACGTTGAGATTCCTTTCTCCCTCATCCAACGGTCGCTGCTTCCACGTGCATCAAAGATCGCTGCTCCCGTGCAACACTAGATCAAGCCAAAACCGCTTACCTTTCCGAGCCGTTCAGATTTCACTGCTCTTCATCCAACGCTCGGTGCGACGTTCTCATCAAACACCGATGCACACAGTTTCACAAAAGAAAGAGACCCACACCCTATACCCTAATCGAACCAACCCATTTCTCTCCATCTCTCTCTTTCTTCTCCCCTACCTCCGCAACCTTACCATCCCCTCCCCCGACCATCTCCCCGCCACCGTCTCTCGCCGCAGACCACCTACTCCGCCAACTCCATCATCTCCTGACACAACACAACCACCTACTCCGCCACCCTCGTTTTGACTTGTCTCCATCAGTAGCTTCTTCCTTAGAAGCTAGGGTTAAGACAATCGAAACTAGGGTTACAACAAATCAAGGGTAGGATGTCTCGAGCTAGAGGAGCACAGGAAAGCTCGATTCACACGCGAATCAGAGTATGGGTTCAATTTATTTTCATTAAATTTCTATTTTAATATTATATTAGGGTTTGGGAATTTTGGATCAGTGCATGTATAAATAGAGAGTGAAGAACATGTTTTCAGATACGCCTGGGTTAGCCAGTGTGTCATTTAGGTTTAATTTCTGTTTTTCATGTTTTAATTTAGTTGCTAGGGTTTGAGATGAAACCCTAACTTACAACTGTGTTCTTCATGCTCTTGTATTGTTCTTGATTGCTTGAATATTTTCTAGATAGAATTAATTTCAGTGTGATAACACTTTGCTCTCACAGTGCATACCAACGCCATGGATGCACTGTAGTTTGATTCCCTCTGTGTTGTTTACACTGCAACCCAAGCTTAATAAAATTATTATCCTCAGATTATTTGTACTTTAATCGCAGGTAATACTTGGGAAATAAACTTAGTTGTGATTAATCTGTCAAATGGAGAAACACCTTAGAGACAGGGCAGAATTGACACTCCTACCCTATCTGTCATGAAGGCAAGAACAACATCTTTAGTTGAAGACATAGTGTAGGTTAAAGGTTGAGTTGAAGACCCTAGTGTCACTTTTTTTCATTCCTTAGCTTAGTATCACCTTTACAACTCGGCCGTTTCGGCACAACAATATCTGTATTACCATCTGTGTTACATTGTCACTCTCGAATTCAGTCGAAGAAGCCTTAGATCACACACGAAGCACCCCTCGTCTCTGTGGATCGACCCGTACTTGCCGCGTCTCCAATAGACGCCGTGCACTTGCGGTATAACCCGTAGGCCATAATTTATATACATCTTCCAGGCCTACCAAGTTTTTGGCGCCGCTGCCGGGGACTTGGCGCGTGCCCTGTTGTTCAATTGCTTGCTTTACTGATTTTCTCTCCCTGTATATACCCACCTTTAGTTAATTTTTAACCCTGTGTTGTGTTAATTTAGTTGTTATCTGTTCATCATCGTTTTCTTGTGTCTAAACTCCCTGTACATATTCACTTACGTTTTTGCTTATAGCATTGTTTTAGCATATTAGCATATTAGTTGTAGATTAGTATAACTTTGTTAACTAGTATTGCATCTCGTAACTAGTATTTCATTCTTGCATTACACTTTGAATTACATCCGAGCAAACTTATCATTGTAACCATTTTCGCATTTTCTTTGTCATTCATTAACCTCACCATCCGTGCATTGTAGTTAATCTTGATTGCATATTTGTTTTTTTGTAATTGCATAGTTACTTTTCTCGTATTCTCTGCATTTTGCATTTTAGTTCATTCCCTTGGCTATAATCTGACCCCTATAAGAACCGAGTTTGCCTTCGAGCAACAGGTCTGGGTCAAACTGGCATTTGTGAGTGCTTGTGCATCCGTGATACCCGTGCTTGCTTGTGCTTTTGAGCAAGCCCAAGGAGTGGAAGGAGCAAAAACTTGGGTTTTGAAAAGCTGCTGAGCAACTCCTGGACTTCAGGTGCATCCTACCTGTGCTGCAGAAGCTGAGCAAAACCAAGAAAGGATAAGAGAGCAGATCACAAAACTCTGGGTAAACTACAATTCAAGTAAGTGAATACACCTGAGTTGTATGAGCATAAGCGTGTGAGCCAATCATCAACCCCGAATTGCATGCTTGAACCCCGCAAAACCCTTTTCACAACTTGTTATTTGGCCAAGTTGAGCCTTGTCAATGCTTGAAACTTGTGTGTGAACCATTACTCCCGAACTCCAAACAAAACAAGTGTCTTTTTAGCCTACCCCGTGAGCATAACCCCTTATGCATGCTTTTGTGAGCTGCTCTTAAACCTCCGCCTTCGTGCTTGTGAGAGACCCGTTGAATTGGCAACCCTTGTATGAACCAGAATCGTGACCATGCATGCTCAACCGTGTACTAGTCCTTGATATCCGCTGAGCTTTGTTGACTGAGCATTAACTGTGCAACCCCCAGCCCCTAAGTGTGGGGCTTTGTTGCAACTTAGCCTAACCAAACCGAGCACATAACCGTGTGCTTGAGTCATGTGAATTTTTGTGCTAGCGTCAGAACTAGTGTTAGTGTGTAACCTTGAAACCTTGTGTGAACTAGAGGTTGCAAACCTTGTTGCCATCACCTTGTGGGTGCTTTCTTTGTGAGCTTGAGCAAGATCCCACATAACCCGAGCATAAGCTTTTGAGCCAAGCCTCGTTAAATAACCCGTGCACATTATTGTTTCCTTGTGCTTTGCAAAAGCCATGCTGTGTCTTGTGACACAAAACGTTTTGTGACCACCTAGCCAAGCTGTGCACACAGCCAGTGACAGAGTTGGCCAAACTTTGCACCAACAGAACCCTGTTTACACACAACTGAACTACATAGAACCAGCACATAGCCAACCTGAGGTGCCAGCTGTTGGGCTGACTGAAACCACACTGCTGGGCTATGCTCAAACCTCAGACTCACAAAATCTGGGCTTTGTTTCTGCAACAGCTAGCCCACTTAACTTAGCATTCAGAGTTGGGCTGTACAAAGCTGAAGCCCAACCTCTAGGCTTTGCACACAAACCTGGGCTGCTAAACCAGACAAACTATTGGGCTCACTTAGACCAAGCTGAGCCCACAGTTCACTGGGCTGTACTTTCCCAACAAAACCAAGCTTCCCACATAAACCAAATTCCCAACAAAATCAAATAAACCAAATCAGCCCATTTAAACCAAATCCCAAACAAACCAAAGCCCAATAAACCAAATTCCCAACAAAACCAAAGCCCATTTTTTTTGTTATATTTGTAAGAATGTTAAAGTTTCTGTACATTATCTTTTGGGTTGACCCGCAACTCTTTAGATTGTTAGTGTATGATGAATTTTTGTATATAATCCCATAGGACTTTTTAATTTTTCTTTTCTTGAATCGGTTGAGTCTTCTTGTGCATTTTTTGTGCTAATCCGATATGATCACCACTGAGAATGTTGGATTTTGCCTTGATTAATGAAGCTCAACCTCGCTCCCGCCGACATACCGGTAATCTCTTCCCTTTTCTCTTATCAGCATAGTTCTCTCGGTATGTGACTGTTTAAATTTTTTCTATATGTAGACACATTGAGGACAATGTTTGATTTAGGTTTGGGGGTGTGATTTGCATGTAGAGTTTTTAGTCTTTTTGGTAGAATTTTTTTTAGTTTTTTTGTTCTCCTTCTTATTAAAAAAAAAAAAAAAAAAAAAAAAAAAAAAATTCAAAAACTTTTTGCAAATAAAAACCTCCAACTTTTAGAGATTTTAGAGTCACTAGCATGCTTTTAGCTATGTTTACATAGAGATTCTCGACCGAAATAATAAGAACTTGGAAGTACCGGAGAACGCAATCGGGTTTCTTAGTTGATTAGAGCGTTAAAGTTGGATTTAACCATACGGGAGGGCGAATTAGGTCTTTGTTTAGATATTCGGTAGTAGAATTGTGATCAACCATAGTGGAGACTACCCATTTTACATCAAGTGAGGCACCAACCTTCAATTTTTGCAACTTTCTAGAAAAGTGTTAGAGTGTGTGTCACCGTACGTAAATTCGGGTAGGAATGGTGAGCTACCCAACTTCGCACCAATTTCAGCACTACTTTTGATCTCTTGAGTGCTAGTTTTTGTCAATCATGAGGGTGACGTCTAAAGATGAAAACTCCTTCTAAATACCGATTTGTAGTTAGCATCACTCTCTCTCTCAATCAGCAAGACCCATAGAAACACATCATCGTCAGCAAAGCGGAGCGAGAATCGAGAAGATGGAAAGAAAAATTGATATAGTCCAAGGTTTATGTGCAACAAAGAAAAAGAAAAGAAAATAGGATGAGAATTAATAAAATTTATAAAATCAAGACAATACAAGTTGTGGAAAAATTGAGTGATAAAGTCCTTTGTCCATGGAGTTAGTTGTGTCATTATTTGTATTTTTATTTTCACTTTTTGTAATTAAAAAAAAAAAAAAAAAAAAAAAAAAAAAAAAAAAAAAAAAAAAAAAAAAAAATTGTAGTTTATTTTTGCTACCACCATGGTAAAGAGAGTTCAAGAAGAAAAATCCAAACAACAAGGAAATTGAGTATAAAAGTTAAAAAATTGTCAAGTTTTGTGAAGTTTAGAAGTTCGTCATCAACAATTGAAGACCGAAGACCGAAGATTGAAGACGTTTCTATAGTTCTTATGAGAGAGTGATATTAATTGCCGATCGGGTGAGAAGTGAGTGAGTACTCCCACCCCTTACTAATGGTTGATTTTCCCTTCTTAGAGATCATTAGAAAAAGATTCTTTTTGTCCACACTTTTGTGGAGTCTCCAGATTTTATTTCGGAAGGTTATCCTTCTTACCTACAACGTGTGCAGGATTTCTCTCTTTATTCCCGCTCGCACACATGAGAGACTAAAAAGCGATCTTTTTGAGTGCAATTATCATAAAACCTTAATGGTGAGGGAGAAGTTGAGACTTATGATCACAATCGAATCCGAATTCTTTCATATGGTATGGTTACTTCTCGCTCAAAGAATTAAGGATGAGAATGCGTTCTTCGATAGTTCTAACTTCTGTTACTAGCATGCAGAAACTCTATGTCCTCATAGCTCCTTGGATGCTTGAGACTCTTTTACACTCGAAGTTGGAGAAGGTTTTGTGGGTACACCTGCGGTAAACCCTCACGAGACTACAACTCGTCCACTAGGGACACCTATCGGTTTAAAGGCTTAGTGCATACGCTAAATGCATTCGAGAGACTCTGCGACAGGGTATAGTTAGGATTTCTTCATTTCTGTTTCACTTGAGGACAAGTAAAATTCAGGTTTGGGGGTATTTGATGAGTGCCAAATAGTGCATATTTATACACCTTTTTATTGGCATTTTACTCATCTTTGCGCTTATAAATCGAGATATTATCCCATATTACGTATTTTCCTTGTTTTCAAGAATAAATATTTGTATTAATTAATTTTGTGTTTTAGGTAATAAATAAAGCTCGGAGAATCCGAGGAGCCAAAAGAGCGAAGAATTGGAGTCAAACATCTATGGAGAGAGATAGACAAAGCCCGCCACAAGGAATCAGGTTGCAAACCAACAAGGAAGACATGGGCTAAAGCTACCCACGACCCGGATCCGAGCCCGTCTCTTCGAGACGTTGAGATTCCTTTCTCCCTCATCCAACGGTCGCTGCTTCCACGTGCATCAAAGATCGCTGCTCCCGTGCAACACTAGATCAAGCCAAAACCGCTTACCTTTCCGAGCCGTTCAGATTTCATTGCTCTTCATCCAACGCTCGGTGCAGCGTTCTCATCAAACAGCGATGCACCTGCTTCACAGCAAAGAGACCCACACCCTATACCCTAATCGAACCAACCCATTTCTCTCCATCTCTCTCTTTCTTCTCCCCCTACCTCTGCAACCTTACCATCCCCCCCCCCGACCATCTCCTGCCACCGGCTCCTGCCGCAGCCACCTACACCACCTACACCACCAACTCCATCATCTCCCCGACACAACACAACCACCTACTCCGCCACCCTCGTTTTGACTTGTCTCCATCGTAGCTTCTTCCTTAGAAGCTAGGGTTAAGACAATCGAAACTAGGGTTACAACAAATCAAGGGTAGGATGTCTCGAGCTAGAGGAGCAGGGAAAGCTCGATTCACACGCGGGTCAGTATGGGTTCAATTTATTTTCATTAAATTTCTATTTTAATATTATATTAGGGTTTGGGAATTTTGGATCAGTGCATGTATAAATAGAGAGTGAAGAACATGTTTTCGAGATACGCCAGGTTGCCAAAGTGTGTCATTTAGGTTTAATTTCTGTTTTTCATGTTTTAATTTAGTTGCTAGGGTTTGAGATGAAACCCTAACTTACAACTGTGTTCTTCATGCTCTTGTATTTTTCTTGATTGCTTGAATATTTTCTAGATAGAATTAATTTCGGTGTGATAACACTTTGCTCTCACAAAGTGCATACCAACGCCATGGATGCACCGTAGTTTGATTCCCTCCGTGTTGTTTACACTGCAACCCAAGCTTAATAAAATTATTATCCTCTGATTATTTGTACTTTAATCGGACCCAGTAATACTTGGGAAATAAACTTAGTTGTGATTAATCTGTCAAATGGAGAAACACCTTAGAGACAAGGCGAATTGACACTCCTACCCTATCTCATCATGAAGGCAAGAACAACATCTTTAGTTGAAGACATAGTGTAGGTTAAAGGTTGAGTTGAAGACCCTAGTGTCACTGTTTTTCATTCCTTAGCTTAGTATCACCTTTACAACTCAGCCGTTTCGGCACAACAATATCTGTATTACCATCTGTGTTACATTGTCACTCTCGAATTCAGTCAAAGAAGCCTTAGATCACACACGAAGCTCCCCTCGTCTCTGTGGATCGACCCGTACTTGCCGCGTCTCCAATAGATGCCGTGCACTTGCGGTATAACCCGTAGGCCATAATTTATATACATCTTCCAGGCCTACCAAGTTTTTGTGGTTCCTAGTATGTGTTCAACTAGATTGAGGTTTCTTGTTCCTATGGTAGACAAGTGAGGTGTGTCAATTCCATCACCTAGCTAAGGAGTTTCTCCTTGTGATATTTCAATGTTCAGCTAGGGTACTAACCCGCAGCATTAGTTATCTAATCAAGTATAACTAATCAAAGGAATTAGCCTATAATTCTAAAGCTTGAGCTGCAGCATACCTAACCCAAGTTTAACCTAACTACAATGCATCCATGGCATTGGCATGCATTGTGAGAGAAGAGAGTTAGTTGCTAGGATTGAAATTATCTTTAAATTTAAGCACTCAAGACAACACAAACTGAGTTGAATTCATACATGGAATTAGGGTTTCATGAAACCCTAGCAAACTAAAACTGAAAAATAACAGAAATTAAATCTAATTGACAGCACTGGCTAATCCAGGCGTATCTGAAAACATGTTCTTCACTCTCTATTTATACATGCACTGATCCAAAATTCCCAAACCCTAATATAATATTAAAATAGAAATTTAATGAAAATAAATTGAACCCATACTCTGATTCGCGTGTGAATCGAGCTTTCCTCTGCTCCTCTAGCTCTGAGACATCCTACCCTTGATTTGTTGTAACCCTAGTTTCGATTGTCTTAACCTAGCTTCTAAGGAAGAAGCTATGGAGACAAGTCAAAACGAGGGTGGTGGGAGTAGGTGGTTGTGTTGTGTCGGGAGATGATGGAGTTGGCGGAGTAGGTGGCTGCGGCAGAGACGGTGGCAGGAGATGGTCGGGGGGAGGGGATGGTAAGGTTGCAGAGGTAGGGGGAGAAGAAAGAGAGAGATGGAGAGAAATGGGTTGGTTCGATTAGGGTATAGGGTGTGGGTCTCTTTCTTTGTGGAAGGTGTGCATCGGGTTGTTTGATGAGAACGTTTGCACCGAAGCGTTGGATGAAGAGCAGTGAAATCTGAACGGCTCGGAAAGGTAAGCGGTTTTGGCTTGATCTAGTGTTGCACGGGAGCAGCGATCTTTGATGCACGTGGAAGCAGCGACCGTTGGATGAGGGAGAAAGGAATCTCAACGTCTCAGAAGAGACGGGCTCGGATCCGGGTCGTGGGTAGCTTTAGCCCATGTCTTCCTTGTTGGTTTGCAACTGATTCGCGCGCGGGCTTTGGCTATCTGCTCCATAGATGTTTGACTCCAATTCTTCGCTCTTTTGGCTCCTCAGATTCTCCGAGCTTTATTTATTACCTAAAAACACAAAATTAATTAATACAAATATTTATTCTTGAAAACAAGGAAAATACAGAATATGGGATAATATCTGATTTATAAGCGCAAAAGATGAGTAAAATGCCAATAAATAGGTGTATAAATATGCACTATTTGGCACTCATCAAATACCCCCAAACCTGGATTTTACTTGTCCTCAAGTGAAACAGAAATGAAGAAATCCTAACTATACCCCTGTCGCAGTCTCTCGAATGCATTTAGCGTATGCACTAAGCCTTTAAACCGCTAGGTGTCCCTAGTGGACGAGTTGTAGTCTCGTGAGGGTTTACAGCAGGTGTACCCACAAAACCTTCTCCAACTTCGTAGTGTAAAAGAGTCTCAAGCATCCAAGGAGCTATGAGGACATAGAGTTTCGCATGCTAGTAATGAAGTTAGAACTATCGAAGAACGCATTCTCATCCTTAATTCCGAGCGAGAAGTAACCATACCATATGAAAGAATTCGGATTCGATTGTGATCATAAGTCTCAACTTCTGCCTCACCATTAAGGTTTTATGATAATTGCACAAAAAGATCGCTTTTAGTCCCTCATGTGCGAGCAGGGGAATAAAGAGAGAAATCCCGCACACGTTGTAGGTAAGAAGGATAACCTTCCGAAATAAAATCTGGAGACTCCACAAAAGTGTGGACAAAAAGAATCTTTTTCTAATGATCTCTAAGAAGGGAAAATCAACCATTAGTAAGGGGTGGGAGTACTCACTCACTTCTCACCCGATCGGCAATTAATATCACTCTCTCATAAGAACTATAGAAACGTCTTCAATCTTCGGTCTTCGGTCTTCAATTGTTTATGACGAACTTCTAAACTTCACAAAACTTGACAATTTTTTAACTTTTATACTCAATTTCCTTGTTGTTTGGATTTTCTTCTTGAACTCTCTTTACCATGGTGGTAGCAAAAATAAACTACAATTTTTTTTTTTTTTTTTTTTTTTTTTTTTAATAAGAAGGAGAACAAAAAAACTAAAAAATTCTACCAAAAAGACTAAAAACTCTACATGCAAATCACAACCACACTTCGTCGAGGAATACCCCACCCCCTCCCCAAGCCGAGAACGCATACCCGATACTAATCGGACGAGAGGAGGGTATGGGCCAGCCGAAGATTCGTCAACCGAGGAGGAAGCAACTAGTGAGGGTATTAACGCGACAACCAAACAGAAGATCGAACAACTCGAGCAAATGGTCAAAAACCGAGGAGGAACAAGTGAGGACGACAAGCTAGCGAAGTAATCGGTGAAGCCTTAAGACGCCACATCGAGGAGTTAGACCGAACCCCATTCCCTCCCAAGTGCACGCTACCAGTCTTCCCGTCTAGGTTCGACGGCACGGGCGATGCGGGCGAGCACATCAAAATATACAGAATGTCCTTGTTTCAATGGAAGAACTATGATGTGGTCATGTGTAAATTTTTCCCGGCAAGTTTGGAGGGCGAGGCAAAGAGTTGGTTCTACACCCTGCCCGATGAATCCGTTGGAAGCTATGCATCCCTGGTGGAAACCCTCCTCTAGACCTACATGCACAACACAAGTATAGCCCGGCCCAGAGTCAATAAGATGTTCACACTTGCCCGAGATTCGTGGAACCGCTGCGCTCTCAGATGAGATGGAGAAAGTTGTGTACGGACATCGGAAAGGTACCGGTCGATCAGCAGATATTCGGCTTCGAGAATTCATTAGGGAAATCAGATCCCATCTGGGTAGCGATGTACACGGAGAAACCTAAGACGCTAAGAGATATCCGGAAAATGCAAGAGCACTACATCTCCCTAGAGGAGATCCAGGAAGGGGCACAAGACAGAGGAGTACAGGAAACAAGCGCCACAGTAGAGGCGACCCCGCGAGAAGCCATGAAGCGATCTGAGAAAAGGCCGAGCACGCAGCATCATGGGGAAAGCAAAAAGGTTTGGGTAGAGAAAGGAAAGAAGCCCCGCCACGAGCCTAGGTTGTATACCCCACTAAATGCACCTCTAGAAGAGATATTCAAAGAAGTCGAGAAGAGGAACGATATCCGATACCCCAAGACTAGAGGAATTCAGTTCGACGAGACAAGGAACCACCCAGAGTTTTGCCATTACCACCAGTTTCGATGCCACTCAACTAATGACTGTAGGGAAGTGAAAGACATCGTCCAGCACCTAATCCGAGATGGATATTTACGACACTTCGTCAAGACCTCACCGACACCCAATCCCCCACCCGACGTCCCGGTGCACCAAATCGAATCAATCGTGACACCCAGTTCGCCTGCAACACCATATCGCACTCGGCCACTCAAGGATATGACTTGGGAACAGGTATCAGCTCGAGAATCCATAAAAGGGACCGATCGGGCAAAGAAATCTTCAGCATGGCCAAGACCCCGCTCATGGAACCTCGGATGATGACCCGATCACCTTCTCGGCGAAAGATGTCCCGATGAATGGCCAGGCCCACGGGGATCCCTTAGTCATAACTCGCTTGATTGAGGAATGGGGCGTCCGCTGAATATTAATGGATAACGGCTGACTTAGTCGAGGTCATGTTCTATGACACTTTCAAGAGGATGGAATTGTCCGATGACATCCTGATCCCGTCAACTTATCGAATTTACGGCTTCAACGGCACGGTAACCGTACCAAAGGGAGAAGTCACCCTCCGAGTCTCGGACGGAGAGGGATTCCTTGACACGCTCACCACCTTCTGCGTGGTTGATGTTGTGTCTCCATACGAAGCAATCCTGGGTCGGCCCGGGCTTGCGGGAATTAAGGGGGTCGCCTCGGCCTATCATCAAAAATTGCGGTTCCCGTCGTATCGATGAGTAGTGGAGGTGTTAGGCGACCCCCAGGCGGAAAGGCAGTGCGTGCAGATAGACGTTCAGCAGAATGAGGAGAAGCGGTCAAGGAAACGTCAAGAGAAGAAGAAGTCTAAGGAAGTAGAAGCGGGAGAGGAGCTGGAAAGGGTAATGTCGCAAGCTATCTCCACCTATGAAGCCGGGGAGAAAGAGACCTTATAGCAACCACAGGAGCCGACAACAGTCGGAGAACCAAAAACAAAACTTCTCGGCCCTAGAACCGACCCGACAAGTCAATCTAGGTACCGAGGGGGAGCCAAGATTAGTGAGAATAGGGTCTCTCTTAACTGACGAACAATCCCAGCAGTTGATAGCTCTTCTGAAGGAGAACATGGACATATTTTCTTGGCAAATGCACGACATGGAAGGAATTGACCCGGAAGTCTGCTCGCACCACTTACGGGTAGACCCTAGGTTCAAACCTATCAGGCAAAAGATGAGAAGAATCGCACCTGAATTACAACCGGCGGTGGAGGCTGAGCTGAAGAAGTTGTACGCAGCAGGAATCATTCGAAAGGCCCAATACCCACAATGGATATCTAATATGGTGATAGTCCCCAAGAGGAACGGGGGCGTTCGAATCTGCATCGACTATAGTGATTTGAACAAGGCATGCCCTAAGGACAGCTTCCCTCTCCCCAGCATCGACCAACTAGTGGAATCCATTGTCGGGTATAATGAGATAACTCTCATGGACGGGTATTCAGGGTATAATCAAATACCTCTAGCCCCCGAAGAGCAAGAGCATACGTCATTTTTCACACCAAGAGGATTGTGCTGCTACACCAAAATGCCGTTCGGGCTGAGAAACGTCGGCGCCACCTACCAAAGGTTGGTGGAAGACATGTTCGAGGATAGAATACACGACACCATCGAGGTATATATGGACGATATGCTGGTCAAAAGCAAGGTTGCCAATAACCACATCGACGACCTCCGAGGCATATTTCAAACCATGAGGAGATACAAGATGAGGGTAAATCCATCCAAGTGCACCTTTTGGGTCACCTCGAGCAAGTTTTAGGATACATAATCACCGACAAAGGAGTTGAGGCCGACCCAGATAAAATCAGAGCCGTCGTGGAAATTCCATCGCCTGTAATAGTTAAAGACGTGCAACGATTAAATGGGAACTTGGCGGCCTTAGGGCGGTTCATCTCTCGGTCGTCCGACAAGTGCAAGGATTTCTTTGGGACATTACGGAAAGGAGAGAAGTTTAAATGGACAGAAGAGTACGAAGCAGCATTTCAAAAAATCAAGCAACATCTCGCGATCCTACCGGTGTTACAGATACCCGAGCCCGAGGACATACTAACATTATACCTCGGGGCAACCAGTCACGCCATCAGCGCCGTACTAGTTAAGAACGCAGGAGGGGAAGAAAAGCCGGTGTATTTCATAAGCAAGACCATGAATCCAGCCGAGAGGAACTACATCAGGATCGAGCAACTAATAGTAGCACTGGTGTTTGCAACACAGAAGCTTCGGACGTATTTCCAAACCCACAAGATTCGGGTGCTTACAAAGTCCTCCATAGAGTCGGTACTCGACAATGCAGCCAGATCGGATGGATCTCCAAGGTGAGTGCACAAATAAAGCAGTTCGACATCATTTACGAAATCAGAACAGCGGTAAAAGCACAGGCAGTGGCCGACTTCTTGGCAGACTTCCCCCTCAGCGACGAAGACGAGGTAGAAGACATACCTGGAATGGAGGAAGACCGAGAGGACCCATCTCGATTTGCTTGAGCCATGCAACCCGACGCGATGGGAGGTTTTCGTAGACGGGTCATCTAATAAAGACGGTTCGGGTTTAGGATTGGTCTTCACAACGCCAAAGGGGAAAAAGATGGTCCACTCCTTCGGGATTGAGTTTAAGGCAACTAACAACGTCACCCATCACGAGCGGTAGTGCATGATTTGCGCTTGATAGTGGAAATGGGAATCCAAGAAGTACGGCTCACGAGCGACTCACGACTAGTTGTCCGACAAATCGGCGGGCAATACGCCATACACGACCCACTCCTACAGAAATACTGGGAGCTCGTCCAATTCTACATCGGTCAGATACCGAGCATCAAGTTTAGGCATATCTGCAGAAAGGACAATCGCCACTCGGACGCCCTGACATACATTGCTTCCATGTTAACAGATCCAAGCGTCGAAGGCATCAGAGTTATGAGAGTCCTAATGCCTTCGGTACCCGAGACCATGGATATCGGCGCACACGTCGCGGCAACCACCACTGACCAATACCAGGAAGACGATTGGAGGAAACCGATCCACGAGTACCTCGAAACGGGAAAGTTACCCAAGGGGCGACCCGAGATCAACAAAATCAAAAGCAAAGCAGCTGCGTACGAACTTCAAGATGGCATCCTTTATAGAAAATCATACCGGGGCCATTACTAAGATGCCTGAGTAAAGAAGAAGGGCATACGATCCTCAATGAGTTGCACTACGGGGCTGCGGAAAACCACAGCTCAGGCCGAAGCCTAGCGGCGCGAGCTAAGACCATGGGATACTTCTGGCCGTACATGAACGAGGACGCAAGGCATATGGCCCTCATCTGCGACGAGTGCCAAAAATTTGGAAAGAAGATACATGCATCGGCAGTGACATTAAACTCCGTTATCAGCCCTTGGCCTTTTGCTAAATGGGGAATCGATATCGTGGGACCATTGCACGTTGGTTCGGGGAAGAGGAAGTACTTAATTGTAGCCACCGACTACTTCACTAAGTGGGTTGAGGCCACTCCGTTGAAACACATACGAGACAAAGATGTTTTCCGATTCATCTGGGAGCACATCATATGTCGCTTTGGAGTACCGGCAGCAATTGTCTCTGATAATGGGAAACAGCTACAGGGAAAAAACATTAACCTGCTATTCAACACCTACAACATCCGAAAAGCAAGTCTACACCCCTGTATCCCCAAAGCAATGGGCAGGCCGAGATCACAAACAAGACTATCGCCGATAACATGAAGAAGAAGCTCGATGGGGAATATGGAGAATGGTGCGAAGAACTCTATAACGTTTTGTGGGCATATAGGACAACCCGCAGAGAGGCAACCAGACTATCACCTTTCATGCTGACATATGGGACTGAAGCCATCCTTCCCACAGAGGCGATGATACCCACCACCAGAACCGAAGCGTGGAGGCGAAACATCTCAGCAGATCTCATCCTGGCTAAGCTCGACAATCTAGAAGAAACAAGAGAAATGGCCATGCAAAAAATGGAAAATTATCAACGAAGAATCCAGCGAGAATACAACAAACGGGTTCGACCTAAAGACTTTCAACTAGGACAATTGGTACTAAAGCATACGCCGATTATGAGCGTGATAAAAAAGGCGGAAAACTAGCACCACGATGGGGAGGACCCTACACCATTGTCGAAAAGGTCGGTGAGGGGGCGTACAAGATATTAAAACCGGATGGAACACCCGAACCTCGACCGTGGAACGCCACGCGACTAAAACTATACCATCCATAAGACCGGGTATGATATCTTGCCATTTATTTCCGTAAAAAGACACGTGGGGTTGGAAATATGACAAGTGCGTCGAATGGTCGTTTCGAACCCGGGCGATGACATTGTGCAAGTGCGGGGCGACTTACACTAAGACGGACTATTCGAACTCGGGCGATGGCGGTGTGCAAGTGCCGAGGTAGTCCAAGGGCCCCGGCGGTTGGAAACCGGTGGCCGATTGTCGAGGCATGAGTACTCCACAATCGAGCGATCAACATTGCTCCCTCGCAAGTGGCGAAATCACTTGCCCAAGAAAGTTAATTGATAACTTCTTGGGATATCGATCCCATAGAAATTAGGAAAGACCAACTGCCCTTCCACTAGATCTCGAAAGACGGTGATGAGATACCTCAATCGGGACATGGCATTGGGCCCAATGATCCTCCTTGTTGAGTGTGTTCGACGAAATGACGTTTATGATTAACTTTGTCTACTCATGCAGGAATACACAACAAGGTCGTAAAAATAAACCACACATTGCCAAATAAGAACAGTAACAAGCACAACAACGTCAGTAGCAAGAACAGTGACAAACATAAATCGGCGACGCAGCACCCCATTAAAAGTTTACGAGAAATTAAAGGTGTTCGAGCGGATTACAGCCCAAAGGAAAGGGTAAGAAAGGCCAGCGCTGCAAAATACATGCTCATTCCTTAGAAGGAACGGGCCCCAACCGCCTTCTTAGCAGCAAAGATCGCCCGCTTCTTATCAAGCACCGCCTTCACACCGGCCTTAACCTTCGAGACGAGTTCATCATTAAACTTCGCCTTTTCGGCAGCAAGATTCTGCGCTAGCTGCACCGACGCCGCTTCAGCAGTGGCCACCCGATCGAGCAATTGAGCCTCCCTCCCTTTCAACCGGGCATTCTCTTCTTCCAACGACACCACCTTCTTCTGCTCGGCTGCCAAAACAACAAGAAAGGTCAGTCACACAACAACAACACTAAGACAACAACACGGAAAGCACAATACGAGGCACACCACCTTCCAACAAAGGGGAAACTACTCTAATGGTCTCTTCGGACTCAGACAGGCTACACTCGAGAGAAGACATCTTCGAAGAAAGTTCTAGATATCGCTCTTCGTTAAATTCATTAGTGGGGAAATACTTCTTGTGATCACTCCATTCGTCCCTCTGCCGAGAGTGGGCTATCTGCAAACCTGATAATTGAGCGCGAACCCACTCCAACTCCTCAGAAACCTTTATGGACTCCTTAAGCTTCTCAAGGGACTCTCGGCTACACTTCTCGGCAGCATCACTCTCCCCCAAGATCCGGAGACGATCTGCATGCAAATCTCGAACCTGAAGTCTCAGCCGACCACATTGACTCTCTAAGTTGTCGGCCAACAATGTTTTATCGGCCGCTATACCTTGGAACCGAGCTAAGTTCGCCCTAAGATTATCAATTTCCTCGGGGACATACTCAAAAGTCTCGTAGCGATGAAGTCTAGACTGAAGATCTTCAATATCGGTTTCTAAACGATCGATCTTAGCATCCTTGTTAACTATTCTCTGTTGTAAGTTCGAAACGTGATCCCGTTCTATGTTCACTTCCCTTTTCAACAAACGACACCTTGTGGCAGCGTCGTCCTCCGCACTAGAAGATTCGGCTAGGCAGGGAGTACTAAGCTTAGGATATTGGCACTACAAGATCAATCATAACTAGTTGAGAGTAAAATAAATACCTTGGGTCTCGGCCAACTCCTTCTCCAACCTTCGAGATCGTTCGCGTTCCTGCTGTAACAAGAGACGAAGACCCTCCCTCTCGGCGACGTCCCGGCGTTGGATGGCAGCATTCAACAACGAGCGGTTGATATCCTACAAACAGCACCAACATGGTCAGCACTTAACAAAAACATGAAAGCAACACCCGAACAGGCTCAACTCACCGCCCGGATCAAAGGTACTTTTCGGACCCGACTTCATACAACGAGACAACACTGATCTTCTCCTCATCAGGCAGAGAGGCAAAATCGGGAGAAATAAGTGCCCCAAGAGAGTTGCACATGGGGCCCGAGACGGTGAAGGAGGTACTTCTGCTTGAGTTAGGAACCACGGAAGGAAAAGTCTCCAGCGGTCTGGTCCCGACAGCAACTTTCTCTACATCACGGTTGATCACAAGGTTCCCACTACCACCCGACTTATCCGCCTGTCCCGACTCCTCTTCATTACCGAGGGTATCATCCTCATCATCGAAAAGACCTTCATCATCATCACCATCAGACACAACATACACAACGCCATCGGCGAGAACAATCCCTTCATCAGCTACTTCCCGGGGCACAGTTTCCTCCGGGGCAGGCACATCCTCCTTGGGTTCCTTACCCCTCCCCTTGGGCTTCTCACCTACAAGGGTAGACGAAACATCAGAAGGCTTCTGAGGCGACTTCCTCAGGAAATGTGATAAAGGTAGCCGATCATCGGGATCCTCACCATCCTTCGCTGAAGTACCACCAGCCTTGTCAACCCTTAGCTTCTGTGCATGAGCCGATGTCAGAACCATGCAAGGCAACAAATAGGGGCACGTACATGTACGTCAAATAAATAAAAAAACGAATAAGTATATTTGTTACCTTCCCTGTCTCCTCCTCGGCTCCTGCAACTCTATCTCTCTTCCGATGAACAAGAGTCTCAGAAGGAACACCCTGAGACTTAGTCTGAAAAACACCAAAACTATAACATCACCCCACGAGTCGCCCGAGCCAATCAATCAATCTAGAAAGACAGGGAAATACACTTACCCGATCAACATTGACTACCCAGAAAGGATAAAATTCGGCCGGAGGAGGAAATTTGCCACTTAAAAGAGGACCGGAAATAGCCAATGGAACCCGATCCCAAGCCGTGTCATTAGTATGACGGGCATGCTTGTTGGAACTCTTTCCCTCAGGATCCTCATCCAAAAGAAGTCTCCTAACACCTTCGGGAAGAGTCTTATGGCGATGAGGGCTGGCAGCAAACCCGGAGAGATCGCCATTAATAGTGGTCCCGCTCCGATAATTATCGCCGCGGCGGAGTATAGTCACTCGCCCGGGAAGGATCGTAGGTAGACCGAGGTAATAGGAGCACACTCGCCTCGGCTAAGCTTCTCCCACTCGGACAAGATGCGGAAAGTGTTGCCATTCCACTGAGCTAAGGCGCGGCACGGGCGAATCTTAGAAAGGGCCTCGTACCAGAACGGGCGGCTAGGATCATATAGAGGGAAACGCAGCCCGAGCTCTAGCTGGCCCCTGGTGACAATGGTCGCCTCGGCCGAATGAGGAAATCTCAAAACATCATCTTTCTTCAGAACACCCTTCTGGCCTGACAAGAGCCTGACGTCATATCCATGGAGATTGAACTCATCTTTCAGCTGCTGAACGTATTGCTCATCCGACAAGTCCTTAGCATCCCTCTTGTCAGCCCTACAAGAAAACGAAGAAGGATTATCAGGAAAGATAGAATCTAGAGCGCGGTAATCATACTTGGAAGGACTCTCCACAACAAACAGGGAATCAAGTGATACGCTATCTTCATCAGAAAACACATAACTCACACACCTTCTTTCCGTCATCGAAGGAGTTGAAGACGCCATGAAAACTAGTAGGAGAAGCGGCAGGAGGGGCGAAATATAGCCGGAACCGGAAGTTGCAGCGGTAGCATAGACAGAGAGGACGCCGGATAGTGGAGAAGGGAGGAAGGAAACCCGGTGAGAAGATAGTTAATGGCAGGGGGAAGAAGGCAAATGAGAAGGGAAAAAGAAGAGAAAACGAAGTTAGCAAAGGGAAGTGTAAAAAGAAAACAAGGTTTAGGGGACGAGCTTATAAACCTCACCTGTGATAACCGACGAGGCAGGTAAACCGGTTGCAGCAACTAAAGAAGGTGGGGAACAACATGGCGCGAAACCCGGCATGACCGAATACGTGGGAAGACGAGGTGGTTTCTTCCCCACTTTTCGACTACACGAGTGGAAGAAGGGGCATAAATGTTGGTGTGAATAATCCACAGGGACAGGTGCAGCCATCCCAGTCGAGGGCGTACCGAAGAAAGCGAAGTACTGAAAGCACCGAGTCACCCCACTGGATCTGGGCACGAGAAAAGAGGAATGAAGACAGGTCGAGAGATCGATGCGAAAGGGGAGAAAAAGTTCTGATGTGACGACCCTCGGGTTCGAAGACAATTAATGCTCTGACAAAGTAGGTGAAGAGATAGGGAAGACTCGGTCAAAGTAAAACTCGGCCGGGAACCTAAAAGACGACGTCGATCAACATCACCTAACAAGCAACATCGGATGAAGCTACCACTCGGCCAGATGCTTCAACTCGGGCAGAAGGGAAGATCGGATGAAGCATCGGGTGGACACCCGAGGAGATCATCAAGGAAGATGTATTAGACCCAACACTGTAATATCGTTGTATCACCATTTTATGACTATAAATATGAATCATGTATAGGGCTAGAGAGGTAAGTGAGAAGTGAGGAAAGAGAGAGCACACTAAGAGCATAAAGAGAAATACACAACTTGTAGTCGTGAGTCAAGCAATAATATCATTCTTTCACTCCGTGGACGTAGGTAATCATGCCGAACCACGTATACCTTGTGTTTCTCGACCTCTCTTCTTTGTATGATTTCTTTATTCATGCTTTATGATCTTTTGGATGTAGAGGTAGGATTTTCTACATCTACAAAACGGAAAATTAGTTGATGCATAAACCAAAATATGGCTACATAAATTATTATATATCATTTGTGGTGGTTTGCATAATGGATATACATTTAATTTTTAAAAATTGTGCCTAAAATGATAAATACCTCCGAATTTTTCGTAAAAACTCTAAATTGATATTGTTGTTTGTATTCATTGCGTAAATTTTTTTTATAACCTTTCCAACCAGATAAATTTTGTAAAATTCCAAGGAATGGATTTTTAAATATGTTAAAGTTTGCTTTCCAATTATACCCCTAAAAGAATAGGATACATAAGGATTTATAGTAATTGGACTAAAGGGGAGGGATAATTGTGTCAAAAGAAAAAGATTAACCATGGACACCAAATCCAATCTTTTTGTGTCAATTGATGACTTAGATTTTACAAAAAAGAGACCATATAAAGGTCATCCCTTGCTTCGCTCGGTCGGGCCCAATGAAAGTGTACCATAAAATCACAACACAAAGATATTTAGAAAAATAAAAGGGATTTTAATAAACCTAGTATTTTTAGGGACGACTGAAAAAGATTTAGAGGCGACTAATAAAAAAAATAGGATCACTAAGAAGTAAAATGACTCGACCCATTATCCACATATTTTTCTAATGGCTAGTCTACCCTTGATCAATCGGTAGTTAATTAGTGTTAATCGGTGGTTATAAATTATATAGTTAGTGTCTAGAAATCATTTGAGTTATTAAGATTTAAGATTTTAAAGAAGAATAAAAAGAAGTGGGAGAACACTAGATTTACCTAATATATATATATATATAAAAGAAAAGATGAGTATGGAGAAGAAGGTGGGAAACATCATAAAAAAATATCATGTTGAAAGTTCAATGACGATTAGAAAGACGATTGAATGCATTTATCACCATTTGTAATATAATATTGATGTTCATTGTAGTTTGTGTGTTGCTCCCTTGGAAACTAGTGATCTTCTGTTTACTGATTGTCCCTACTCTAGATCTGTTTGGGTAGGAGTCAATATCGATGTTAGTAATGTTTTGGCTGCTCATGGAAGTTTCAAGAACATGGTTCTAACTTGGGTTTAAGCTCATCTCACTACAGGGAAAAACATCGATTAACTACCCAGGAAAACGATTTGTCGTACAATATAAGACGACGTTTATCTATAGGTTGCACAAGGGGGGTTGTAGAAAGTCTTCAATTCTTTGCAACTCGTCAATAATAGTCGTAAACAGGGGTTGTCGTTCCATTATATACCACGCTTTTTCAGTTGTGAATGTCTTTGAAATTTCCTCTTAATGCCTAACACAACTCATACACAGGTTGTGTAAATAACTCCTACACTACATTTGTTGGAGTTGTAGAAATTTCTTTGACAACTATGGTTAAAGTTGTACGTCATTTCTTTATCAACTATGGTATGAGTTGTATGTCATTTCTTTGACAACCAAGCTATGTGTAGCAGAAATATTTATTGCAACCTTTTTTATTGTTGTATTACAATCCACTTGCAACTTTTCATAGCAGTTGTGGTTATTTTTCATTTGCCAAAAAAAAAACGAAATTGGTCACGGCATTCAAAATATACCGGCATTCATTCAAATGTCACCCATCATCAATGTGACAGCATTCTAACACCTGAACCAATCTTATATCTGGAGACTGCAAATTAATATAACCGTTCTTCCTTGTGAAAATACATTCATCAACAATTTACAATGTGATCATTCTGTCAATCAACAATTTACAATGTAATCATTTTGTTAACCTTTCTTACTTGCCTTTGCAGCTACATTGGAGATACCATCATTTTCAGTCTTCGTGAACTCCTCTGCAACAACTCCATCGATATTATGACTGCCATCTTTAGCTCGGGCCCAACACTTCGGATGGATTTTCTATATTCCTCAATTGTTGCAATGGCATCCTTAGCAGCATGAGTATTGCTGCTACAGATAAAGAGCTTGGCGCTCCTCTTCCTCTTCCTCCTCTACCGCTGCCGGACCCGCTCAAGAAACTTGTCATCCAAATGCGGGAGAAAGTGCCTTGAAAGTTGGGAAAATGACATTTGTTTTAATGCATGGACACACATAAAAACAATGAGGCAAAAAAAAATTAACCAAGATCTACGAACTTGGCATGGAGAGTTTGTTTTCATGCACAAGTTTCGAATGATAGTGTTTCGGGCCACTAACCGAAGTAAGACTGGTGAACATTCATAGTGGAAAAGAAGTGGAGACTACATACGGTGATTTACGTACTTACATTGATGACCTAGCTAAAAAAAATAAAAAAAGAGCTATCTACTTACATGGAAGAATAAGTTTTTAGTTTCTCTTACCAATGTGCAATAGAATATTAATAACATCTACAGCTTGAAGTTGCAAAGAATTCTTATCAAACCAACTACATTTGTAATATGCATGATTTGGTAGACAGATTTCATTTCCAATTGTAAATTATTAGAATTTCCCATAGTAATATTCCAAGGAAAATGAAATGAAATTTGTGCAGTTCAGTTAAGTATCCATATGCTCCTTAGCATGAAATGA
The DNA here is from genome assembly GCA_023531295.1 of Papaver armeniacum. NCBI lineage: Eukaryota > Viridiplantae > Streptophyta > Magnoliopsida > Ranunculales > Papaveraceae > Papaver > Papaver armeniacum. The sequence continues at coordinate 54,794 of JAJJWW010017357.1, forward strand.
ACCACATTAATCACCAGGAAGCTTTAAATTACCTTCTGTATGTATCCAAATGCTCCTTAGCCTCAAATGGAGTCATAGCATAGGACACCTAGGCTCCAAATGTCCACATTAGCATCATGCTCTACACTTTCAACTGTAAACACAACTAGGATTTAGACTTGGTTGTAGTTCATTAAACAAAATTCTTGATCAAAATCTACATTGTTCATAGACAATCTTGAATACATACCCACTTAAGGTGGCAGGTAATCCAATGTGCCACACATGGTTCGCCTACGGTTGAACGTACGAACTGACCAACCAAAATCAACAATTTTGATTTCATCCTGTCGAGAAATTAAACACATACAGAATTAGTACATGGGCACTGCGTCGACCAAATCGTAAGAAAAAATCATTTAAAGCATAATAGCAACCTCGAGCTCCAATCAAGAGATTCTACGGCTTAATGTCCCTGTGTATGACATGCTTTCCATGACAAGATATCGAGCTCATGCTAATGATGCAATGCCCCTGTTGAAAGAGAAAAAGAATATCAGCTTTTCACAAACTCAAAGGAATAGAAGTTCGAATTAAACATCACTTAGACATGAAATATTCCAAATTGGTTACCTGAATTTCCTGATCGGCACACTTATATTCCATGTCTTGCTCCACCTCTGCAATCAGGGAAGATAGCTAATCCTGCTAGGGTTTCTAATGAAGCAATACCAGTTAAAAATCAGGGTACTGTGTTAAATATTTTCACTCCATGGATAGGCATCAAAGGCTGTGAAATGTGAAACTGGGGATCAAAAATTCTTCCAAACAAGAGACAAGTTATGAGTTTCAAACTTGGATTTTACTGAAAGCAAGCACCGAGAACCCTGTATCTTAATAACCTATAGATTTTCTAAAATTTAGCTCACAAAATAGAAAAATAACAGACTCAGTAAAACTAAATACAACACCATACCATACAGATTTTGAAATTCCTTGAATCAAGAGCTGTTATTGACTAATATTTCTATCCCAAGCAAGTATGAAACTGGGTTTCATGTAATTACAGATTCAAAAGCGAACACACTGGAACAAAATCACCTTCTCGGCCAAGCGTCAGAACCGCAGGTAGTTAACACAAAAATTTCCAGACTGAGCTGGATTTGGCACCTAAAAGTTCTCGACTATATACGTCATCGCAAAATGAGATCATCATGCTAATTTTCTCGAGTCTTTTCTCTGCAACTTTTGCAACCTTGTTCTGTGGTTCAAGGACAGGAGCATGCTTGAAATCTGCAAGAAGGGGGTTCAAAATTGATAAGAGCAATAACAAACAACAAGGGTGAACCCTAAATTCATTCAAAGACTATTCATAACTGACAAACTTCGAAAACTAGCACGAAGTCTCAATGTCTTGTGAGATTCCAGAAAAAACCAATTGTAACATCTCTTCTTTACCTTTCATCAACGAAGTCACCACCACCTTCACCGATTCGGGAGAGGATAAGAATAAAGATCCGTGCAATTTAGAGATGGGTCTGTGTTGTTCTAGATTTACAAGGTTTTGTTGAGAAGAATTTGAAGGCCCGGTGATGGACAGAGTTGGGGTTCACTAATAGATTTGTGCTGGATGAGCTTGAAAAATCATCTAAGAATTGTTCAAAGTCTTGAGTTGAATTGAATCGGCTAAGAAGAACGAGAATAGAAGAACGGGTTTGAGGCAAATTGCGTCTAAGGAAGTTTTGGCGACTGGGAGTTCCCTGCAGAGACACAAATAAAAAAGTACAATACATAAATTGTGGTCTTCTGATAAATAAGAAACATAATCAACATTCCAATTCAAAATACATTTAACATAAGAAACATAATCAACATTCCAATTCAGATAACAACACAATTCTAGCAAAGTAAAACATATAAAATTCTTAAAACATTTAAATTACACGATTGATTAGTAAATTAGTACATATAATCAACACACCCATTTACTCGATCAATAACATTATCTTCCCGATCTCTCTACCTCTGATTTCCCTGAATTTCTGCATCTCCAACTTTATTTCGCAGCCGTTTCTCTTTCTCAACACTTTCAGTTCTTTATTAACCCCATCAAAACAACACCAGTTCTTAGTCTTATCACCCTTGAAGAACAACCACGTAAAACCCATCACCTAATTCTTCTCAATCATCTCTCGATTCTCAGTAATTAAACCCTAAATTTCATCTCTTAGATCAAACACAAACCATCGCTGATCCAGATTTGAACCAAAACCCTAATCAACCAAATCCCATCTCTTGATTTTTCAATTAGCAGCAACAGATTAGAGATGAGTTTTACTGAAATATAGAGATGGAAGAATCGAGTTCTGTGAAGCAACAGATTTGAAGCAATTGAAGCTAACGAAACTTGGGTTAGGTTTTTTTTTTTTTTTTTGTGAGGGAGGGGAAGATGAGAGGCGAGAGAAAAGTGAGTGAATGAAGATAAGTGAGAGAAAAAGAATTTCGTTTTATCTAAAAGAATTTCAACGGATAAGATGTGGTAGGATGGGGTCATACGGATTATGAAGCTCTTTTGGACGGTATAGATTTAAGTTAAGAGTGTCATACGGATCAAGGCAAGTGTGTTTTCTTTGTGCTTTCTATTTGTGTTAATACGAACTCATATTTTCGGTTTAATTATCAACCTTCGACATGAAAAAAAATCCAAAAAAAATATTAATAAATTTAGGACATTGTTATCGACATTCTGATATAAAAAAATCCAAAAAATGTATAAGAATGAATCGGGAAAATGAAAAATGAATTCAATAATTGGTGTGTTTCTTTGTGCTTTCTCTTTGTGTTTTTGTGCTTTCTCTTTGTGCTTCCGGTTTGAATTTTGACTAGTCGCATAGGTCATGATGTATCTTTAGTTCACACTGGTAAAACTCAGGTTATAAGATTACTAGAGATGGACCAAAAATTCAGGATGGTTCTGACTTCAAACTTAGCTGGATACATCATCAAAATCGATAAATATGAAGCTCAGTGTTGATTCGAACTTCAAATGTGGTATAACGGCATAGAAATTATGAACCAAGAAGCTTCGGGAGGGTTCTGACTTCAAACGTAGAAGGATACATCATCGAAATCGATAAATATGAAGCTCAGTGTTGATTCGAACTTCAAATGTGGTATAACGACATAGAAATTATGAACCAAGAAGCTTCGAGAGGGTTCTGACTTCAAACGTAGAAGGATACATCATTGAAATCGATAAATATGAAGCTCAGTGTTGATTCGAACTTCAAATGTGGTATAACGGCATACAAACTGTGAACCAAGAAGCTCGGGAGGGTTTATGACTTCAAACTTAGAAGGATACATCATTGAAATCGATAAATATGAAGCTCAGTGTCGATTCGAACTTTAAATATGGTATAACGGCATATTGTATGCAAACCATGGATCCGAGATCGAAACCTGTCCGTGAGTGGCCTACTATAAGTCGGAAACTTCGTAAGAACGATGAATCCATCCATTTACAGGTAAGATTCCTTTGGAATATTCCCCGAAACCTTAAACAAACCATATTCTGGCATAATGTACGCATACCCTGGCTCCGAGATCGAAACCTGGCCGTGATTAGACTACTCTAAGTCCGAAACTTCGTAAGAACGATGAATACATCCATTTACTGTAAGATTCCTTCAAATATTCCTTGAAACCTTAAACAAACCATATCTTTGGCATATTGTATGCGTACTTTGGCCCAGATCGAAACCCGGTCGGGAGTGGACTACTATAAGTCGGAAACTTGGTAAGAACGATGAATCCATCCATTTACACGTAAGATTCCTTCGGAATATTCCCCGAAACCTTAAACAAAGCCTATTATGGGATATTGTATGTGTATCTTGGCTCCGAGATCGAAACCTGGCCGTGATTGGACTACTCTAAGTCAGAAACTTCATAAGAACGATGAATCCATCCATTTACAGGTAAGATTCCTTCGAAATATTCCCTGAAACCTTAAACAAACCATATTCTGGCATAATGTACGCATATCCTGGCTCCGAGATCGAAACCTGGTCGAGAGTGGACTACTATAAGTCGGAAACTTCGTAAGAACGATGAATCCATCCATTTACACGTAAGATTCCTTCGGAATATTCCCCGAAACCTTAAACAAACCCTATTTTGGGATATTGTTGCGTATCTTGGCTCCGAGATCGAAACCGGCCGTGATTGGACTACTCTAAGTCGAAACTTCGTAAGAACGATGAATCCATCCATTTACGGGTAAGATTCCTTCAAATATTCCCCAAACCTTAAACAAACCATATTACGGCATAATGTACGCATATCCGGCTCAGGATCGAAACACGGCCGTGATTGGACTACTCTATGTCCGAAACTTCGTAAGAACGATGAATCCATACATTTACGGAGTAAGATTCCTTCAAATATTCCCGAAACCTTAAACAAACCATATTCTGGCATAATGTACGCATACCTTGGCTCCAGGACGAAACCTCGCCGTGATTGGACTACTCTAAGTCGAAACTTCAAGAACGATGAATCCATCCATTTACAGGTAAGATTCCTTCGAAATATTCCCTGAAACCTTAAACAAACCATATTCTGGCATAATGTACGCATATCCTGGCTCCGATATCGAAACCTGGCCGTGATTAGACTACTCTATGTCCGAAACTTCGTAAGAACGATGAATCCATCCATTTACAGGTAAGATTCCTTCGAAATATTCCCTGAAACCTTAAACAAACCATATTCGGCATAATGTACGCATACCTTGGCTCCTGGATCGAAACCTCGGCCGTGATTGGACTACTCTATGTCCGAAACTTCGTAAGAACGATGAATCCATCCATTTACTGTAAGATTCCTTCAAATATTCCCGAAACCTTAAACAAGTCATATTCGCGGCATATTGTACGCATACCCTGGCTCCGAGATCGAAACCTGGCCGTGATTGGACTACTCTAAGTCCGAAAATTCGTAAGAACGATGAATCCATCCATTTACAGGTAAGATTCCTTCGGAATATTCCCTGAAACCTTAAACAAACCCTATTATGGGATATTGTATGCGTATCTTGGCCCCGAGATCGAAACCTGGCCGTGATTGGACTACTCTAAGTCAGAAACTTTGTAAGAACGATGAATACATCCATTTACAGGTAAGATTCCTTCGAAATATTCCCCTATACCTTAAACAAACCCTATTATGGGATATTGTATGCGTATCTTGGCCCCGAGATCGAAACCTGGCCGTGATTGGACTACTCTAAGTCAGAAACTTTGTAAGAACGATGAATACATCCATTTACAGGTAAGATTCCTTCGAAATATTCCCTGAAACCTTAAACAAACCATACTCTGGCATAATGTACGCATACCCTGGCTCCGAGATCGAAACCTGGCCGTGATTGGACTACTCTAAGTCAGAAACTTCGTGAGAACGATGAATACATCCATTTACAGGGTAAGATTCCTTCGAAATATTCCCTGAAACCTTAAACAAACCATATTCTGGCATATTGTACGCATATCCTGGCTCCGAGATCAAAACCTGGCCGTGATTGGACTACTCTAAGTCCGAAATTTCATAAGAACGAAGAATCCATCCATTTACCGGTAAGATTCCTTTGGAATATTCCAGAGAACATTAAACCAACCCTATTCTAGCATATTGTATGCAAACCCTGGCTCCGAGATCGAAACCTGGCCGACAGTGGACTACTTTAAGTTGGAAATTTCGTAAGAACGATGAATCCATCAATTTACAACCATTTACGGGTAAGATTCCATGGGAATATTCTCAGAAACCTTCAACACACACGAATTCATCAACTTCGAAAGAAAGCGGCTTCGAGATCAAACCGGCCATGAGCGGACTAATATAAGTCCGAAAGTTCGCAAAGACGATGAATCCAACTATTTAAGGTGTAAGATTCCATGGAATATTCTCGAAACCTTAAACACACACAAATTCGTCAACTTTGAGAAAGAAACTAGCTCCGGATCGAAACGTGGCCATGAGCGGACTACTATAAGTCTGAAAGTTTGCAAAGACGATGAATCCAACCATTTATGGGTAAGATTGCATGGGAATATTCTCATAAACCTTAAACACATACAAATTCATCAGCTTCGAGAAAGAAACTTGCACCGGGATCAAAACTTGGCCATGAGCGGACTACTATAAGTCTGAAATTTCGGAAAGACGATGAATCCACCCATTTACGGGTAAGATTCCATGGGAATATTCTTAGTAGAAGTGAATAAAATTTAGCACAAGTGAGAAAAATTTAGCATAAGTGTTTATACCTCAACGACAACTCTTATAAAGGTTGTCAATAGCGATGAAAAGAAAATTTAGCAGAAGTGAGAAGTTTTTTGCAGAAGTGAATAAAATTTAGCGGAAGTGGGAATTTTTTTGCAGAAGTGAGAAAAATTTAGCATAAGTGTTTATACCTTTACGACGACTCTTAAAGGGGTTGTAGAAGGTCTATTTATCCTTTTTCTTCTTATCTTTTCCATCTCCCATCATAACCATCCATTTACATCATAACCGTCCATTTATTTCTTTTCATTAACATGTTTTTTCCTTATCACTTTTTTTATAAAAGTAAATGTAAAATATAAGCAGACATGCATGTAAATGTGGAAGGGTGGTTGAAATCCAAGTCTTAGACAGAGGAGGTTCGAGTTCGATTCACCTTAGCCTCCTTTTTTTTCAAAGTCAATTTATCATTTACAACTCTTGTAAAGGTTGTGAATGTTGATTAAAAGAAAAGCACAAATCTACCAAAGTATTGTGAATCGGCAGATGGTTGACGTCTTGTACTAACACCTAGTAAGCTTGGGTTTCGATTCTCTACAAGAACATTTTTCAATTTTTTTTTCTTATCTTCAACGACTCTTATTAGTGTTGTTTTAAAATCATTCACTACCTTTAGGATGTGAGTTGTAAATTCTAAAGGTGGTCACTTCTCTCTACAACCCTTTTCACACAACAAGTTGTGGTTCTGATTCTCGTCACTACTCTTAGGAACTCGTTGGTCCTAAGAGTTGGACATATTTTACTTTGACAACGCTTTTGTTGGAAAAAGTTGTAAAACATACTACATTTTACAACTTTTAATTTACGAGTTGTCAATCTACAGTTGTAGATTACTAATTTTCCCGTAGTGTCTATTCATGGCCACTGTGTGGACCATTTGGAAGGAAAAATGTGCTAAAATCTTCCAAAATACTGAGACCAACAATATTGTTAATCATGAAGCCTCTAATGTAACTATCTCCTAGTCATGATAAAAAAATTCTTTTTGAATCAGAAAAAGGATTCCATCTTCCAATTACATGATACCTAAGCACTTGAAATCGATCATGAAAACTCAAGTCATGGGCAGAGTCGGGTCGGGGGTGCGGGAGGTGCGACGCACGGGGCCCATCTCGGGCCAAGGCTTTTTTCCTATGGACCTATGATGTATACTCACTTTCCCTCCAAGCTCAGTAAGCCCAACATATAAAAAAAAAATGTCTTCTTTGCTGGCACTCGAACGCGTGACCTTGGGTGAGATATTTTATAGTTTAGTTCCTCAATCAACTAGGCGAATGGACTAGTTTTTGTTATATTTTTCATCCCCTATCTATTAGAACATCTTGAATCTTTATCATAAACGGCAAAAAGCACATGCCCATGGCTATATATTTTGAGTTTCCTTCGGGTATTCTTATTTTTGTAAGTGGACATTAACAAAAAGAGTTACCGTTCGTGTCGAAAAAAAAAATTGACCTTATAAAAGGCTCACACGTAATTTTTTCGCACAGACCTCTTTGTAGGCTCGGGACTAGCTCTGGTCATTTCGATGTTTTCTTCCCCAACTGACGCTTATGTATGTTCTCTATGTCTCCAATATCTGTATCATCACTGGACTCGCCTTGATTTGTTTCCCGAATATCGGCGTTTTCCTCACCACTCCGAGAATCTTCCATTTCTTGGGCCGAATCTAACACAAACGTCGACCGTCATGAATATTTGATACTATCTTTTAGAATTTCGTAGCACTCTTCACGCTTAAATTTTTGTTATGATTACTTTCTTTGAATCGCTTTCTTATCTGTTCAAGTTGTTATTGTTTTGAATACTCATCAGTGCATTTACATGTATATAATTATTAAGGATGCAAAAATTGACGATTAGTTACCTTCAGGGCTTCATTCCAGCCAGTATGATATTCACCATCGACTCCCAACACTTTTGCAGAATAAAGTGCCACCTCTCTACTTATTCCCTGAAATCGACTCTGAATAGAAGTCCAAGTACGTTTCGGTTTACAAGGCAGGGCTTCTTTGAGCTTAGCTTTGATCCGACTCCACAATACTCTTTCTCAGTTGATCGGTTCGGTAGAAGAATCTTGAGATATTGCTAAATGGATTCTACATATCGTTGTATCTTCTTCTATTGTAAAATTCGGACTGCGTGGTGCCATATTTCTATATAATTTGAAATACAAATGATAAGATAATATTGCGAAATTGTTCGAATATCTCCGCCCGCAGCTCATATGTTAATTATACTAACGCCCGGTATGAAGCGCTCACTATACTCTCGCTTGGCTTCATACGCTCTCAATACCTACGTCCCATTATATGGTGATTTGGTCAGGTTGATGACCACATTTAGTCTCAAATCCTAGTTTTCCAGGACTATTAGCTTTAGTTGCTTCCACTACAGCTCACTTTGGGACTAAATTTGGGCATAGTCCCCGAATTTAGTCGTGACTGTGGTTGCTCTCAAATGCACAAAATCATGTTTAAAAGGTAAAAGCTATCTTCTTTGAATCTTTGCAGTTTCATTAATTCGGACCGGCTTCTTTTGTGCTGTTCAGCCTAAAACGGACCCACTCCAAAACTCCATTACAACCGGTATTTCAATGATAGGACAGTATGTCGTTGTCGGGTTTCAACTTGGTAAAATGACTTCTACTACTATCTTTCGATCATATCACTACTTCTATTGTATTGCATGTATGGAATCCGGCCAATTCTTGGTAAATGTCTTCTAATGGAGTTACAAAGATTAAGAAACTATACGTATATATCATGGTCGACTGTACTGTTTGAAGTCAATAATATACTAATGCAAAAGAAGACGATAATTTTTTTTAGAAAATGGGTCATTTGTCCAAAAAAATTTAAAACACAGTTCAAATGGATGAGTAAAAAAGACGGGTGAAATAGCCAAAAATAAAATAATAAGGATGAAACGGGATTCATCTTGGCTTATACTTAAAAAATAGCAAGGATGAAACCGGATGCATCCTGTAAAATAAAATAAGAAAAATATTTGAAAATGGACACGATAAACCTGGTTACATCCGCCTATTTTTTAAATTTTTGTCCATTTAAACAGTATCTTTTTAATTTTTGGTTATTTAAAAGAGATCAAAACCTAAGTGTCTTTTTCACCCTGAGGAATTGTTGATTTTGGTCTTTTTGACCAATTTTGTGTAATTTTTTTTTATCGATTTTTATGTAATTACTTCACATCCTAAATCAACCCACATTTTAGAGAAGAATTTAGCCGAGTATCCTAAGAATTTCCGTGGTGTATAGAGTAAATAAACTCAACGGAAAACTGGAAGGCGGCCATGAAAATGTATTAATGGAAAATAAAATGCAAGTAGGAAAATGTTGAAAATCAAGCTAAAACATTTGAATGGTGCAAAAACTCTCACATCAAACAACTTCGAATAGTTCCATGCTACTGAGAGTCAAGTGACAGAAAATGGATAGCCGAAAATTTCTTTACCTAACTAAAAAAATTTCAAATTAAACCAAACACCACGTCAGAAAAATCAATGCAAACTTCACATCATCATCGATTGCAAAGACAAAAATTAGTTAAATTATATCTTATCTATATATTGCATTTTTCCACAGGTCGGAGATTTCGCATTTAAGCGGCAATCTTAACTAGAACACCGCTGCCACGGTGGGAGGGACGACCGAAGAAACGAAACAAATAACAATTTCCGCCGGGTAGGTATATAATATATCCGTTTTAGGAAAAGTGATATTTTCACAGTGTCATTTTTCCTAAAAATAGGCCCAATTAAAAAAGTGAAAGTATGACTTTTTCCCGAAAAGGTGAAGGTATCATTTTCCTGGCGGAGGGAGTACATCGTTTATTAGTTGAAACGTGTAGGTGTGAATAATCCACGGGGACAAGGTGGAGCCATCCCAGTCGGGCGCATCAAGAAAGCGGAAGTGCGAAGCACCGAGTCACCCGGATCGGGCACGAGAAAAGAGGAATGAAGGCAGTCGAGAGATCGATGCGAAAGGGGAGAAAAAGTTCGATGTGACGACCCTCGGGTTCGAAGACAATTAATGCTCCGACAAAGTAGGTGAAGAGATAGGAAGACTCGGTCAAAAGTAAAACTCGCCGAGGAACCTAAAAGACGACGTCGATCAACATCACCTAACAAGCAACATCGGATGAAGCTACCACTCGGCCGAGATGCTTCAACTCGGGCGAGGAAGGAAGATCGGATGAAGCATCGGGTGGACACCGAGGAGATCATCAAGGAAGATGTATTAGACCCAACAACGTGTAATATCGTTGTATCACCATTTTATGACTATAAATATGAATCATGTATAGGGCTAGAGAGGTAAGTGAGAAGTGAGGAAAGAGAGAGCACACTAAGAGCATAAGAGAAATACACAACTTGTAGTCGTGAGTCAAGCAATAATATCATTCTTTCACCCGTGGACGTAGGTAATCATGCTTAGAACCACGTATACCTTGTGTTTCTCGACCTCTCTTCTTTGTATGATTTCTTTATGCATGCTTTATGATCTTTTGGATGTAGAGGTAGGATTTTATACATCTACATTCTGGCGCCGACTAAGGGGACCGTATAACATCTTCGTATAACATCTTAGTTGAAACGGAAAATTAGTTGATGCATAAACCAAAATATGGTTACATAAATTATTATGTATCATTTGTGGTGGTTTGCATAATGGATATATATTTAATTTTTAAAAATTGTGCCTAAAATGATAAATACCTCCGAATTTTTCGTAAAAACTCTAAATTGATATTGTTGTTTGTATTCATCGCGTAAATTTTTTTTATAACCTTTCCAACCAGATAAATTTTGTAAAATTCCAAGGAACGGATTTTTAAATATGTTAAAGTTTGCTTTCCAATTATACCCCTAAAAGAATAGGATACATAAGGAGTTATAGGTAATTGGACTAAAATGGAGGGATAATTGTGTCAAGTGAAAAAGATTAACCATGGACACCAAATCCAATCTTTTTGTGTCAATTGATGACTTAGATTTTACAAAAAGAGACCATATAAAGGTCTTCCTCGCTTCGCTCGGTCGGGCCCAATGAAAGTGTACCATAAAATCACAACACAAAAGATATTTAGAAAAATAAAAGGGATTTTAATAAACCTAGTATTTTTAGGGACGATTAAAAAGATTTAGAGGCTTAACTAATAAAGAAAATAGGATCATTAAGAAGTAAATGACTCGACCCATTATCCACATATTTTTCTAATGGCTAGTCTACCCTTGATCAATCGGTAGTTAATTAGTGTTAGTTGGTGGTTATAAATTATATAGTTAGTGTCTAGAAATCATTTGAGTTATTAAGATTTAAGATTTTAAAGAAGAAGAAGAAAAAGAAGTGGGAGAACACTAGATTTACCTAATATATATATATATATAAGAAAAGATGAGTATGGAGAAGAAGGTGGGAAACATCATAAAAAAATATCATGTTGAAAGTTCAATAACGATCAGAAAGACGATTAAATGCATTTATCACCATTTGTAATGCAATATTGATGTTCATTGTAGTTTGTGTGTTGCTCCTTGGAAACTAGTGATCTTCTGTTTACTGATTGTCCCTATTCTAGATCTGTTTGGGTAGGAGTCAATATCGATGTTAGTAATGTTTTGTCTGCTCATGGAAGTTTCAAGAACATGGTTCTAACTTGGGTTTATGCTCATCTACTCATGGCCACTGTGTGGACCATTTGGAAGGAAAAAATGTGCTAAAATCTTCCAAAATACTAAGACCAACAATATTGTTAATCATGAAGCCTCTAATGTAACTATCTCCTAGTAGTCATGATAAAAAATTATTTTTGAATCAGAAAAGGATTCATTCTTCCGAATTCCATGATACCTAAGCACTTGAAATCGATCATGAAAATTCAAGTCATGGGCAGAGCCGGGCCTGAGGGGTGCAGGAGGTGCGACCTTACAGGGCCCATCTCAGGCCAAGGCTTTTTTTCCTATGGACCTATGATGTATACTCACTTTCCCCTCCAAGCTCGATAAGCCCAACATATATAAAAAAATGTCTTCTTTACTAGCACTCGAACGCGTGACCTTGGGTGAGATAGTTTATAGTTTAGTTCCTCAATCAACTAGGCGACGGACTAGTTTTTGTTATATTTTTCAGCCCCTATCTATTAGAACATCTTGAATCTTTATCATAAACGGCAAAAGCACATGCCCATGGCTATATATTTTGAGTTTCCTTCGGGTATTCTTATTTTTGTAAGTGGACATTAACAAAAAGAGTTACCGTTCGTCAGGAAATTTTTTTTGACCTTATAAAAGGCCCAGCGAAATTTTTTCGCATATGACCTGTAGGCTCGTATCGCTCGGTCATGGGCATCAGTTTGGAGATAAAACTCTGGGCATTAACATCTCGGGTGCATCCCTGCTTATAGAGATGCAAAACTATAATAGGGATGCTTTTACACTCTTGATGTAGGACATCCTTTACTTAAGACAAAGATCAACTATGACAAGTTGATCCCTTTTCGACTAAAGCAACCGTGACTAGTTTCCTCTATTCTTCGAAGCAACTCGATAAGTTGATCCCATTCTCGTAATTAAATTTATTTCGTTTGCTTGCTTTGCAAGTCTTTTAGCTTTCCTAGTTTAGTTAGCTTTCTGTTCTACGGTTCTTGAGAACTCATTTAAAGGCCACGCCTTCTTGTTTAGACACACCTTATTATTATTATTCAACCAAGATTATTATCTTAATCAATTCTATCAATTCTCTTATTCTTAATCTTTGATTTCATCCTATTCGTATCTTTTTCGTATCACCCGTAATCTCCATATCGCTTTCTTCTTAACAAAGTTCTACATTAGTTGGCATCAGATCCACAATCCTAGATTCTCATCTAGGATAGATCCTCGTACGCTTCCGCAAAACAAAACCGCAAATTCAAAACCCTAATTTTTTTTTTTTCACAAAGTTATATTAGTTTTCCTTTTCAATGGGAGATAAACCTATCACCTTTAGCTGAAATTGAAAAGCTCTTGAAAACAAGTTTGGAAACAAATTTTACGAGATTAAAACTTCCATTATTTCTCTTGAGACCAAGCTTGAAACCAAGATTTATGCATGGAAACACGCAGTTTAGAAGGCATGCCAGGGTTTGCTTTGATGATAACAAAGAAAATAAAGAAGTGTCAGCACAACTCAAGAAAATTTGTTGTCATCTTTGGGTGCCGGAGATATTTCATTACATCAGTGGTGAGGAAGAGACAAAGATTACTTCTCAAGAGAATGTTGATGTGATGTTGGTTCCGCTTTCAGAGGAGACTGAACGTTCGCAACCTATGGCGCTCATTATCAAAAGAAAGAAGAGATAAATCATTGAAGGAGTCTCACATAATTCTTTGGAGTTTATTGGAGGCAGTATCCCTTTGGCTCTACAGAGTTTGTTTTACATATTTCTATGTAGTAAAGATGATGTTTTTAACAAGTATGACGGATATTAAGTGTTCTTGGAAAATGATGGTTGTGGAACAAAGGGTTGTTTAATCTCTAATAGAATCTGTGTCGAACAAATCTGCATGTGGGATTTTAGAGATGATTGTGCCGACCATTACTTAAAGGTCAAGGAGTGGTTGTAAGTGAATTTTCTTTGAATGGTTCATGTTTTCCTCGCGATATTACTCCGCCTTGGACTTACAATTTTAGTATATTTGGAGATGAACCAAAAAAGAAATCCATCGTACTAAGTCAAGGACATGCAAAGATAAAAGAAAATGTTTTCTCGATGACACGGATGGTGGTTTTACATACTTTTCACTACTATGTTCATGTGGAAAGTATCTCAGTTTTTCAAACCTATGATCTGGTTACTGCTCTTCTTGCGCATGAAAATACCATATGTATTGAAAAAAATTATTGGTCTTTTGGTTCTACAACAATTACGAGAGCTGGAATTGGTGTTATGGAGCTATTGACATCAATTGATGGTTACGGTGCTAACACAAAGTTTTTTTCGACGAGCTGTCGCTATAATAATTTTGATCTTATTGGTAGCATGAAAGAATACTTTTCAATACTTTTCAAGTTTTTCGAGCTCTCTTCGTCAATCCTAGTGCATGTTGTGAAAATTTTGCTCTTCTTCGTTATTGGAATATGGTACATGTTCCTGGAGTTTTTGTGTACGTACCAACCTTGGAAAAAAGGGCTGAAGAGAACATCTTACTTTAGAGATATATTTCCGCATCTAGATGCAATACTTGGCTCAACTGCCACTGGAAGTTTAATATTAGGATTGATAGTAAAACGCGGTTTTAAACAAGCTACATGGGAGCCTGGAGGGAAATCTCCATTTATTGTGTTAGAGGGTGTTGTCGATGAAGAACTAGCTGTTAATACTTCTTTTTTTGAACCCTATGGAATGTTTCAGAAGGTATACCATGAAGGTCGAAAGCTTAAGGAAATTGTCACCTCATCATCACAAAAGTTGGTGATACTGGAAACCTTTATACGAAAACATCATTGCTCGTTTGGTTGTACATCGATAGCAAGAACTGAAATAAATTGGATCAACTGCGCACAGGTAAACGTCGCCATAGAGGAAGAATCCTTTAGTGTTGGTGCGGGTCTTGACAATCACATGAACATCGACAAGGTTGCATCCATATTTGATTTGTTAGCTTACGGCAATCAATTTACTTTCTTTGATTTTGTTTTTCCGGGTACTTTCTTTGATTTGATTTGTCATTCTAAAAAAAACCATCTGGTAAGTAGGTAAAGCATTTAAAACATGTTTAACCATAACAGTTCTAGCTGAATGATTCATATTTTTTCCTTTCCAAGTCTTAAGTCTAGAACCAAAGGATTGAACCAGTGGCCTAAAAGCTTTTGTTTTGTTCCTTCCTAACAACAAAGTGACTCTAAATAGGGTATCATTATCCTTCATTTCAGTCATTTTGAGCTAGTAAGAATTTATTTTATACTAGGACTAAGATTATGACTAAAAGAAACACTTGACTTATCCAAGTTTAGTATTTGACCAGAAACACTACCAAAATAGTCAAGAGTATTCATAATACCAGCAATATAATGCATATCAGCTTGAGCAAAAATAAGAATATCATCAGCAAACATTAGATGGGTAATACCTGGAACATTCCTAGCTGCTTTAACTCATGAAATTTGATGTTTAGTTTCAGCATTTAATAATATCCTAGATAAGAATTCATACATATGTTTGTAGGTGAAAATGGTTTCTCATTTGATTTCGCGGGTGTACGGGTGAGAAACAATTTAAACCCTAAACAATGTACTGCAAGAGAGTACTTTAGATTCGAGAGATCAAATTGTACAAATCCGGCCCTAAACCAAGAAATGGCCGAATTCCGGACTTGCTTCATCACAAAGTGGAGGAGAATGGGTTGGTTTTGGGGAGGGAAGCAAGGAAAGTGATAAGATGGAAGAGTAGTTGTGTTACTATTATCAGATCGAAAAGTGGGAAGGCTAACAAATGGTAAGCTAGCAAGTATTTTCTGAGTGTTGTATATTCCCCAATGAACTTATTGTTCGGTGGAAATAGGTAAGACCTATTTATACAAGTCAAAGTGAAACGTACTGGTCTCATTAAGGAATGGAATAATGGGAAAGAAAATGGGAGGAGGTGGTAAGCCAACGCATGGAGTGTTTCTCCATTAACTCCTCGTATTTACTAAGCGCCTCACCCTTATGACACTTCCTTATGACGAGCGTAGTGTACGCCGCACGCCTTGCTGTCAAACCAATACTCAAAGAGGATCCCCCAGTTTGTGATATGTGTTGATGTCTCGAATGTTTTTGTGGAAAACATGTAGCATGTTGTTCTTTCTGGCAAGTCGCACTTGGGAGACTTGCTAGCTTCGTGACCTTCGACGGCCGAGATTTTGCATTTCAAGAGGAAAGATACCCGTTGATTGTCGCACGCCTTCGTTTTTGGTAGCCGCGTGAGGAAGGCCAAAGATTCTAGGTTGGCATGGCATGATTTGGCATGGCCAAACTTAGGTTTTTTGGCCAAAGGTTACCATGCGTTGTAAGGTAACCTTGGATGGCTAGGATTTGCTCCCGGGATTGAAGGGGGAACCGTTGATTGTCGCACGTTTTGGTAGCCGTGAGGGAAGGCCGGCATGGTGGCGCGGCTAGGGTCGGGCATGGCATGGTTTGTCTTGGCATGGACGGTTTGGCTCGCAGATGGTAGGGCCAAGGGCTTGGCATGCCATGAGCACATGGTGTACCTAGCACCGGCTTTGACGTGGGCTTGGTGGGCATGGCAAATGGGTTTTGTGTGCCATGACGCATGGTGCGGCTAGCATGGCTAGGAGGTTTGGATTGCACTGTGGCCAAGGGTTTGGTGTGCCATGAGCGCATGGTGCGGCGCATGATAGGACGGTTTGTCTGGCATGAAGGGCCAAGTGGTTTGGCATGCCATGAGCGCATGGGCGCTGGGCTTAGCATAGCTAGGACGGTTTGGCTTGGCATGGTGGGGGTAAGGGTTTGGCGTGCCATGAGCGCAGAGATGGTGCGGCTTAGCATGGTTAGGACGATTTGGCTTGGCATGGCGGGGCCAAGGGTTTTGGCGTGACTGTTGGGGGTGACCGTGACTAAGCTAGGATTTTGGGTCAAAGGTTTGTCCTGGTAACCTTGGACGACTAGGATTTGCTCCGGGATCAAGAGCGACCGATTGTCGCACGCTTCGTTTAGTAGCGGCCATAGCATGGCTTTGTCTAAGTTAAGGTTTAACATGCCAAAACCCTAATTAGCGCCCTTTATTAATTCTTTGCCAACAACAACAATTTATTTATTTCTTCATCTTCTTTACAAGAGTAAGCAGAGAAAATAGTTGTAGAGAAAAAAAAAAACGAGGAAAGAGAAAGTAGATCTGAAAATATGGAGGTGAGAGAAAGTAAATCAAAATAATATCTTCTCTCTTGATAATTGACTATATATATGTTAGGGTGACGTCATGGATGGGTATTTCTGCCCCTACATAATGAAAATTACATCATCCATGATGCCATCCTAGGACAAAACCATAATTTCTAGGACCAAACTATAATTATATTTTCAAAAAGGACCAAACAGACAGTTGACTAGGTCAACTGGACTAGACTCTCTCTAATATATTATTTCTAGGACCTATTGGTATTTCCTACTTAAAAGTAAAAGATTAAACAAAAATTATCTAAAGGAGTTGATAGAATCATGTCAATAAGGATTTAAGGAGAAGAGAAACATATTATTATAGAAGACATTGAAAAAACTATTAAGGTTTTTGAAACTGAGTCAACTCAATTTTCGCTTGATTTGCAGAGCCTAGGAAAAGTGTTTGAAGTAGATTTCCTCCTGTCATCTCCATCTTAAAAAAGATCGTGGGCCTAACCTGTCTCCGGCCCAACTGTCTTACTTGGTACGACTCGTGAACTCACCTAGTCAGTGAGTGAGTTGCCATTCTGGACCGACTTGGCCCTTCATTTTCCTTATGTTTTTCGAGTTTCCGAGGGCAATTCGTTACATTAACAATTTCCCAAAAATGAAAATGTATCTTACAAGTGCCATTTTTTTTAATTAATACCATCTCACACATCCATCATATCAGCTGATCAAAGGCTAATAATGGAAGAAGAAGAAAAGCTAGCTCGCCTCTCCCTTTGGTTTGGCTCCAAAGGAGAAGCCTTTGAGAAAGTATTGTAATTTATAGGAAAAGAAAGAAAAGGACATAATGTGCTTTAATATTCAACCACTCTCGCAAGAATCTTATACTTCAATCAGTTCCACTTCCAGGCATCCAGCTGCTAATGGTGATACGTATATTTTTGCATGAGTTTACACGTTAGAATTTTCAACATAGTGAACTAGTAAAGTCATCACTATGTACCCAATCCGTTCCCCATAATACAAAAAATACTGTCCCAAAGGAAAGGGACATGAAATATTTGTAAATGGTAAAGAAAACGAGTTTTAGAATTTGGTCCCGGGCTAAGAAATTTATGCTGACCATGGATAAAGTAACAATAGTACAATCAAGAGAAAAATAATGATAATACTGCATTATTACAAGAAAAAGAAGAAGAAAGATCAAAGCATCATGTATACAATATTTTAAACACCGACAAAAAGAATTGGTATTGAATTGCTTTCATGGAAGAATTGCTCTTGAATCACATTCAAAAAATGTAAGAACCACCAGATAAGATAATTAATCTTGTATATGAACTACTGAAGATTTTGTATTGACGGTGGATTAGAAAATAAGGATATACGTATTGCATGGGATGATAGATATTTACATGGTAGAAACTTACATCAAATACTTTGAAGTGTGAACTGTTCAAAGCGTAGATCAATTCCAGCTATTAGATTCTTAGAAAGAGATATCAGTCAAGTGCACTGTTTACCACTAAAGCCACCATGCCCCATACGCAGAAAATGTCTTACAAAGTTAGTGGAAAACACAGAGTTAAAGATTACGACATTCTTAACAAAATACCAAGATTTTCAGTACCTAACCAGCAATAAAAACCAAAAAAAAATACAACAAATAATAGTCAATGCAAAACTTCACATCAAAATTGATTGTAGAGACAAGATTGGTTCAATAATTTCTCCTCTTTTTCATATTTCCACAGCGAGTGGGAGATATGTATATGTATTTGAATAAGAGATTAAACCATCTCCATATCGATCCAGTGTACAAGAAGGAAAGAAACACAGATAGTGGACTTCATTATTCTCATAATTATTTACTTTCTCAATAAATTTATTTTTCTCCCAACTTTTGTTTCAAGCTTTTATAGCGTTTGCACAAATCAAAAAGAAACTCCATTATGAAATTTAACATCATAATCAAATCAAATATATTAATTTAACTATAAGCGCGCGTACTGCCACAACGGGCCATTTCTAATCTTGCCATCCATTAAAGGAAACAGCCTTCACAACACTAAAGATATATGAGCATTGTCAAGTTCTGTTGTAAGCCCTATTTCCGTGGTTAAGATGAATACATGCACACGTACATGTATTAATTAGCCAATTTCTCGAACAGTTAGCACGCACTCGTTCATTTGTTTACCAGCCTTTTGCAACTCTTCATTGATCAATATATTCCTCTTCGTCGGTTAAAATAAAAAAACTAAAAATAAGAAGATATCATCATTCAGAAGAAGAAAGGAGTGATCAGATTTTCCAACCTTAAACAAGAAAAGGTAAATTATACCATCGTCATGCAGTAAAAAGTACTCCCTGTAATGATTTGTGCTTGCACAAAGAAAAGTAGCAATAAAATAAATTTTCACAGTAAGGAAGGACAATAATACATCAAAAGAACAGGCAAAAAGGATCCAAATGACTAATATATTTGTCAGTGTATTACAGCCATAAAAACGAAGTCAAAGAGTGCAATGCCAAACTAAAGTTTTACATCTCTCAAATCAAATCTGATAACATGCACAGACAAAGATTAGGCTCAATAATTCGATGCTTTTTTCTTTCTCTTCTTTCTTTTTTTGGTTCTTCTTTTTCACTTTTCCACAACTTGTAGATTCTATATTTTGATGAATGTGACACTTCATACAAAGTACGTAGCCCCCCAATTATACTATTCAACTGTAGTTCTTGCATGTTCTCTAAACTTGCTGGTGTGACCGTTTGACTTGTGTGTGACTGAAGTTTCTATGAAAGTCTGCTAATGTCGACACTTCTGGTGCTGGCTCCTTTCCCTGAATTGGTTGGTTCGATCAGTTGAATCGGTTTCATCTCCAACTAAAAGCCTATACCTTGAATCCTCTTTTTTTTTTTTTCCTGATAAAAAATCTAATGCAGAGTTTTGAGCTCATATCACTGGAATTGTAGTTTGAACCAGCTTTCATTTCTTCGGGCACGTAACAACAATATTCATTAATCTATGATGTGATTTTGCTTCAAAAGCATACTATATGTTGCCACATGCATCGTGAATAAATTAATTTCAACCCAAAGACACAAGTAATCAAGAAAGCAATACTACCGACTAAACAGTATGACTAAATACTACAAGCTACACGCCTGCAATTAAACTCTAGACATTGACCGTTATTGCCACCTTACACGACACGAATGACTATTCTGTGTACATCTTTAGACTGAGTAAAATGAGTGTGTTTACGTGACTATTCTCTTGCAATGATTTATAGTAAAGCCGCCACACGTTTTCCCATAATACCAAGAAAAGTTGAAAGTAAAAAATAGAAGAGGATATATCATCATTCAGAAAGGAGTGACAAGATCTTCTAACCTTAAACTAAAAAAGGTAAATTATAAAATATAAAATTTAGGACAATAATGCATCAAAAGTACAGGAAAAGAAGGATCCAAAGGACTAATCTATTTGTCAGTATTATAAAGAAAAACCAAGTCAAAGATACGCGAAAAATTTAGGGTGCAAGTAAAATGGAGGCCCCCAATTAAAATGCAATCAAAAGTTAAAGAAAAGAAGTGATAAAATAATTTTTCACCATTAGGAAGGACAATAATGCATCAAAAGAACAGGAAAAGAAGGATCCAAAGGACTAAAAACCCATTTTTTTAAGTCAAAGAATCAGTGCTCTAACAGCCATAAAAACCAAGTCAAAGAATCAGGCCAATGCCAAACTAAAGTTTCAAATCTCTCAAATCAAAGCGCACATACAAAGATTAGGTTATGCTTTTTTCTTTCATTTTGTTTTTTTTCCTTTTTCAATTTTCCACAACTTGTAGATTTCATAATTTTTATGAATGTGACACTTCATATAAAGTACGTAGCCCCAATCACACTATTTAACTGTAGTTCTTGCATGTTATGTAAACTTGCTGGTGTGACCGGTTGACTTGTGTGTGACTGAAGTTTCTATGTATTGATTCCAAAATATGCCCTTCTTTTTCTCGCTATGTCGACACTACTGGCTCCTTTCCCTGAGCTGGTTGGGTCAATCGGTTGAACTTGAATCCGCCTCATCTAAACAAAGGTACTTTGGATTAGATTTTTTTTTTTCTTTTATGTTCTTGTTTATTTATTGAAAAAAAGTTGGACGCTGATCAGTTTTGAACTCAGATCATTGGTATATCACAAATTCTTCTAATAACTCTTTGAAATATAGTCTGAACCGGCTTTCATTTCTTCCTGTCATGTTAGAACATTATTCATTGATCTATGATTTGATTTTGCTTCAAAGGCATACATACTATATGTTGCCAGATGCATCATGAATCTTTTCAACCCATTCTTAAACACCAAAGACACAAGTAATCAAGAAAGCAATACTACCGACTATACAGTACACGGCAGAGACCTAGTAACAGTAAAAGATATGACCACAAAACCAGTAAAAGATCAGATGCAAAGCCTTGCAAGTCAAGTGTGTTTGGCCGTGAGTTTACATCACTTCACAGTTCACACCACATAGTAACAGTAAAGCAGCCGTGTCCCCATCGCACAGAAGGAGGGTTGAAAGTAGATGAAAATTCCAGTAAAAGCAATCAGAATATGCCACGATTATTCATTTTTTAAATAGGATCGGAAAATGACTCGTTCAAAACTTTCTGTTTACCATTCACTTACCAAGACAAAAGTAGATAAATAACAGAATGAAGACAAATATTGCATGAAAAAATAAATACTCCAGAAGAACAGATCATATCTTCAGGTATAAACTATAAACTATTATTACTCTAGTCACCGACAGTAAAGAATAGCTTCCTGGTCACCGCAACACAGCTTGCTGGTGGCTAGCAATCAAATTGGGTAATAACCTACTACTATTATATGAGACGTACGCGGTTTTGGAGTGGTTGAGGTAATGAAGTTGACCGCCGTATGTGACTGTTTCTTGCGTCCCTGTTTTAAGCAATAAAATGTGTATTCGTATAATATACGTGTACTTATTATTGGAACAAACACTTTTTTAGCCATAATGAACAAAAATGCATGGAATGAATCTAGCGATATATATGTCGTAAAGGTGCAAAGCATAGTCGGACCACAGTGAAAATAACCTGCATTATTAGCTATATTCAACTTTCCAACTCCGGCACTGATTGCAAGATTTATAAAAAGAAGCTACATTATTAGGAAACACAGTGAAAACAAAAGATACATACATATGCTTATTGTATCAGGACTAATTTTAAACAATTTTCGTACTTGGCTCCATTCCAGCTATGAGATACACAGGGTGCCAGAGTCAACTGTTTCACTGTGTGTTTACACCCATAAGCAGCCATGAAGCATATACCGAAAATGTCTTGCAAATAAAAAAGGAAAAACTATGTGACAGCTTAACTAATTCCAAAAATTTTATATACCTAACCACTAATATTCAAATTAAACAAAACCCCAGTCAAATAATCAGTGCAAAACTTCACATCAAAGTTGATTACAGACAAGATGGTCTCAATAATGGATGGTAGAGACAAAGATTAGTTCCATAATTGATATTTTCTTTTTCATTTTTCCACAACTAAGAAATAATATATTTCAAGAATGAGGCAACTTTGTAAGCCTATATAAAGAGATGAGTAATGCACATTAAGATCATAACAACAACCTCCTCCATTGGAAACAAGAAAGTAAAATGGCAAGATCAGCAGGAGCCTCAATGGCTTCTTTCACCACACTTTTGGTGGTACTCATATCTCTCAGTCTTCCTTTCGAATCAGCAGCAAATATTTACTATTATAACTCACCACCACCACCCCAACCCCGGTGTACCACTATTCATCCCCTCCTCCGCCTACTCCTATCTATAAACCGACTCCTAAACCAGTTTATCATTATAAGTCACCTCCACCTCCTACTTACAAGCCTGCTCCACATCCAGCTTACAAGTACAAATCACCACCTCCACCCTCTCCGGTTCCTGCACCATACTACCATTACAAATCACCTCCTCCACCATCTCCAAAACCACCCACTCATTATCACTACAAGTCTCCACCTCCACCATCTCCGGTACCTAAACCATACCATTACAAATCACCTCCTCCACCATCTCCAAAACCACCCACTCATTATCACTACAAGTTTCCTCCGCCACCAACTCCAGTACCTAAACCATACCACTACAAATCACCTCCTCCACCATCTCCAAAACCACACCCTCACTATCACTATAAATCTCCCCCACCACCATCTCCAGTACCTGCCCCATACCACTACAAATCACCTCCTCCACCATCTCCAAAACCACACCCTCACTATCACTATAAATCTCCCCCACCACCATCTCCAGTACCTGCCCCATATCACTACAAATCACCTCCTCCACCATCTCCAAAACCACACCCTCACTATCACTATAAATCTCCCCCACCACCATCTCCAGTACCTGCCCCATACCACTACAAATCACCTCCTCCACCATCTCCAAAACCACACCCTCACTATCACTACAAATCACCACCACCACCATCTCCAGTACCTTCCCCATACCACTACAAATCACCACCACCACCACCATCTCCAGTGCCTGCCCCATACCACTACAAATCACCACCACCACCATCTCCAGTACCTGCCCCATACCACTACAAATCACCACCACCACCATCTCCAGTCCCTGCCCCATACCACTACAAATCACCACCACCACCATCTCCAGTCCCTGCCCCATACCACTACAAGTCTCCACCACCACCATCTCCAGTCCCCCGCTCCATACCACTACAAATCTCCACCACCACCATCTCCAGTCCCGCTCCTTACCATTACAAATCTCCGCCTCCCCATCTCCAGTGCCTGCTCCTTACCATTACAAATCACCACCTCCTCCTACTCCGGTCTACAAGCCGGCTCCTCATCCGGTTTACAAGTACAAGTCACCACCACCTCCAACTCCCATTTATAAACCAGCTCCAGTTCACAAACCTGCCCCAGTTTACCTATACACATCCCCTCCTCCTCCTTACCACTATTGATAAGGTATCTAAAGCTTTCTCTGTTTCAATCTTGTTTGCTCAAAAGATGCACTTCAATAAGCAATTAAGCATCTTCATCAAGCACTAGGGAGTGTGCATTAAGAATCACAAATGTTTGGATTGTATCCTTTCTTTCTTTATATCATGTCTTGTATTTCTTTTTGTTCTTCTTTTTCTTTTTTGGTTGTACATCTTGCATGGTATGTGTAAACTTCAAATGCATTTCCACGCAAGTGCACCATTGAATAAAATTGCTTTTCTCTTTTATTTGTTTGAATTTTCAATTCATCAGTAGTAGTAAGAGCCATTGGCCAGGAAAATTAAATTATAAATTCAATCCAAAATCCTAAATGAAAAGTTGGTGGAAAGTCATTTGCATCACAATCAAAAGAAAGAGATCAAATGTTCATGTATAAAAATATTAACACCACAAAAAGAAAAATGTTTTCGAATCACCGCGGCAGTACTTGAGAGAATCTCTACTTGTATGCGTCTTTCTGTTTTAAGCCACATGCAAAGGACGTCGTATTAGTATATATACTCATTAATTAGTCTAAACATCACAACCAAATTTAAAAAGACTTTGAAGAATAATAATGGCATCTTGCCTATGAATATACATTTGCCTTCTGACAAATTCGTTGAAACTCGTTGGTTCACCAGCAGTAGGATACGGATACCTATATCAGATAAGGCCACATTAAACTGAAAACGACTGTTGTGTATGGTACCTGCGTACATTTTTTCTTTTTGAAGCAGGTATCTACGTACATACATACTACATGACACTTCAAAATCAGTATTATGCTGGTATAGTATGTTTTATTCTACGCATACTTCCTGACAACTGTTTAAACTGATTTGTTATAAGGTCTAAAATGGAGGTCTTTGTTTGAGCACTGTGGAATGGAAGACCGTTTTTATTTTTAAAACTTTAGCCCACAGTTTTACTTAAATCTGTGGTTAAATTTTTTTAAAGGTTTAATTGTCAAGAACTTTATGAAAAAGTTTTGACTTTGCTCCAGCTATTTTTGTTTACAAAGAGTGACTGTGTACTGACATGATCTTCCAGAAAGTGTGTTTGAAAGTAAAGTGTAAAGATTTGCATAAAAAGAAAGAGAAACTGCCTAAAAGAAATTTAAAAATGCCGAGACATTCCTAAAGGAAAGTAGAAAATATATTTTTACAGTGAAGAGAAACTGATGCATGAAAACCAAAGGAAAAAACTTAGATACATACTAAAAAAAAGATCGGATGTGACTATGATAGGTCTAATTTACACACAAATTTGCCTATCTTTTGACATAGTGACGCATATATGGACATTGTCGGTTCTTCTTCTATATCAGCAAGTTGAGATGGAAAGTCATACACAAGCTAAAAAGAAAATGGTTCCATAATGTATCACAGATTCATAAGTAAGATACTTTGTGTTCCAAATAAAATAAAAAATTGAAATGCAATATATTGGATTATCATGCTGGTTAACACCAACCGACGCAATATAAAACTCAAAGTCAAATAATCAACCAAAAGCCTCATTCATATTCCACTCTGAACGTGTAGACAGACGATCTTTCAACAATTGATTGAGAATTAATTGTTATCAGGAACAGAAAAAATGGAAAAAAAGAATGATAATAATTGATTGTATAGACAGGATTTGTTCAATAAATGATGTTTTTTTCTTATTTCCGCAACTGGGAGGTTTTATGATGTAACCACATTTAGGAATGTCTCAGCATTTTTAGATCACTATGCTACCAACCTTTGGGAGTAAGAACTGAGAACTGGCTCTGCCATTACATAACTTTCACAATACTAATTTGACATCACGCCCTTAAAAAATTCTGCAATAAAAAACACAAATTTCATGTCAGAAGGAGAGGGTGAAAAGTCACTATCAAAATTTATCTAAGGGCTCAACACTTCAAATTCTAGGCTTTTTACCGGGAGTTACCAAATTTTACGGTGTTACTAATCCACATAAAACAAAACATTCTTCATCTCATTAGAATGATAACACCTCTGTAGCAACCTTGCAAGGTTTATCTGATCAAAAATAATGTACAATTGTATCACATAATTGATTGAGTTTTTGATAAAATGACTAAAGTTCACTCGGTTTTATTTTTTTTATTTTTATCTGCTAAGGTCCTAAAAGCATCTCCAACAGTAGGTGTTAAAATCCTACGTGGAATTTTTTAGACCCTTATTTAAAAGAATTTGTACATATAGTAAATATAGGACCCTATGACTAGTAAACCATCTCCAATAGTATAGAGGTTTGACCCTTAGAAAACCTTGTGTGATGAAATCTTAATCGTTTAATTGTTTTTTAATTAATTACTAAAAATAAAAAATATGACACGGAGGTCATTCCGGAGGTCAAGATAAGACTTTCTTCAAAACCTTCAAAATTAATATTTCATCCCTCCTGTTTTATAGGACCTACTGTTGGAGATGGATGTAGTTAAATTGAAAGTCTAAATCCTATGTGTCACTAAAAAATAAATCTTCCACCTTCTCTTGGAGATGCTCTTAGAGCATCTCCAACAGTGGGTGATAAAAATCATACGTGGAATTTTTATTTAGATCCTTATTTATGGGGTGATTTGTTTATTGCAAAAATAGTAATGCTTTGCTCATGAACTATCTCCAATGGTGGGGGTCATACTTCTAAGATTTGTTATTTTTGGATAATGATTAAATTGATTCCCTTTTTCTTATTGGTTTAGAAAAATTTATTTAAAGATAAAAATTTAAAATATAATTAAAAAGATGATATGGAGGTCATTGCCAAGGTCTAAATAAGACTTTCTCTAAGACCTTCGTATTTATTTTGACACCCTTCCTACTTAATAGGACCCACGGTTGGAGATGCATTTTATGTAAATAAGGGTCTAAAATCATATGTGTCATAAAAAAATAAAATTTACCCTCTATTAGATGCTCTAAGGAGCACGCGACACAAATCCTAAAGTAAGAAGATGGGCCTCCATCCAGTACTCTTGAGAGTGACCTCGGGCCTCGCGGATAGAGCCTTCTGGACCTCTGGTATCTTAGTTGTCAAGCCCAATAATTCAAACAAGCAAATCTTTCATTTTCTAGCAAACCCAACAAGCCCAGGGGCGCAATTCTTTTTTTTTTTGATGGAAAAAGGAATATATTAATCAAACAACAGATACATAAGATTAGTAATATCTTTTTTTTCAAAAATATTGGACATCACACTAGATTGTGAAGTCTTTAGCTGAATTTTGGTTGATAAATTCGAATATTCTTTGCTCGAGCTTCTTTAGCTATGTTGTCCGCTGCATGAGTTGTATCTTTGTTAACATCTTTTTGAGCTTGAGGGAGGTTTTGCAGAATGGTTTGAGTCTCCTTTATAGTATTTTCACACTCCAATGGGTATCTGGCATTCCTTATTGATGGATTCGGCTAGCATTTTGCAACTGTAACTAATGTAACGCTAGATAAAATGTTGTTACTCACCTGGCGCAATTCGACTCCAACAAAAACAGAGTTCTCTCAGGTTATTAAGAGATGGTATAACGCCATAAAGATTTTGTTGCTGTCAAAATGAACCAAGAGCAAGACCGGAGGTTTTACTATATTGCATGAATTATTATTATTAAATTTCTTTTTTTGTGATCAATAACCATAATTAAAGGGAATTGTTATTTCTAAATTTCATAGTATCTCAACACACACATATGCCAAGACCACTCGTATATTAATAAGGTAGCAATTTTCTAAACTGCAGCTTTTAGCCAAAGATAGCTCGCAAATTAATAGAGACTAAAAAGAAGTCTAATTTTCTGTAAACTGAATGTAGTTCTAAAAGTATTTCGATTAGTATAGAATGTCAACGTTAAAGATTTTCTGTGTTTATAGTTTTGAACTGCATAGTTTTCATTGATTCAATACGAATGTATTTATACATATACAAGAAGTAGATAAGGATATGTTAGCCTAATCTATTTACAACAGGACTAAGTTATTCTCTATCGGCTAAGTTATTCTCTATCGGCTAAGTTACAACAGGACTGATTGACTAAGTTATTCTCTATCGGCTACAACAGGACTAAAACAAACTTGACTAAGTTGTACTCTATCGAGTACAACAGAAGATATATACATGTTGTTGCTGTAGAACCGGTATGTGGTTGTAGAACCGGTGAGTTGTTGTGTTGTGGTGTATCTCATAACCCCCCCTCAAGTTGGAGCCGGTTGAGGAATGGAACAAAGGCCCAACTTGCTTAATAGACGAGAGTAGCGATCAGCACCAAGAGGTTTTGTGAAAATATCTGCCAGCTGAGCCGTAGTGTGAATATGTTGTGGAGCAATCAGCTTAGATTGAATCTTCTCGCGAACAAAATAACAATCAATTTCAATGTGTTTGGTGCGTTCATGGAATGTCGGGTTGTTGGAAATATGAATCGCAGCTTGACTATCACAAAATACAGGAATAGGAGCAGAAGGATACACCTTTAAATCATTAAAAAGATAGCGCAACCACTGTAATTCAGCTGTTAAATGTGCAAGGGCACGATATTCAGCTTCAGCAGAAGAACGAGAAATTGTTGGTTGCTTTTTAGATTTCCATGATAGCGGACTATCACCAAGTAAAGTGAAAAAACCCGTCGTAGAACGACGAGTTGTAGGACAACCCGCCCAGTCAGAATCAGTAAATCCACGAATCTGAAGAGAACTAGTAGAAGAAAGAAGGAGACCATGACCAATGGTACCTTTCAAATAACGTAGCACTCTCGTAGCAGCAGCGAGATGAGAACTACGCGGAGTTTGAAGAAATTGGCTAAGAGTATTAACCGCATAAGCAATGTCAGGACGAGTAACAGTTAAATAAAGGAGACGACCAATTAAGCGACGGTAACTTTAGGATCACTAAGGATGTCACCATCAGTGGGAAGTAATTTCAAGTGTTGCTCCATTGGAGAAGAAAATGTTTTAGAACCCGTTAAACGAGAATCCTTTAAAATATCTAAAACATATTTCCGTTGACATAAGAAAATCCCTTTCGAAGAACGAGACACCTCAATGCCAAGGAAATATTGAAGACGACCTAAGTCTTTAATAGAAAATAGGGTGGCAATCTTTTGTTTGAAAGCCGAAATAGCGGAAGCACAAGGTCCAGTGATGATAATATCGTCAACATACACAAGGACATATAAAGACACCTAACCACGGTGAAATGTAAATAAAGAATAATCAGCACGAGACTGCGTAAATCCTTCATTTATCAGAGCAGAAGAAAATTTAGCAAACCATTGTCTAGAAGCCTGTTTAAGCCCGTAAATGGATTTGTTTAAACGACAAACTCGCGTCTCACCAGGAAACTTGAAACCAGGAGGAAGTTTCATATAAATTTCCTCATGAAGATCACCTTGAAGAAAAGCATTATTAACATCCATTTGATGGAGAGACCAACCTTTTATGGCGGCAATGGAGAGGAGAACTCGCACTGTAACAAGTTTAGAAACTGGAGCAAATGTATCATGAAAATCCACACCCTCTTGTTGTGTAAATCCCTTAGCAACAAGGCGAGCCTTATAACGTTCAATAGTTCCATCCGGGTTGAACTTGATCTTATAAACCCATTTGCAACCTATAGCATGTTTTTCTGGAGGTAACTCGTATATGTGAAAGTATCATTTTCCTCCAAAGCAAAAACTTCCTTTTTCATAGCCTTGCGCCATTGTGGAAGTTTCATGGCTTCGGTGTGAAGGTACGAGGTTCATCATGGGTGAGAACACTCGTTAAAAATACCCTATGCGGAGGAGAAAACTGTTTGTAAGAAAGATAATCCGTCAAAGCGTATGGATGAGACTTAGTACAACCCGTAAAGTTGCATTCATAATCAGCTAAATAGGCTGGTGGTTTAGTAACTAAATACGGGTCGAGTTGTATCAAGATTAACGGTAGGTGGTGAACCACTGTTGGAACAAGTACTAGATCTTGGAGGACGGAACCATTTCAGATCTTAGGAAACATCGTTTAAAAATTTGAATTTACTGGTGATGATGGAGATAAAGGAAGTTGAGACAAAGAATTAGAATCATTTAATGGTGGCAGTGAATTCACTGTCGTTTTGATGAAAAAACAAGTATTGTGTAAAGCATCATCATAGGATGATGTTGTTCTTTGGAATATCAACGCATGTGATACGGGAGATTTAGATGGTGTAAGAGTGGAGTCCACATGAGTGGAATGAGATAAAGAAGTATCAGAAAAGTAGAGATTCAAGATATGAAGGGGAAGTAACATGATTAGGATGAGAAGATGACTGTGGAGTAACCACATCATCATAATAAAATTCATTTTTTGAAAAGTAGGTATCACTAGGTGTTGGAGCATTAACCAATTTAGGCTCCAGATGAGACAGATTAGTATAAGGAAATATATGCTCGTGGAACACAACATCACGGCTTATAAATTTGGTGTGCGTTTGCAAATTATAGACAAGATATCCTTTATAACCATGAGGATAACCAATGAATATGCAAGGGGAAGCTCGAGAATCAAATTTGTGTTTGATATTAGTATTACGAGCAAAACAGTAATTTGGAACTTTTCTTAGTAACATTTCATGGGAGATTTGTTGCCAAGAACTGGAGAAGGCATTTTATTAATTAAGAAAGCACCGTTAAAACACACTCACCCCAGAATTTAAGTGGCAAAGAGGCTTGAAAACGTAATGCTCGAGCAACATCCAACAAATGTCGGTGTTTACGTTCCACAACGCTGTTTTGTTGAGGAGTATCTACACAAGAACGTTGATGTGCGACCCGTTATTAGAAAAACCGAGTTTGAAGTTCTTTGAGAGGAACTCGGAACCATTATCGATTGAAATTTTTGTAGACGTGGCAATACAACAACCGAACCAGTCGATATATGTCGAATTGGTTGGGAAAATTGATTAAGAACATGCTTAAAGAAATACATCAAATGAGTCAATGTTTGATTTTACTTTCATCAAAAAAATCCAAGTACATCGAAAGTATAATCGTCAACGATAGTTAAGAAGAAACGAGCACCATTAATAGAAGGAATAGAAAATGGTCCCCAAATATCAAAGATGGATTAATTCAAACGGACGTGTCTTGAAGCGAAGAACTTTTATTATATTTCAAACGTGTTTGTTTTGCCTCGGGGCATACATCACCAGACATGATTAAAATTAGAGGAAATAACATCAACTTGACTAGACAAATATCGAAGCCTAGCTAGGTTTGGATGTCCCAATCGACAATGCCAAACATCAAATGGTGTATTCTTGAAAATGATGAAATAGTAGATAAGCGAAATTGGTATAGGCCGCCAAAGTAATCACCACGACCAATCATTTTCATTGTCAAACCGATCCTGAAAGACACATGAATCGTAGAAAAATTAACTACGCAATTTGACGATCGCGTTATTTGACTAGCGATATAAGATTAAATTGGAAAGTAGGTATAAAATAAACATTATAAAGGCATAATAATGGCGAAAATTCAACCATGCCTACAAATTGCACTTGAGAAAAACTGCCATCCGGAAGTTGTACTTACAACCCTTTGGAGCAGGAATATAATTTTGAAAAGGAAAGAGAACAAGCAACGTGATGTGTAGCACCACTATCAATAAACCCGAGAACGAATTGTAGAGAGAATCTTACCCGTGAGATTAACAATTGGAGAGACGAGTCGTCGTTGGATTGATGGAGAACAGGACAACAATCCACGATATTGGTCGGGTGTGAAAGTTGGCATTAAGACATCGAGAGGTGGGAGCAAAGAACGAAAGGACGTTCCTTGTTTTCTTTGGAAGATGGATATCCAATCAACTTAAAACAATGAGATTTTGAATGACCATAAATTTTACAATGGTCGCAGAAAAAGTTATAATGCTTGTTCAAAGAACTGGAAGTGGTATTTGAATAAGACTGAAAAAGTTGTACATCAGCAAAACAAGGATTGGTTTTGATACTAGATGTTTTAGGGTTTAAATAGGACGAAGGGTTTTCAGAATTCTTAGCCATGATGCAGTGAAGATAAAATTATAAATTTTTAGGGGTTTGAAAAAAAGAATGAAAAGGGATTAAGAATTAGGAGATGATCGAACCTAAAGAGGAAGATACCATAAAGATTTTCTGTGTTTATAGTTTTGAACTGCATAGTTTTCATTGATTCAATACGAATGTATTTATACATATACAAGAAGTAGATAAGGATATGTTAGCCTAATCTATTTACAACTGATTGGAAAAGATGAGATTCGAGATTACCAACGTTGATTCGATTTAGCGGTTGAGGTAGAAGAATCAAGTTTCAACGAAAAACGAAATTGCAAACCTAATTTCTCAAGAGCTCAAGTGATTTAAACCAAATTCCAAATCTGAGAATTATGCTTGATTCTGTTTGAAGGCGTAGCAGTGAAGCATCAGGATCAAATCAAACTTTACACCAAGAACCATCAATAACCACAACTCCAATCGAACTCCATGAATCTTGATCACCAGATTTAATGAAGAACAGCAGCAGATGAGGTTGAATTAAAGAAAATTAAGGTTGAGTAGCGGAAGAAGGATCGATACCCTCAGAAATTGAAATTTCTGAGTCTGATACCATACTAGATTTAGAATAAATCTACATTGCAGACGATTTTGTAATCAATTGATTATTAGAAAAATTAGATTGAATTACGGGGACAACGAGTTTATATACTCGACTTTTCTCAATCACTCTTATAACTCTCCGTGGTATTGGCACATAACCTCACACACACATTTCACACGTACCGAACTCTAGCTCTTGTGTTATTAAACTTTGACTAAGTTGTTGATGACTAAGTTATTCTCTATCAGCTACAACGGGACTAAAACAAACTTTACTAAGTTGTACTCTATCGAGTACAACAGAAGATATATACCGGTATGTTGTTGTAGAACCGGTGAGTTGTTGTGGTGTATCTCATTAATCGTCGAGGGTATAATTAAGAATTGAAACTTCATTCACACTCCGGTTTACGGCATTCGTGTTTGACTCGTTGTTTGCGGTTCCTGTTCTTCACTGCTGGATATAGGTTGGATAGAGCTCATATGTCTGTACTATCAGACCAAAAGAGCAGGGGATGAAGGTAAATCATGAGTGAAACTCGATCGAGTGTTGAGCATTTGGAAAACTCGTAGGCATTGATGGTCTATCTGCCACATTTTCTTGAACACATAATAACGCAACATGGATGCATATAATCACTTCATGTCTAGAACATCCGAGTTTGAAAGTTTGGATCTAGTATTTCTATAGCAAATCCGTTACTCCAATGTTTCAGTGGCATTATTTCTCCTCGGTTAAATTACCGTTTTTACCCTAATATTGTACGTACAAAATGGACTCGCGTGGGCCTAATATGCTCCTCTTAGTAGCTAACTATGGGCTAATTGGGCCTTACAAGCGCTCTATATACAAGCCCATGTGCAAAAACCCAAATTAGTGTAAGGAGGATCCACGTCGGCATCGCCATGTCGGTAGGGTACCTCCAACCAGTGCCTGCCACATCTTTAAATTTGTTGATTCACCGGGTGACTTGGCAGCATATTCATATTACTACTAAAAAATATTTCGTTACAGTTACGTGGCAGCAAATTGGTTTATTTCTGCCGGAACTCAATGACTATAAGGTTGTGATTGTGTTCTTGAAAGATAACATTGAAAAAGCGGGGGTACAACAACCACACCCAATATTTTCGCTTAGCAATCTGTATGGACAAACTCCAATATACTTTTAAGAGAATCAACTAGACAAATCCGGACTCAATCTTAATAAAAGTATATCAAAGAGTTATATCTATCTTTCTTGATTCAATACTTACTCAAGCAAATAGAAATCTGCGAGTCTAATTGAATACAAGAGAAATCACTTGAAACAAGACCAAAGACCAATATTCAAGGATCAATCAATTTCAATCAACAACCAAATGTTGGATTTCCCAATTGATCGATTCAAATGCACAACTTGTGATATTTCAATTATATAACAAAATATAATGCGGAATAGAAATAACACGCAGACTTTTGAAGTTTTGTTAAGCTGGGAAACCATGAAATGCAAAAAAACCGGTACCTATTCCAGATTGAACACACACCGTATTAAGCCGCTACAAACACTAGCCTACTACAAACTAACTTCGGTGCTGGACTGTAGTTGAACCCCAATCAATCTCATACTGATCCAAGGTACAGTTGCGCTCCTTACGTCTCTGATCCTAGCAGGATACTACGCATTTGTATTAGGATTTTGATTATCTTGTGCTTTGATGTTTTTATTCTTCCGAAAAACTATTACGAATAAATTGGAATATGTTGATTGACAAAAAAGAAAGAAAAAAAAAACTATAATAGTGCATAAGCTTTTTCTTTTGGGTTGAAGAAGTGTTTTTAAAGGTTTATCGATTTAAAAATACTGCTAAGTGAAGGGTGGCAAATAAAACACAGTCCATTCCTTTCGTCATAGTTTATTTTTTCATTTCAAATATATATTATTTTATTATGGTATCAAATCACATTTCAATTCATTCAAATCAAAATAGTGATTGCGTGATTGCATACAATATCATCAAAAACACCAAAATTAAATATAAAATAATCAAAACCCAAATACAAATGATGACATCAG
Source organism: Papaver armeniacum (assembly GCA_023531295.1). NCBI lineage: Eukaryota > Viridiplantae > Streptophyta > Magnoliopsida > Ranunculales > Papaveraceae > Papaver > Papaver armeniacum. The sequence continues at coordinate 89,746 of JAJJWW010017357.1, forward strand.
TTGCAAATACATCGTGAAGAGAAAGAGACATAGACGGTAAAGATATCCAATTTTTGTAGATGTAGTAGTGATGAATGATGGTGTCGGGGGACGGACCAGGAAGGATAAATTTCCTTTTAAGGCTAGGGCTAGAAGCCTTGGTCGAGCATATTTTTTTGGCTTGTGGGTGGGAAGGCTACCCGGGCTAAAGCCCCTTAGCCTTAGTGATAGGTCCACCCCTGGATGGTGTGAAATGGAATCAACTCCGGCCATTTAATATGATTATCCTCTTTAACAAGAGATACTCAAAAGGAGTATTTTTCCCAAAATCTTATAAATTCAAATGAATCTGGACACCTAAAATCCCTCTCTTTGAAGACTAATTTAATGCGACATAAACAAAATGGTTGATGTTCTTGGTGACTCGAAAATTACAACAAGAAACATCATGGAAATTCAAATGAATTGCTATTAAAGCGAAGAAATAGTCATAATAAAGACGAATAAAATATCGCATAAATAGTGAAGAATTATGTTCGTAGACACCATAAAAAAAAAGCATGCAAACATAAATCACATTATTTTTATTAATAAAAGGTTAAAAATCCTCGCTCAGATCTAGGCCAAAACGAATATCTGAGGGAGGAGAAGAAAAAAGCTCTAGAGGTTTTTTTTATTCTAGGAAAAAGGTAAGAGAGAGTGAAATTTAAATATTCTTTTTACAAACGTTGACACTAATTATTAAATAAACGGATATTTCTAAATTATCTTTTTGATTTTTGTTCCAAAATTTAGTATAAAAAATATTTATAATTTGATAGTTATGTTTGTATTAGTTACTCATGACGCTAGTGCTAATACAAGTAGTTTCAATACGCTAGCCTTATATACAGATGATAATGATTATGATGATTATCCAACATTTTTATCATCGTGAATATCACATAACATGATGGTTTAGAAGATAGCTCTTCTAACCCATCGGATGCTCTTTAACCTGTGTTGCTTGATAAAAATATACCGGAGTCTAGACCAATCAACTACATCCATTCTCCAAACCATTATCGACAACCACCTCCATAACCAGAATCCAGCTTCTGTTCTTCCAACATCACTCCCAAGAATCGACAACCTGCTCTCACAACCATCCATACCACGTTACGGCCTCACACTTCTTTAAAACCAATAACTACAGTCTGCTACCCAAAACACACCAGAAAAATATTCAACTCTCTGTACCAATATAGATTATGACTGAAGTTAATCGTCTCTTTAAACTTGGTGTACAGCTTGGTATCGGTTTTCTTTTGTATGCCAAATCATGCAAGGAAATTCTTAGTTTCAAAGATTGCCAATTAGGACTGTCCTCAAACCCATACCCATTCGCAACAAAAAACTATCCAAAAAGACTTTGATGTTCAAAATATTATACGTATTGATGGTATTGATAATTTTCCTGTGCATGAAGAGCGAAAATATGCATTACCACTAATGGGTCTGGAAGATTCATTCTTCGCTTCTGGAGAGATTTTAGCTTCTCCTAATGGCTCTGATACAAGCATACCGGTATTTTCACCAGGTTTTAAACCTCCTAAAGAAGATATTTCAGATGATGCTTGCTCATAGCTGGTTATACCAGCCAAATTGCGGAATGAACTGAAAAGACTTGGTATTTCTGTTGAAGTGATTTCTTCACCACCCTCCAGACCTAGAAGGTCAGTTACTTCAAGGGGTAAATATTGTTCACAATGAGTCTTAAGATTCTAACTTGGAATGTTAGAGGTCTAAACTCTAGTAGTCGTAGAACAGTAGTGCATAAAATGATATAGATGATACAGGCTCCCATTATTATATTTCAGGAAACCAAAATGATGCAATGCTCATCATGGGACATTAAAGCGGTTGTGGTTACAAGAATGTGGGTTGGACTTTCCAACAATCTGTAGGGAGTTCAGGTGGTATGTTAATTCTGGGATAGAGACTTTGTGGAAGTTAGCGACTCACTTGTTCTTTGAGTACACGTTGTCAATACTTTGTACAAATAAGAACGACAACTTCCAATGGGTGCTTACCAATGTTTATGGACCAAACAATCCAGTTGAAAGAACATAATTTTGGGTTGAACTAGATAATGTTTGTCGTTATTGGATTAATCTTCCTTGGTGTATTGGTGGTGACTTCAACACAATTTCCAAATGTGATGAAAACAAGAACTGTAGGAAGATGACAACCAGTATAAAGAAGTTCAACAAGTTTATAGTTGAACATGACCTCATTGACTTGCCCATGAAGGGTGCTAGATACACATGGTCAAATGGTCAAGCAAATCCGGTGATGTGCATATTAGACAGAGTTCCTTATCTCCCTATCTTTCGAGCAACACTTCTCATTTGTTACCCAACTAGCCAAAGCCGGACCTGCCTCTAACCATATCCCACTTCTTTTAGACATTTCGACCCTTCTTGGGGACCTAGCCCTTTAAGGTTTGAAGTTATGTGGTTCTTCGAGAATGGATTCTTGATTTACTAGAAGATTGGTGGTTATCTTTTTGTTTTGCAGGTACACCTAGCACCGTGCTTTGGTTAAAGCTACAAGCACTTAAAGAAAAGCTAAGAGTCTGGAACAAAGAAGTATTTGGCCACACCAACACAAAGTTGAATACTATTCTCTCGGAAATTCAAATTCTAGATGGGTTAGCTGAAGATAATATCCTTATTGTAGAAGAGAGGAATGTGCATCTACAAAACAAGGCTGAATTTGAGAAGATTTCGAAGATGGAGGAGACCTCTTGGAAAATCAAATCAAATACCAAGTGGTTGCAAGAAGGAGATAGAAATACCTTTTTTTTCATCAGCAATGCATCTGCTAGGCGAAGATTCATTAGAATAAGGCAACTATACATTGGAGATGAATTAGTGTCTGATACGAAAAGGCTGCAAGATCATATAGTGGGATACTAAAAAACTTTATTCTTTGAAGAAGAAGTTATTAGACCTGATTTAGAGGGGATTGAGTTTGATTCCATCACTCCTACAGAGTCCACTTTCTTAGATGTCGATTTCACTGAAGAAGAGTTTATGCATGCCATCAGAGATTTCAACTACACATCCAACACTACCAATAAAACACTATCTAACCATGTCTAACCATGTCATCTCAGACTCGAACCACCTCTGCCAATCCATTCAAACAACAATTTCTATTTCTAAACACATACTCCTTACCAATTGTCACCGTTGTTTAACCCAACATTCATCTTCACGGATAGTTCACCATCTCCAACTATTATTACCATTTCTCTACAACAAACCCCATCTCGCAACTTCTATTTTAGTTACACTTCTTGCAAACTCAGTTCTAGACTTGATTATTTCAACACCACCAAGACATCTTCAAAACATCTAAAATCGGTTCATTGTAACACCACTACCACTTAATACTTCTATCTTCACAGACAGTTCACCATCTCCAACTATTATTACCATTTCTCTACAACAAACCCCATCTACAACTTCTATTTTAGTTACACTTCTTGCAAACTCAGTTCTAGACTTGATTATTTCAACACCACCAGCACATCTTCAAAACATCTAAAATCAGTTCACCTGTAACACCACTACCACTTAATACTTCTGTTACCATACCACCGATTTTATAATAATCTCATTAAACTCTTCTTTAACAACACCATTAACACCACAAGATGATCATAACTTGCATTCACCCTGCATATGCACCGTTAATATCCCTAGCATCTGCAACTGTAATTCAAACCAATACATACCACCACATGTTATATCATCTTACAACTTTAGTTTTATTCACTACTTACTTCTCCTTTCTCATCTACCAGTTCAATTAACTTCGGTACTCATTCGAAATTCAATCCATGAAGACAGCAACACCACCACCTTTCCTCTTGTTCAGCTAACCACAAATCAAAGCAACACTCTGTATAACAACATAAATCTAAACCACCACTAGACACAGCTTCATATCATATCAACTTCAAATCATAACTTCACAAATCCAAACATGAACCAAAAATGAATAATTCCGAGTAATTTAACTAAAAGCGATTTACCTTTGATTTAGCTTGCTCAAGCACCTGAAATCGATTCTTCTTTATCACCTAATTCGAAGACATATCTCAACAATCCTTATCACCTACATCGTTTCTCAGTGAACCCCAACTTAATTCCCAACTCAAGACTTTTCTAATTCATACCAACAAGTACCCCAATTTTTCATATCAACGGAACCTATCATTAATTCAATCCCCTAATCCATCAAATTCATATTCTATTCTTCTTGGAAATTATTACAAACCCATCTTCAATTGCTTACATCCATCATTGATTTCATACAAACCCTCAACTGATTCAAGAACCCTAACTTTCCAAATCTCTTCTTCTCTAATTCGAACCCTAATACTCATTCTAAATCTTCATGACAACACAACCCATCTCTAACCTTCTCCTTAATTACTCAATTCATCATCTACATCTTCACAGAACTTATTAAGAAAACCTAATTCTTAATTTCACTTCCTCCATCGAGTCTAAATCAGCAACAAACACCATCACCATCACCACCAACTACTATATAATCTTCTACACCTCCTATCGATCACAAAACTTCGTTTACTTTCGAATTCGACAGAGAAGGAAGAACATGAGAAATAAAGAGAAAGAGAAAGAGAAAAGAAAGAAAGAAGAAGAAGAAAAGAAGAGAATGAAATATTCTCGAACCAGATGGGATAAGGCCGTCCCAAAATTTTAAAGGCACACAAAAAGGATAAGGGCTGCAAGCGGCTAAGATATATCTTCATCGTCCGGTGTCCGATTGACACGTTCAAGTAATAAATCTCGCATAAATATTCGAGATCTATCCAACGGTATTAGTCTTGTATCTATATCGTTGTTAGATTAGTTCCTATTAATTAGCGTTCGTGTTAAACTAATCGAGTTATTATCGGCTAATTCGACACTTGACCGGTCTAATAGCGTTGACAAGCTTGCGGGTCTTTACATATAATTACCTCCCCTTTGGGTTTTGTTATAGCTTTGTTGAAACCATGGATGTTGTATGTAGATGGTCGTATGTCCAGCGTCATTATATCCCATCTCCTTGAATGTGCGATAAAACTAGATGTCAATTGAACTTCCTAGGTTAACTTACGTGATATGTTTATTTTGTTGTATATTCTATTTGTAATCTAAATGACTAGTGTATATGTATTCGAGAGGGGCTAGTTTTTGGGTTAAGTTTTGTAGCAGATTTTTTAATTGAATGTTTAAGTAAACGCTTTAGAATTTTAGTGCCTCTTTATTTAGTTAATCTCTTGGATAGTGTTTGCTAGCTTAGGGGTGCTACATTATAAATATGCCACAAGGATAAATAGAAGTGCGGTAACACTATGCGTCGTGGATGTGGAGTCGACGTATAACATGATACTAGGAAGACCATGGCTCACGACATAAAAGAAGTGGCGTCAGCCTTGCACAGATGCTTATGTTTCCCAATGTCGAGCGGAATAGGAGAGATTGTGGAAGATACAGAAAGATCCAGCGCCTGCATCCAACTAGAGGTGAAGAATTATGAAGAAAGAGCCAAAAGAAAAAAGATAAATGGAGAAAGGAGAAGCAGTCAAGAAAGGAAGAGGAATTCAGGGTATACATGATACGAGCGAAAGAAGGAGAGACATACCAAGCGAAATCCCAAATGAAAAAGATCCACCAGTGAAGGAGATCAAAGAGCCATCCCGTTAAGTGAACCAGGAGGAAAACTTCGTCGCAGAAGAACCAACTAAAGAAGTAAACATAGGGACCGAAGAGGAGCCCAAGATGATAAGGATATGGATTGGAATGCGGGCAGAGGAGGAAGAAAATACAATTAACCTCTGAAAAAATACAACGATGTCTTCGCGTGGGACATGGATGAAATGTCGAGTATCGATTACGCTATTGCATGTCATAGATTGGATATTAGGAAGGATGTGTGACCATTCAAGCCAGAGGATAAGGAAGATAGCAACCACGTACCACCCACAAATAGAATTTGAGTTTAAGAGAAGATGTTAGACGAGGGATAATATCTATCAAAGTTCTCTCGATCTCCCATTCCTCCGAGTCTTTCGCACCGCTATTCTTCATCATTCTTCGCGAGTACGGTTATTACCAATGGATCGTTTGCCCCGTCACCTTCTCCGTGGTATGTAAATGTCTGCTTCAAACATGATCTTTGTTTTTTCCATTCGCGCAGGGGTGACATCTTTTCGACCGTCGAGATCTTTCTTCCCTTCATAATCGCGTTTGTGGATCCGCTCTGAGTACTTTTGCATTGAAATCCATAACATCTATACCCGATTTTGTTATCATATTACACTTGTAGGCGTTTGCTCCCTTTTTATGCTCGACATTCTTTGTTATTCATGTAGATTGCTCGCTCCTGTATTCACTACACCAAATTCCGGGGATTCATAACAGAATTCGGTAACGGCTTTGTGGCCGTTACAAAATTCCGTTACAAATGACCGTTACAAAATATTCGTAACGAGGTTGAAGTCGTTACTAATGTTTTAAAAATTAAATATTGCGAGAGACAAGCCGTTACGAATTATTTTATAAGCGTGCCGATCACACGCTTGGTCACACTGGTCGTAACACCCGAGTTTGTGTGTGTGCCATTAACACGCGTACTATTATAATTCCACCCAAGATGAATGACACGAGAGGATATTTCCTCCCATGCGTGTGTCAATCACATGCGTGATTTTGAGGACATAACCCTAATGAAATCGAGTTTCATTATATATTTTTTCTCTTTTCTCTTCGCCTCTCCTCTTCCTAGCAGTGAGATGAAACCCTAGTGAAATCTCTTGAATCTGTTCAATAATTGAACCCTAGTGAGTGTTTTTCAATCTTCAATCATCGAACCGTAATGAATCGATGAAACAATAGTAAGGGTTTTTAATCTTTTTTCTCGATTTTAGGGTTTCTTTTGATTTTGAATTTTCAGTGAGAGTGGTGGAGCTTTCATTTTCTCTGCAAAATCTCGTCAGGGGGAAAGCTAGGGTTTCAAAAATCAAATCAATCCTTAGCTAAGGTTAGCTCAAGATTTAGAATCGTCCATACATGTTATGTAATGAGTTTGATTTAGGGTTCATCCTTGAATCGATGAAGAAAACAATTATGGGTTTTTCTTTGGGTGTTTTCGTGTTAAAGATGAGTACCAAAATCATCATATTATCTATGATTCTTCCAACAAAGTGAGTAAATCGCCTTTACACCTCGGATTTTTTCATTTTTGTTTTCTAATTATTTTGAGATTGTGAGTAAGTTTTTTGTTTAATTGCGGAAAAATCCTTTGGTATCTAGGAATCGTTTAGCGGCGTTACTCTTATTTGAATCTCAAGGTGTTGACTCTGATTCTATTACTCTTTTTGTACTTTTTTTTGATTTTGATCTGCCTTTTTCAATTTGGTTTTTTACTTTATAGATTAAAAAGTTTTATATAAATAAGAGTAGAAATTTCAATGTGTGACCTAATGTTTCTCAAATAGAAGCAGGTGTGGGTTGCGAAATTTGTAATGATGGAGGTGGATTGGTAGTTTGTCCTAATTCTGTTATGAAGAAGCTGAAGTGTTGATTTGGGTTGCAGTGAATTATGTCTTAGATGAGGATGATTATGACTTACTGCGGGATAACAATTTTGCAATCTTCTGATCCTTGGTGCAACTCATGATCAGCCATGATATTTATGAAAACTTGAAAGCTATTCTTAAGATTCGAAATTAGGAAGAGTCGTATCCTACACTAGATTCTATTGCTTCGTTTCCGTTTTGACTTGTGCTTACACAAACAACACGTGAATGGTTTGTTTTTTGGTTACTTTGCTTTAGTAGAGAAACTTTTCATGAGATTCTAGCTATGTACATCTGGTGCTTTTATTTTGCGGGACAAGGGCGGGTGTCCCTAGAGTTGACCAGTTTTATGCATCTTATCCCGCTGAGACGGAACTACTAACTAACACTTGCTAAGGTATGATAGGCGATTTTGCTTATTTATTTGTAAATTTTTTCTCTCTGGTTCTTTAAAATATTATTGTTTGTTTGCTAGTTATATAAATCTGCTATGGGAAATTGTTTTGAACTGGAAGAGTGGGGTCCCATAGAGTTTTCTATCATGGCTAAACACTTTGATCGCCAAGGAAAACCACCTTATGCATACCATGTTGTAAGTATAAATCTTCGTTTTTCAACGCAAATATAAAACAAGCACCTTCTCTTCTACATCTTAGACTTATGAAATATGCATTTGCTAATTGATCAAGTAAAATGGCCTTGTTAAGATAACCCATATGCTTATTTAAATATAGACAAATGCAATTGTTCCCTAATCCTATTAGAATAGTGGAACTTAGTATTTGGGTTCGAGGATAGAGTCAAGGTAGGTATGGACAAAATAAATTAGTGATGAGGTCCTCTGTGATGCCTACTTGATTGTTTTCTTTTCTTTTACGAAATGAGGTCAATTTACATGTCGAACTTGTAGCGGGAGAATCCATATAAATATAAATGGTCATATATCTTCATCCTAGCGATCTTGTATGCTTATCTTTGTGCTACTTAGGCATGTAGGCAATGACTAGCGTATGGATATGTTAGAGAGAAGTAAGTTTTACATAATCAAAGATTACGGGGATGAACTTCATAGCTGCATTTGAATTATCTCGGGACAAAGCATGATTTCATCAATATGGCAAAGACAGGTAAGACTAAATGGATAATCTTCTTTCGGAGCTACGAATGGGGTCTTTGTTATTTGATAATTATGGCTGCAATTTTGTTTGACTAAGGTCATTCCAGTTAACACTATTAATTGGAGTCAAAGTGTCAAGTGACATTACTAACAACACGAGGATGTGCTTGGTGCTTCCCTTTTGTTCTGGTTTCATTTGCCAAATAATGTCTTATTATGGTTCTTTACATTTAAGTTACATACTCCCTCTGTTTTTGAAAAAGTGATACTTTCACTTTTTCATTTTAGCCAAAAATAGGCCAAATTGAAAAAGTGAAAGTATCTCTTTCCAGAAAACGGAGGAGTAATATATACGGAACATTGGGACGTTTGATGGTTATATTTATCATTGTGGGTTGCAACAATATATGGCATACCTCCTCTCTCGGGGCAGCTCGATGGAAGTGGTGATTAGAGTTGTGAGTATTAAAGCTCAGAGCAAAATGATCGGTTTGTAAATGTAACCAATTTTTTTATATGTACCTTTGCTTGGTATTTTAGTTACGAGTTGGGATCGTTGGAAGAATTTGATGGTAATGTATTCTTGTTCTTGCTCTTGTTGTTTGATTTTGAATTATTTCCTTGTACATATTTTGATGGTAATGTATTCTTGTTCTGTAACCAACCATGATACGAGCCTAGTGGCTAAATATCACAGAGTATATGCTCATGCTCATGATTATCACGTCTGTAGTGCCACACAATTGATACTAGACTATTAATTAATCCATTTCGTTTTTATCGTCTTAAGGTTCTCGTTGGTCATTTGGAATTAACTAGGAGGTTGCTTTTTCTACTTCGTATTTCCTACAGGACTTTGTCTCAAGATCCCGATTACGAAAGCGAGGCTTCCATTTGCAAATTCTAGGAATCCGGTCATGGCCCTTGTAAGTTAAAACCCTAAGCTTTCTTCATGGTTGCAGTTGGTTGCGTCCCTTCTCTTTTATGTTAAGGCTAACTTTGTTCTATCCTAGGTTGTTAAATGTTATATCGTCATCGGTATTTTACTCTTTTTTTTTTTTTTTGAAGTTCTTGATATGGATTTATGAGCTCCTTACTTTTGCTTATGTGAATAAATGGTTTCAGAGAAAACACATCAAATATTTTGTTTAAAATTGTAGGCTTATATTCGACAAAGGCTTTTTAGAATTTTCGATGACTTGTATGCATCTAAATCACAGATGAAGTTGTGTGGTTTCTTTGCTCAATGATTTGTATGCGTTCGTGAGAAGTTTATTTCTATTCGTTTTAAGCAAGTTTTAATGTCTAATTGGTGGAATTTCTAGGTTGCCTTTCCGGCGTCTGCAGTAGGGCCAAGAGTTATCGCGGCTGTGCACATGCATCATTAGCGGAATTGTCCAAGGAGGAAAACCGGCTAGTTTTCACAGTAACAAGATCCAAACATATGGCTCGGAAATAGGTGCGAACGTGCAATCCAGAATTGGCTCTAATTATTTATTTATTTTAATGGTAAAAATGATGTCTAGTGATTGATTCTTCTTGAAGGTATTTCAGTATTATCCTTTTGATGCAACTATTTGTATGAGTCTTTTTTTTACACTTTGTTTAAGGGTTTGACTTATTTTAGATATTTTCATTGGCATCAAGATGTCTGTTAGAGCCCCTTAATTTGGATCTCCTTTTTATTTGTCAATTTGTTACATTTGTAGGATAAGTACAGAGACTATTTGGAGTAGAGAAGGTAGACATCATGGATCACCCACAAGTTAAAGTCACCAAAAAGGTTGGTGTTTATAGCTGCATTTGGTCATTTACTTTGTTATTTTATAGATATTATGAGCCTTAGGAGCCTTAGGAGCCTTAGTATTCCACCCGACAAGGAAATTTATTGATGCAAGTGTTTATCTTCGTCCATTGAAATGAGATATTCTTAGGAATTTAAAAATTGAGTTTTATGAATTGCGAGAAAATCAGGTTGTACAAGATGGAATTAATGCTATTTCCTCTGCTCCTTTGTCCACTCAAAGTCTACAAGATTCTTTGCAAAAGTTGGCCTAGTCTGCAGTGCAATGAAAACAAAACTGTTTGCGAGATCATGAGGAGTCAAATACGAGAGAATGGCATCAATATAATTAATCATCGTAAAGTAGTTTGATTCTCGGCCTCTTTGGTGGAAATGATTAATGGGAGTCTTTGCTAGAATCAGCATTACCTCTCAGTCTAGGGAGTACTAGAACATTGTGCTAGGCTGAAGTTAACTCTTCTTGTGGTTAAATGGGGGACAATGTCAAGTGCGTTAAGAAACTCGGGTTGATTCATACTTGTTGGTTGTTGTGTATTTAGTTGAATTGTCTTTCAAATTGAAGATTTCGTTTGCATCTTTTCTATTGATGATTTCTTCAACTGTGTTAAGGAATATATAGTCGGGTGTAATCCAGCCTTAGGTGTTGCATGGTCAAACCCCTTTTTACCACATCACACTTTAGGATAGTGGTATTTGATATTATGTGCATCCTCATTTAGGCGTCTCTATAGTTGGGTGTAGTCCATCCTACATCACACTCTCATCCAATTAGTATGTGGTATTTGATAATTTGTGCATCCTCATCTAGGGTTAAGGTGTGTGTGGTGCACCTCGTTTAAGGTTTGTGCACATTATAGCATGTCGTTGTCATAACCAATCACGTATCTGTGGACAATTTACCTTGTTCATCTGTCGGCTTATTAGGGAACAACGAAGAAATAATTCTAGCTTACCCAATTTCATTTGAACTAATATGTATGGACTGAGTATTCGTTTAATATTTCTTTCATTTCCTTGTTCGAACTATTTTATGAGTTTTGGTTGTTGGTGACTAACTCGCTTGCTATATTCACGCATCTAAAGAGGCTTGAGGCTGAAGCCAAGCGGTTTGCGGAAGTGGAGACCTTGCTAATGAAAGAAGGCGAGCAAGTAGAAAAGGCAAGGCGGCGACTAAGAATGAAAGAGTCCATATCATATCAACGCGTTCTATGTGTTCCCTTGGAAATTTGGAATCTAGTAGGTTTCCATGTATTCCTTTAGAAATTTGACACTTAGCAAAAAAAAAGGTTGGTACTTGGATAAATTTCAGGTATTTGATTATATGAATCTGATATGATATGAATGAATGTGATATGAATAGATTGAAGACATTGTTGTTGAGTGTGGTTATGAATGTATTGAAAGGCGTACACAGGGTATTGAATTTAGAATTCCGGCTTATTTCCGGCAGAAAATGAACTGCCGGTCAGCGTTGGCCTAGTCAAGGTTGGGGCAAAGATTTTTTTGTTGTTACAAAAAAAGTTAAGTACGGCTCGAGGGACGTTACGACAGCGTTGTTACAAAAACATTTAAATGCCCGAGTTGTTACCACGTGGAAAACTAGAAACGGCTCACACACATTACGAGGGCCGTTACAACCAAAATTAAGACGGCCCCATTGCCGTTACAAAAAAATGTAACACCCACTTTTGCAATGTGCAAGAGCCGTTACAACCCGTTTAGTAGCGACTCGGTTCACATTGCGAATCCCAGAATTTGGTGTAGTGATTGTATACATGCTTGCTCGCTCCTCTTTTCGCATCAACTGGTTTTTCTTTCTCTTATGTGCAGACAACCTTGACTAGTTTGCTCCTGAAATATGGATAATTTCTCTCACTATCTCTATAGAAATCTGCCTATGATCTGTAAACTTTACTTTTTCAAAAGAGGACTATTCTATAAAACTTCTTTCCTAAATGAAAGTTGTGGTTTTAATGAGTGAACCCAAGTGTTTAATTTTCGCAAAAACGGTCAAAATCTTTCACAAAAACAAGAACAACAAGAAATTTTTGAAAAAGAAACTCAACTTAAAATTTTCACAAACAGTGCATTCCCATACTTCCCGAGCAGTTTTCTAGCGCCAAAATGTAGTAGTAGAAAATCCTACTACTACACCCCTTAAACAATCTATGTATCCAATTAGAAAACCATTATGAAGAACACTTAGAAGAATTTTATTTAGTTTAGAAATCAATACAAGATGATAGATGAAACCCTAACTTGGGAAGCAAATAACTTTCTCTCTCCTAAAGTTCAATCTCAACTCTCAAAAAGATCTCTCTCTACCTCAAGGGCATTTAGTCCCTATATATATAGGGGTTTTACATAGTGGAGGACAGCTAACAAAGCCCCTATTTTCGGATCTTACATGCGATGTCTTCGCACCCATGTATCTAGTCTTCTCGTACGTGCTCCTCAACTTCGTACAGATTCCACACTTTACTCGTGACTTTGTGACGTCACTGATTCCGTCATTTACGGTATGCTATGTGTGAATATCATTCACTCCTTTTTAATTCAGTTGTTTCGCATGATTTACCAGTTGTGCGATATTTATTCCCTACAAATATCTCCCCAGTTAAATTACATAATCATCGTGTAACCAGATTAGAGAACGTTGGACTCAAACAAATATTTGATTTATAAAAGACATAATTAGTGTTTGGGTCGTTGATTTTGTAATACCCTTTAGTATTTCGGTTCTAAGTTTTCCGTTATATTTTTTGGGTTGTAGACTGTTAGTGAAAGTGTTCAAATAGTCAAAGTGTGGGGACTTCTATCGAACACTTGGGCAAGACCTGGTAATGGTGTCCATTTAGGAATCATCTTATTAATATTATTCTCTCAAATTCCCTGAGGCACTACAATTTTTTAAAAAAAAAAAAAAATGAATCCGGAAAGTAATTTATCCAGATTTAATATCAGTAATTAGAATTTACGCATCAATGAGCTAAACAACGGTTGTTTATTCTCCACGCATACCAATAAAAAAATCTGAAATGTAGCTTCAATAATATAACTTACTACACTGGAGAGTGAATACACATAATTTCTCATTTCATGTGTGTACAAAATTAGAGGTGGTTAAAAGGGGATCACAATGCCTGGTAAGAAAAGTGAAGGATACTTACCCAACAATCTATCGCTTAGTAGTTTGATTTTCATGGCTGACAGTTGTGGCAGGAAGGAAAAAGGGATCATTTCCGTTTTGATAGACACTGAATAACTGCTTCGAGCAACTTTTAGCCAGCCTCTTGCAGTCTTCGACTGCTTCAGAATCCAATGTCTCCAACTCTTTAACGGACTTCGTTACGTCACATTTGCAGTCGTCATCCATTAGAAGCTTGGCCAAAGTACGAATCCTGTGAAGAGAAAATGTCAATCTAGACCAAAAAGTGTATGAAAATGGAGCCCAAAAAGATACTACTGCTGATTCTTCTCATTTCTTTTTATACTTCGAAATAACTATGAGCCAATGTAGTACGACTCGGGGATCGGCCCTGGCTCGGCTGGGGACCGATCCCCGAGTTTTTCCCGATCCCGGCCGATCCAGACCGAGTAACTCGGTAAGCCATACCTGTGCATATAGTTTCTAGGTATGTGAACTGTTTGTGATGTGGAGGAAGAACAAGAAGAAAAATGGTGAGAAAATAGTCCAAAAAGAAGTAGAAACTTATAGAGCTGGCTATTACTTCTGCCTCCACTGTTGGTTTAAGATTTTAGGGTTTTATATAGTGGTTTGGGAACAATTTTGATCCGAGTCTGCCGAATAACTCGGTACGAGTCACGATTAACTCGGTCCGAGTCACGACTAACTCGGCGAGTATATAGAGAATACCCTGCTCGGCCGAGTTTTTGAGGATCGTATCGGCCAAAGACCGATACCCGGGTTACTCGCGAGTAACTCGGCTGACTCGGCCGAGGCGTACTACATTGCTATGAGCATTTTGCTGGCTGGTTTCCTGCCCTGTGCCCACGAGCAAGAAAATAGATTGCTCCGACTGTTCACATGACAACTACAGATACCAAATCTGGAAATGTAGCAAGTCTTTATCTATGGAAAAGTGGACCATTAAACTTCTTTGTGCCACCCAACTCTGTTGATAATCGATATACGAAGTCCACAATCAGTGCGGATACTGAAATGTCATATTGAGGAGTGAGGTAGTGTCGACCCCAATTGAAACTATTTATGGGGCCATCTTATATCTTCACTAACTAAATTGAGAATTTACAACTGAAAGTTTGCAGTAGAGATATAATGGGGCTATATTTTGACTAGGATATGAGAAAAGGGTACATGCGCGTTATGATCATTCCACCTGACACGTTTTGATATGCAAGTAACAATGCTCTAAGTACAGCAAAAGAGAGAGGATACTTCTATAAGGTAAAGCCAGATAATAGAAGAATGAATTGCATCATTGATTGTTCATGTGATATGACTATTTGAGATGTTCCTATGAACTCCGCAACAGAATATGAAAAGAGCCCATGTAATAAAGGAATTGAACAAAGACGGTATATAAATGTAAACCAACAAGCTTTCAAATTCTTGCAACATTGAACAAGCGACTGTTGAAACAACAAAAACAGTAATTTCATGCATCTTTAGTCTAAAGGAATTGGAAGTGAAGGAAAAGTGTATAGAATATACCTGAGACCATCATCGTAACGGTACAACCCCTTGTATGATTTTTCATCTTTGGATATGTATTGTCGATAGAGAGCACAGACAGCTTTCATACAGATCTCAGGATCCTCTTCAAATGAAGAAAGCATATCAGCCTCAAACTTCCATTTTATTTCTTCGTCTTCGTTCCTGTTCCATTTATTCATCACTAGTGTATCCTGAAATATAAACCAGCTGAAACTCTCAGCATATTATTTGTAAGGAGCTGCTAACTAAACTATGATGGAATACAACTACTTTTAGATAATTCAATGTATCCCTAGAAAACTACAAGACAGATCACTACTTAGTCACTAGAATAGATCAGATTAAATCATTAAAGGTTGATATATGAAAACATTAAGCCCATCCAGAATGGATCAGATGAAAGGTCGGCGTGCCAAAAAGATTAGCCTAACAATATAATGCAGATAAAAAGCATTGCTGAGTTGCGGAAGAACCAAAAACTTTGTTAAAACAATTTGTGTCTATCCAGCCTAATAATTTATCGTTTGTTCTGTATTTAGGGTTACCTGCCGATAGTTGAATTTGAACACGCAACTTGCTGAAGCTCTTGGAAGACTTATTATCTCCCCAATAAGTTCTTCCTTTCTAATTTTGTTTAAAAGGTCAGAGTAGGAAATGGACATCGTTTGCAAAGCTTTTGCATTCTTCAAAATCAATTTCACCCATCTCATCTCCATTGGGTTCCCGTTGAACTCTGCAAAGTTAACAGATTGAAGGTACAAAAATAAGCATTCAGGATCAATCACCACATCAAGTGTCCAATCATCATCTTCTGTGCCATAGTTGTCTTCACCCTCGGCAGCATCAGCATCGCTTCCTGTAACATCATCTTGTTCGTCGTCATCAGCGTCACTGCCTGTAACATAATCTTCTTCATCAGCGTCACTGCCTGTAACATAATCTTCTTCTTCGACATCACTAATCAAACGCGGCCCCTGAAAGATATTGAAAAAGATGAGACATATATCAAAAGCTAATTACTTCATACATAATTGCTTAACAAATCTTGTTATATTTTTTATCTATTTAGTCAATGACATAATGCATGTAAAACTGAAAAATATATAGACTTGCCTTATCAAATACAAGTGACTCCAGATTTGGTGTTGCTTTAAGGAAAGCAACTAGTGCTTTATCATTGGTTACTTCCTCCAACATGGTCAATTTCTTGGCATTATGAAATGTAGGCAACTTTTGTAAAAGATCATCTGGGAAGGAGAGAGCCTATTCATGGAAAGGCAATAGCAATAGATAAAATAAGCGTCAAGGAGTAAGGTTTCACTTAGAAAAACTGAAGAAGCAGAAAATACTCCATATTTAGCAGTAGGGAAGAATACCTGTAGGGTATGATCAGAAACACTTAGGCATTTTACATTCACAAGAGCTCGAAGAAACTGACTTATTGCTGCAGCATTACCAATCCTTTCCTCCATTGATGTGACACGTATTTTAAAGTGAAATCCAACATCTGCTTTAACTAGTAACGGAAAGGTTGTCAGAACATACTCCTTGGCAATACTACCATTGTAACAAAAAAACTCCAGATTTGGTGCATCAACTTCGAGAGTACAATCTTCTAACCCGTCGTACACTCCAAGCGGAAACCCTTGGTCATCATAAGTAGCAATGTTGAACTTCAAGCTTTTCAATGTAGGGATTGAAATACAAAAATATGGCATGTCGAGCCAAATGCATTTTTGTATACTAAGTATTTCAAGGGCTGGGCAATTGGATAAGAGATTCTTATTCCAGTTTTCATTACTGAATTCAACACCCTCGAGTTCAAGGCACTTGAGTTTTGGAAGAGAGATATACTTGAGTTTTGGAAGAGAGGTTATTTGAATTTTCAAGGAAATCAGTGATTCACAAGTAAAAAGAGACTGGGTGATATTGAGCGGTTCATGCTGAGTTAAATTTAGACTGAGTTGTTGAACGTTATGCCTTACAGCACTGGTGATCCATGAATTGACCCGATCTTCATTCAAATGTTTACGCCAGCAGATATAAAACCTTTGTATATCTGCCTGCCGACGATGCAATGTTCCATCTACAAAATCCATGAACTTATTGGTCTCAGAATCAGTGGGACGCTGACATCCAGAGTCATAAAATTCAAGGATGGGGAAAGTGATCCAAATGTAGCTCCATCTTTTAGATAAAACGCTAGTTTGTGCAACATGCTTTATTTCAAGAAATGAGAGGATGTGATGAACCATTGAGTCTGGTAAGTTGCTTATCCTATCAACTTCTTCCTTCTTCCTCTTATCCAAATCCATGTCTTCTTCGTTTTTACTGTTCAATGGAAATAACTGAAAGATTATTATGAGTATGATTTCTGAATTTAATATCGAACCCCAAAACTCAATTCCGGGTAACACATTTGATTTGGTCGTGCCCAGTAAGTATATATGCTGCCATTACCTAGTCTCATTATACTAATTCACAGAACTGTTGCTAATTTGGATCTTTATGAATGATTTAGAAGTAGAGACAGCACTAGCTGAACTGATCACAGTCTCGGCAGTATGATTTCATGTGGAATGGTGGCTGAAATATTTTAGGGTACCTTTATTTTTACTAGTGACTAATAAACAAAACCAAAACAGTAGTGAGCATGGCAATGAAATTCCGTGAATTCTCAATGAAAAAAGCAAATAACTGAATTGCCTACTGTAAAGCATAAGCGCCCTAAATGTCCCACCACCATCCACACTTATATATAACATTTTTAGAGATATATTGTGATGGACTACCAAATTCATCATTACAGTACTTGATTAGTCTACTATTCACAGCCAAAAGAATTCATAACTCTCATTATAGCTAGAATGTGCTGGATACTTTCAATTGATAGAGGTTTAGTTAGCTAGATAAGGATATACAACATTTCATTCATTTTACACTTTCGCTTGTGAGCATCTAACATAAAAGTCTAAGACTTTGTAAACACTCAATCGGCTTAAAGCATAGGAACGTGGCTAATGAAATAACTACCAAGTTGATGCCATACTAATTATCAATGAACTAACATAAGAAATGAAAAGACTCATTATTGCTTGGTTCCCTATCAAGTATCATTCTAACTGATCCTGCTAACATTTTCGCAGTTAATTTCTAGAATCTAGAAGCTGAAACTCAAGTAGTAACATACAGTCAAAATGTCATCCAACTTTATAGGTAGAGAATTCTAAATGCGGCTTCGCCAATTCAACCTAAAACACAGAATCCATATCTCCATTTTCTGTTTCTCCCTCAATACATCTGATATGTAGCCTAAAACGCAACTGGAGATGACTTAGGTTTCTAATAATGTCAGCGCATAACTTTACATGGAATGGTTTGTTAACAATTAATAGGGATATCATTTTAGAAAATGTGGAAGTAGCAAACACAAAAATAAGTACTAACATTCTACTTCCCAATTAGATGCACATTGCACTGGCATTCAAATCCAT
This sequence comes from Papaver armeniacum, assembly GCA_023531295.1. Lineage (NCBI taxonomy): Eukaryota > Viridiplantae > Streptophyta > Magnoliopsida > Ranunculales > Papaveraceae > Papaver > Papaver armeniacum. The sequence continues at coordinate 108,484 of JAJJWW010017357.1, forward strand.
TGTTGCAGTTTCAAAACAAAGCCAACCGTGTAGGCTCATTGACTATATGAATTATGTACGCTTTCTTTCAGTCATTTCTTCAAACAGATAGTGGCAAAGAAAATCAAATTAAATATGCAGGCAAAATTGGTTATTTCCCACTAAGTTTCAGCTAGCTAGAATGGAACCAAACACGAATTAATCATGATTAATTCGAAAAGATGGAAATGAAGTTGCCGAGAAAGTTTAAGTTAATTACCTTCGATGGATCGGTGAGCGAAACATGTTGATAGGACTATTTACGAAACCCCCAATTTACGAAATCATCTGAACCTAACTAAATCACCATGATTTGTTGTTGATTTCTAAACTAAAAGAATGTAAATTGGGGAAAAAGTATCCGAATAACTATGGCGTCATTGTGGTGGTGAAACTGAAGGTGTTAATTGATGAAGATGATACAGTCGAAGGTGGAAGAGGAAAGAAATTATGCTGGAGAAAAGGGGGATCGAGAAAGAAAATTATTGATTTAGATGTTGTTCGATTTTGTTTTAGGAACAAATAGAGAACAGGCCCTGTTTCAATGAAACTTACGAAAAAGTGAGAAGAATTTTAAAAACACGGAAGGATATGATAGTCATTTCCTGTGTGACCAACAAAAAATATCTCTTTTCTTTATATTAGTAAGATAAGATTTCAGGGTATTTCTTACTCCTCCGTCCCTATTATATAGGTGGAATTTTGATTTTTACGTATTAATGGGGCAGCGGTCTCTTATTTCCTAGATGAATATTTCTACATATACCCTTATTTATAGTGCATATATAATTGTGTTACTAATGGTGACGAGGATAAAACATGAAAAAACCTAAAACATTATGAATCCAATGTTTTTTTTCTTAATATAAGAGAATTGTGTCCCCGCCTATATATGTGGGACGGAGGGAGTATAAGAGAGATGGTTAGAGGATCCAACGGGGGTTAGAGAATTGTCCCCGGCTAAAGATGATCACTGGTCTCCAACTCTCCGGCTACAGATTCCACATGAAAATACCTACCAGGGAGAGGGGCACATTGGTACTTCTACTTCGGCACCTGTCACCACCAAAGTCAGAACTATTCCATCTCTCGAGACGGTTACGGGTAGAGCTTCTCCTCAAAATTCAAATTTGAGAGACAGTATGGTTGTAAGCATTAATGGGGAAGAGACTGGTCGCATTAAGCTAGGCTAGGAAGGCTTGGCTTTTGACACGTGTGTGGTGGAAAACTCTTTCTCATCTGAAGAGGACACGTGTGGTAATTTTGTCTCAGATATACTCCCTCCGTCCCACATATATATGCGGAGAGAGACAATTCTCTTAGATTAAGAAAATTGCATGAGATTCATAATTTTACATGTGTTTTCTTGTTTTACCCTTCGTCTTATCTTCAACACAATTACCTATGTACAATAAATATACCCATATATGGAAAAATTCATCTTGGAAAGCAAAGTCCACCTATTTAATGGGACAAATAAAAACCAAAATTCGCCTATATAATTGGGACGGAGGGAGTATATGATAAGGAGAAATGCGTTTGTTCTAAAGGAACAGCAGATCCCCATACTTTTTCAAGCCTCAAAACAACACTACGATGAAAGAGAAAAATCAGGTCATTTATAACCCCTCGACCATGCTCCAACTTAGAACACAGGATATGGGTGAATATCTTCCATATGAAACTTATGGATATTGGAGTCTTATTTATATCAAGAGGTCCATCAAATAAGGATAAAGAATAATTCAAAATATTGTTAAACAAACTAACAAACTAACTCGTGACTAGTTTATAGCTAACAAGAAGAACGACATAGTAGCCTATAGAATAGTTTATGTGGCGGCGGGACTCGGTTGAGAGTCTTGAGGAAGACTCTCAGCGGTATGCTTAACACCTCCCCTCAAGTTGTGCCTAGGAGTTGTGAATGTGCAACTTGTTTGAAGGAAATGAAATCTTGGAGAAGATAGCCCCTTTGTGAATATATCGGCAAGTTGGTCTTTAGAACATATGAATCTCACCTGCAGTTTCTTCTCATCAACCTTTTCTCGCACAAAATGATAGTCGATTTCTATGTGTTTCATTCGTGCATGAAAAACAGGATTTGCAGTGAGATATGTTGCACCAAGATTATCACACCATAATATTGGAGTTGTAGTAGGAATACCAAGTTCCTTAAAAAGCGTACGAATCCAGTTACATTTGAGAGGTGGTAATGGCAATTCCTCTATACTCGGCCTCAAGTACTAGACTTGAGGCAGTCTTTTGTTTTCTTGCACTCCATGAGATCAAATTGCCACCAAAATATATGCAATATCCACTTGTAGACTGCGATCGTCCAAGGTGCCCGGCCCGATCCGCATCGAGAATAAGCATGTAAAGAGAAGTCCCTTGACGATTTAAGATGTAAGCCATGTCAATTGTATGTTTCGAGATAACGAATAATCCTCTTCACAAGTTCCCAATGCTCTATATACGGCTCGTGCATGTATTGACAAACCTTATTCATCGCCACCGATATATCCGGACGTGTCGGATGCAAATATTGGAGTGCTCCAACAATACTACGATATAAAGTAGGGTCCGCAAACTTTTCGAACCAACTCTCGAATCTTGACATTTGAAGCTAATGGTGTAGTCACTGGATTTACTTCATCCAGCTTGGTTCATCTCAGAAGATCTGTGATGTATTTGCGCTGTGTTAAAACAATCTCCGAACCTTGCCGGAGAACCTCTACACCCAAAAACAAAGACAAATCACCCATGTCCTTGATAGCAAAAACCCTACCAAGATCTACTATTATCTTGGATATCTCACATTTGGATCCAAACCTGTGACAATAATGTTATCGTCATACACTAATACATATATAGTGCATTTGCCAGACAGCAATACAAACAATGAGTTGTCAGCAATGGAAGCCTTAAAACCAAGATGCAACAAGTAACTACTTAGCTTAGAAAACCAAGCTCGAGGAGCTTGTTTAAGGCCATAAAGCGACATGGAGCTTACAAACATGATTAGGAAAGTTAGGGTCTACATATCCCGTTGTTTGCCGCATATAGACATCTTCCTCTAACCGCCCATGTAAAAACGCATTTTCGACATCGAATTGCTTTAGCTGCCATCGATTCATCACGACAAGTGATAACACGAGTCGAATGGTGCATGGTATGATGACAATACTGAAGTTTTCACCGTAATCAATCCCTTCTTGCTGATTGAAACCCTTCTCCACCAAACGAGCCTTGTGACGCTCTATACTGCAATCTAGGTTTTTTTTACACGAAAAACCCATTTCAATCCCACGACATTCATGCCAGGCTCATATTTTACCAGAGAGTACGTACCATTTTGAATAAGAGCATTGATCTGCACATCCATCGCACGCCTCCATTTTGGATTTTTATTTGCAGTAGAAAAACATGTTGGCTCCATAAAATCAGATTCAGGAAGAGGATGTTTCTTTGTTGTCAAACATAATTTCTGAATAGGCTTTGATATTCCAGCTTTTGCCCTTGTAACCATGGGGTGATTAGCAACATCTTGTTGAACTGGCTGTTTAACCACGTCTTTTATGTCGTGGGTTATTTGTTGTAGAGGTACTTTGAGGAAGTTGGAGATATATCCGGGTGAAGCCATAATCCGAGATGATGTACTTGGATTGCACGACAATGTTGGAGATATTGGGGTGATTGTAACAGAACCGATAATGCTGGTGATAATACATCCGCTAAGGTACTTTGGAGGGGTGTTTGCGGAATACCATCTCCTTGACCAACCGACACATTACGTTGTCTAAACGGATGTGAAAACAACACACTAGTACAAGAGGGTTTAATACCGGAAAAGGCAATGGTTGCTGTTGTTGGAGAGGCATGAATGGGAATGATCTTTCTTCAAATCAAACATGACGAGTAATATAGACCATGTTTGTTTCACGATCGGACACATGTAACCCTTGTGTGCACTATTGTAGCCTATAAAAACACATGGGAGAGACCGTGGCTCTAGTTTGTGTTTATTGTATTGCCTAAAGCGAGGGGATAGGCTAAAGCGACCTAAAACTTTTAGAAAAGAGTAATCTGGGTGTTTGTTAAACAAGAGTTCGAGTGGAGTTTTGGACTCTGACTTGGATTTAGGGAGCCTATTTATGAGATAGCAAGCTGTTGTGAATGCATCATCCCAAAAGGACCGTGGCATGTGAGCATGGAAAAAAAGAGCCAAACGAGACTCAGTTACATGGCGAATACGACGTTCCGTAATTCCATTTTGAGGTGAAGTATGTATGTGGGAAAGAAAATCTATGTTGGATGCCATTGTCATTAAGGTAAGCTGAGAATTTTTTTGTATTCAAGGGCATTATCTGATTGAAAAACCTTAATTTTATGATTCGTAAGATTTTCAACTTGTTTTTGGAAAAGAATAAACGTATGTAATGCATCGGATCGCTGAACAAGAGGAAAAATCCATGTGAAATGAGAATACACATCCATGAAAAGTAGATAATAACGAAAAACAAGTCTAGACAATTGAGGGAAACCCAAATATCGGAGACAATCAAGCTTAATGGCTTGTCATAAACAGTTTGCTAAGAGTAAAGGAAGTTTCTTGCTTTTACTAACATGACAGGAGGTGACAGAACTCAAAGCTATTATTTAAAACAGGTTGAATTTTGATGACAAATTTTTGAAACCGTACGCAACATCGGATGACCCAAACGTTGGTGTCACGGTGGGAGTGTAGAAGAGACATGTGCTTGTGGCTTTATTGGAGGTGCTATCATGTCTATTCCGCAAAGATGTATAGACCATTCCTATTCACCCCTCGCAGCAATATTGCCCCCCGTTTGCTTGTCCTTTACAACAAAGAAAGATGTGTGAAATTCAAAATATACATCATTATCCTTGCAAAAATGAGAAACTGACAAACAAGTTGGTTTTAATTTGTGGAACATGATAAATATTTTTTGATAAAAAGGATCTTGACTTATAAGTGAATGAGGCATTACGAACATTGGCAATGTTGAGTGCATTACCATTACCAACATGTACTTGCTCAGTACCATCATACTCATGAGGGATTGTGAGGTTCCTCATGTCTGCAGTGAGATGATGCGTAGCACCAGTGTCCTGCATTACCCAATTATTTTCGGTTTGTCCACCCAGTAGTGCTATGTAAGCTGCCGGGCTGTCGTTGTTGATTATTGTTGCTCTTCTCATACCGAAACCAGCACCTTGTAGTAGTGTGATTCCTTTTCTTACAAATCTGACAGATCTGATCTCCTTGAACGCCTCTGTTGGGTTGTTGTTGGTTGTTGTTGTATCTCGGATTGAAGTTGTTGTTCCTCCTGTTATTCCCGATTAATTGAAGGCTGCGGAGTTTGCTTATTACAACTACATTAGCTAGGGGTTCTTTGCAACGAGGATTATTGTTGTTCTAACCTCATATAAAAGGTTAGTAAATGAGTATAGAAAAAGAGTCTATAGTCAGATTTTCGGCGGTGCTCAATGAGGTGACAATGGAATCATAAGCTTGGTTTAGACCATTACTTATGACCTGTTTCTTCTCATTATTCGAAGCTGTGCATCCAGATGCGTAAGTTGTTCAAACAAACTCGTAGCTTCTTGCAAAAATTGTTTAAGAGTTTTGTTACCTTTTGAAGTGAATGAAGCTACCTCTTGATTCACGACATGCAAGAGTTTTGGTGTAAAATGGCCTTCTAGTTTATCCCGGACTTGCTTTGTCGTATCCAGTCCACCGACTTCAGCGAGCGCCTCGGAGTGTAAGAGTGGAGTTCAGCCATCCAACCAACAGTGAATCGCATGCCTCATGTTCTCAGAAAATCGGGGTTGATAGCTTCACTCTCGGGTAGGGTTCTAGCAGGTTTTACCTTGGTTCCATCAATGAAACCGGTGAGACCATATCCCTTTAGGATGGGTTTTTTGTGTCTTCCAAAGAAGATGGTTTGTCTGTGTGTTTGAGAGTTGCAAGGTGGTGAATCCGGATTTGTCGAAGGCTAGTTGTTGTAGCCATTAATGGTGTTTTAGGGTTACGATGGTGTTGTCTGTTGGGTTTTTGTTTTTTTTTTTTTTTTTTGGTTTTGTGCGGAAGCGTTGGATCGACAAGCTGATACCAACTTAGAACACATGATATGGGTGAATATCTTCCCCAGGAAACTTGTGGATATTGGAGTCTTATTTATATTAAGAGATCCATCAAATAAGGATACAAAATAATTTAAAATACTAACTCGTGACTAGTTTATAGCTAATAAGAAGAACGACATAGTAGCCTATAGACTAGTTTATGGCAGCGACGACTGACTCAGTTGAGAGTCTTGAAGAAGACTCTCAACGGTATGCTTAACACTGCACATATGGCATGGAGGGTCTGCAAGACAAAAACTAAGAGAGGGCTGTTTAGGTCCAAAAAATACTCCCTCCGTCCCTATATTATATAGGCGGAGTTTTGAAAATTTGTAGTCCCATTATATATGCGGATTTTCAATTCCAAGATGAAATGTTCCATACATTACCCTTATTTATTATAGGTCGTTATCACCACAATTAAACAGAATAAGGTCCGCATGATCTATTACTATTTATAAAGGGAAGACCCCTTAGGAACTGTAGATGAATAGTTCTTTGAAGCTGCAAATTTCGTCTTGACCATTTTGCCCTTATTGTTTACTAAATAATGTGAGGATATATTAGTAAATTCGCTTATTAAATTCTTTACCCACCGTAACGTACTAACACACAAAACTAACACACAAAACCGATAGACTCACATACATCTTGCACGTGCGTACGCACATGCGGAACACTAGTCTAATACAAATGGAAGTGTCTAGAGTTCAAGTCAATATTGTGCGAGATTAGGCGTTCTCTTCTTGAGACGGAGAATACAAACCGAGTATCAGATCTTCACGCGCCTTCTCAATCTATTCAAGAAATTGACAAATCCATGACTACTTTTTTAAGAAACAGGACTAGGGATTTTTCTTCCCAGCATTGAACTTCTTCAAGAGTCGAATGTTAATTCTACTACTATTTCAAGATGGATACTCATGACAAGTGGTGGTAATCATGAAGAGGAGTAACAAATCATTATCTTGAGACATGCTTTCAATAGCTTAGGTCTTTGCGAGTTGGAAGAGCAGATGAATTGGATGGAATTCTTCATAAATTGTAAGTCATAATTCCAATAATTTTAGTGCTTCGATGTGTGTTGAAGAAAGATCTAATGTTGATGAACCAGTTTTGGGTAATGTGGAAGCATCCAAGACCATTAATCGACGGAAGATTAGCTTAAAAAGGAATAAGCTTGTATTTCTGGAATGGGAACAAGTGGAAATTGCACTTGGCGGGAGCGTTGATAGAAAGGAGGCACACAAAAGCCCGTTTAGGATTGTTTTTTCAACCAAAAGCACTTTGTAACAAACTTGTAACAAACTTTTACCAAAAATTGTGTTTGGTAAAAATTTCAAAGTGCTTTTGGAGAGAAGCACTTTCATTTTAGGCACCGCTTTTAAAGCTACTCGGCACTAGCTTTTAAAAAGCGGGAAAAATAAATTTGTAGACCCACATAATTCGATTTTGATTCTCTATTTTAACCTTGTTAATTTATTATAAAGACAAGTTTTACCCTCAAATATTGTGCATTTGACGTTATAATTATAATTTTATTTTATTTCTCTATTTTTTTCATTTTTATTTAAAATAATAATAAAAAAAAAAAAAAAAAAAAAAAAAATAATTATATAAAATAATAAAAAAATTAATAAATATTAAAATGAAAAATGAAAAAAATAATAAATTTAATAAATATATTTTTTGATTTTTTTTAAAATAATAATATTTTCATAGCAAACCATAATCATAAATTTTTAATTAAATAATAAAAACAATTAGAAAATTAAAAAAATATTACTTATAATTTATTAAATATATTAAAATTACAAATATAATTTATTATAATAAAATTGTATTAAAACCAATTTTTGAAATATGTCTATTTTCGTCATTAATTACATCACAAGACTTTTAAATACCGGTTTCCCAAACAAAATTTACGAGTTTGTTAATTGCATAGTGCTTTTTAAATTATAGTTTACCAAAGCGTCATGTTGATTTATTTTCACAAAGACAAAGACTGACAACGCACAAGACAAAGACAACAACAGAAAAGCGCTTTTCTAAAATTCACGGCAATACCAAACTAGCTAGCCTAAAGAGGGGAAGGTAATTGTAATGGATTATAAAATAATGGGCCATTTACAACAGGGAACATTATTTAAATACCCTTATTATAGGGCCCTTCCAAAATACCCTTATCATCTTTTACAAATATCCCTAGGCATGAAAAAGCCTAAATCCGAATTGCAAGATTATCAAAATAACCTTCAAATAAATATAAAGAATCGGGAGAAAAGAAGTAACGGTGGGCAATTAATTCATTTCATCTTCTTATCTTCTTCTCTCACTCTCTTTCCTCTCTCATTCCAGATCAAAAAAACTGAAAAAATTCAAAAAAAAAAAAGCGAAAATAAACTAAGCGAATCGACTACAAAAACGAGAAAAAAATTGAAACAAAACCAATTAATTGTTCAGAAAACATCAAATTAGATCAAGGAGTAGATTAGTTCAGAGATTTTGTAAAAGTCTAACCACAAAAACGAAGCAACAAATCAAAAAAACTTTCAGAAGAACATACGAAGGTAATCAAAGATTCGGTGTTCGAATGAAGTTTAATTTCGAGTTGATTTCAATTTTTTAGGGTTTAATACATGATTTATCTTCAAAAAAGAGTTCGACTCATTTTATTTCCAGTTTTGAAATAGTTCGATCATCGATATATCCTAGATTCAAATTGATTTTCTTTGATTTTGTTGCATGTAATGAAAGAAAACAAAATTAACTGATTCTGTTGGTGTTATTGATACTAATTTCATTTAATTTGATGTTGCATGTGATGAAAAGACAAATCGAACTGCTTCCCTCTGTTGGTGTTTAAGGAATCGAATGCTTAATTTGGTGAAAAGAAATTGTAAAGGTAATAAACATTGGTGATACTAATTTCATTCGATTTACTTTGTTTTACTTCATAAATACTTTGTTCCATTATCTTGAAGTAGAACTGTAGTTTATTTTGAATCTCTGAAATCATTTTATAGGAAAAAGGTATTTTACTACAGATTTGGAAGCAACATGGTAGTAGTTGTTGCCATATTTGCAAGCAACTAGTAGTAGTTGCCTTCACATTTTACTACTGGTTTTCAACTAATGCTAGTTGTTCATATATTTTGAAGCAACTGGTAGTATTTTCCTTCATATTTTTTGAGTCAGTTATGCATCTATGCCTTATAAGTTGAAAACTAGTACTTGTTGTATGCCTTTGCAATGCCTTATGAATGCAATGGAACATGTTAAATGGTTCTGAAGACATCTGTACTAATTTTTAGTGGAATTATGCTAGTTGTTCCCATTATGTTATGAAATGAATTGTGCTTTTGGAAGCAACTGGTACTAGTTGCCTTTCAATTTTGGAGGCAACTTATGCTAGTTGATCCCAGTCTTTGTGATTGTACTTCTTATATGCTTTAATATTTTGATTAAACTTGTTTTTAAACTTGCTTTTAATGATGACTGAAACATGTTATTAGTCAATTTTGCTAGTTTTTGACTTCATTTGTAGATGCAACTCCTTATAGTTTCTCCCATATTTGGAAGCAACTTAAGATAGTTATGCTAGTTGTTCCCATATTTGGAAGCAATGGTAGAAGTTTCCTTCGTATGGTTCTGAAGACATCTTGTACTAGTATTTGTTGTATGATGTTGAATGCAATGGAACATGTTAAATGGTTCTGAATACATGTACTGCTGGACTTATGATACTTGTTCCCATTATGTTCTGAAATGAATTATGCTTTTGGAAGCAAAGCTGGTACTAGTTGCCTTTGTATTTTGGAGGCAACTTATGCTATTTGATCCCAGTCTTTGTGATTGTACTTCTTATATGCTTTAATATTTCTAGAGGCAACTTTTACTAGTTTCTCTAATATGTGTAAGTAACTTAAGATAGTTTATCTCAATTTCCTAAGATAACTTAAGATAATGGAGTCATATTTTGGTAGTTCCTCCTATATATGGAGACAACTTGAATTAGTTATCTCTATTGAGATATCATGCTAACTATTTCTATTGACTGAACAACACTAGTATGAAGAGGAAATCACCAAGATTGAAGGCAATGGCAACCAACTCTGCAAAGAATGCTCCCAACAACGAAGCAACAGAAACTGCTGATATAGTTCCACACAGAAAAGGTATGAAATGAAAACGTATAAATCTTCTTTTAATTGGGTATACGTATACGTGTAATAGATGTTAATTGGATAGCTTGCATGATTGCAGGTGAAAAGAAGAAGATAAAAACAACATTAGCATATAAATCTGGATTATTACCATTGTTAGATATGAGTTACTACCCGTATAAAGTATTGAAAGACAAGCCATCCTATGTGAAAGCCTTAAGAGAGTCTCCGTATTGGGGTTTTGTTGAACCATTCTTTAAAGAAGAACAAGAAAATAGGCCTCTAAAAGACGTAACGTCTGAAAGAGATGTATACACTAAGATTCCTCAAGCTATAGAGATGCTTCTCGAGTTGCCATGATAGTGTAGTAGTGAGGAAGAAGGTGGAAGTGGGATTTGTTTTTAATAAGAAGGTTTATGTTCCAACGAGATGACTTTCTTTGTTTTCTTCAATTTGCAAAGAAGGCCCGAAGATGATGAATTGAAGAAGAAATTGAGTAAAGTAACTAAAGAGCACATAAATTTCTTGCATAAACATTTCCCCCCAGTAGAAGGCAAAGACTACAAGATTACAAGGCAACAGATCGATATGGTGTTGAGAGAAGAAGCTGAAAATGGAAAGGACCCGACGTTGTTTCGATTTTCTTTGACATGTGGTTGTGCACCGTGTTCTTCTTCACGAATACTAGTGGAGGCTACTTTACCCAGAGATGGTTTCCATACTTGTTCTCCATGCATAGAATATCGTTGCCAGACCACATAGTGAAATATTTGATGGATAATATAAAGAAACCAAAAGGAAAAGATGGTCTTAAACGTGTACCGAGTGCATACCACTTTTTTGTAAAAAAGAAATGAAAAATCGTTGACAAGATAATCTTGATCTAAAATGTTTTGAGAAACTTAACTAACATTTTAATTTTTTTGTTTGCAATATTGGTTTTTGGAGCATAGCAACTACCTACCGAAGCGACAAGGATTTGAACATTCAACTCCAAGATTCACTAGGTGGCACCAACTAGATTTGTGCAATAAGTTGTTTGTAGAGAGGAAAGATAGAGACGGGAATATGGTATTCCCGGAAGGATTTCTTGTAAGTAAAATTCTTATGCTACTTTAGTGAATCTCGGAGTTGAATGTTATGAAACAGCATATGTGGAAGCAACTTGATCAAGTTGTCTCCATAAAATGAAAGCAACTTGATCTAGTTGGTTTCAGAAGTTGAAGCAGAAAGTTTTCTCAATTTGTATATTAACTTGCTTTGATTTTGAAAGAAAAAATGCTAACTAATTTGGAACTCTTCAGTTTACAGATGGCATTCGAGACGAATTGACACCACATGAGCAAAGACTGACTCAGTTGAGAGAATTGGTAGAAGAATTAGAAATAGAAAAGGCATTCAACAACTTTGTTGTACGATTTACTTGAAGAAGAGAGGCTAAATGCCAAATTCCTTGAAGCCGAAAACTTTTCACTCCAAGAGATCTACTATAGGATTGAAGGGAGAGATGAGTTCTTAAGAAAGTTCATTGCTGACAACGAATTCCTTCAAAGCGTTTATGAAGCCAACAAGGATAAAATTAATTTGAGAGATGATCAAAAGCAACAAATGGCTGACGTTTACAAGAACTTGCGGGAGTGGGAGGATTTGAAAAACACACCAGAAAACCTCTCAAGGGAGAAGAAGTACAAGCAGTGGAGCACAATATTTTATGGTAGAAGAATCAACCGACAGTCCTTCGAAAATGTAACCGAGGAAGAAGCTAATGTAGGTGACACTACAACAACAAAAAATGTAACTGATCAAGAAGATAATGTAGGTAACAATGACGGAGTCAATTTAAATGCTAATGAGACAATGCGGTGAGCGAAGAAGAAATCGCTCAAGATGATGGACAACAAAATGAAGTTGTTCAAGATCACCAACAGTTATCAGGATATTAATCGAAGTTCCTAAAGATGATGTAGTTGAAGCGAGAAAGAAGAAGATGAAAAAGAAAATGAAAATCAGCACATGAGCCAAACAGAAAATGAGGAAGAATTTGTACCAGAAAAGGAGGTTGTTGAGGAAGTCAAGGCGACAGAAAATGCAGATGAGACAATGCACATGAGCAAAGAAAATTTTGTTCTTTGAATCACCAACACCAATAAGCGTAGTATAGCCAAAATTTGTGAAAAGATTCAACTGAGGTAGACATGCCCGATAGTTTGGATGAGCTGGTGCAGAATGTGGATGTAGACGAGATAACTGAAATTTTTTTTTTGCTAATATAGAGCAAGAGCAAAGAAATAGATAAACACAAGAACCAGTTAGAGAGGAAGGAGAAAAGAGGACTCCAGTTGCACAAGTTGAGAAAGAGCATGCGAAGAAAGGTAAGATGCATTTACTTTAGTCTTATGTTACTTTAAACTTGTTAGGGTAGATTATTCTTGAATGCAACTTGTTAGAATCGTCCAAGTTTATTCTTGAATGCAACTTGCTTCAAGTTGTCTCCATATGTTTAGGAATCAACTTATTCAATTTGGAAGCAACTTGATCAAGTTGTCTCCATATGTTTAGGAATGAAGTTGTCTCCATACGTGGAAGCAACTTCCTTAAAGTTGTCTCCTCTACTTGTTTTCGGTGTACTATGTTTTTAATGAATTTTTTCCTTTAATCCAAATTGGGGCAAGTAGCATATTCTACACAAGAGAATGAGGGTGAAAATAAAAAAGTAGAGCGAAATGGTTGTTGTTCAACACACTCCAACATGTGTGCAAAACCAATCCTTTTAAGGTCCAACTTTTGATTTGCATTTGGATTCTCCCGTGACACCAAATCCAATCTTCTCGGATAATTGAACAACCAAAAGCATACGAAGAGAGTGACTTATCAGAAACTGAAGAGCAAGAGGCTGAAGAGAAAGCTGAAAATAAATCTGTTGTTGGTTCTATTATTAAAAGAGTCAAGAATGATCCAAGGGAGAGGAAGAGGAAGGAATTAGGAGATGGATTCTTTGAAACGAGGTTTACACGGAAAGAAGAACAAGAAACAACATGACGGTAGAGTCATTGACTTAGAAGCAATCGAGTACATCGATCCAACACCTCCTCAAACAAACCACTCAAGCATGCAGAAAGTCTTAAGCTTTGGGGAGATTGGAGCGAAGATCAACAAAAAATTCTCCAAGAATTGCGAGGATGCCACGGAAGGGTAAAAACACTAAGACTTTTATCTTTGCTAGTTTTAGTATTGAGTTTGGGTATTATTTCTCGCACTTCCTTCAATTTTGCAATATCGATCTTTGTTGCTAGTAATGCAATATTGATGTTTGCGAGTTCTTAATAATGATGTTTCTTTGTGTTGTTGGATTATGCAAGCAAACGGCTTATTCTGCTGACGAATAATGAATATCACAGTTGAAAGCGGTTCATCTAAAATCTATTGGATGATCTCTATATCGATAGTGACATCATAGAATTCTACACCGGTATTTCGAAATCGAAGATGGAAAGTGTTTCTTAGATAATCCATCTGACAAGCATGTAATACTAAATACCAATCTTTTGGTAAGTCACTTTTTCATCGATAAATTACACACTAGTTAGTATTAACAGTTGCATTTTATTTTGACTTGTAAAAACTTTTGCAGAAATAAAATGTATGTATCTTTTTGTTTTTAAAAACTTTTTCAATGATGCAGAGATAAGTGCAATTAGACATGGACAACGGATATGAGAGTGCAATAGAAACAAGTTTAGTAGCAGATTATGTGAGGGCTAATTACAAGTTGGATGCCAAGAAAAAAATGTTGATGTTTCCACTGTGCATGAACTCTCACTGGGTGTTGCTGGTATTACATGAAGGAGTGTGGAAGATATGCAACTCTATGAGTCAGAGTCCATTGTTGTCACGTCAGTTGCATACTCTTACAAAGCCACTAAGCAAAGTTCTAAATGAGATTGGATATCGAGACAAAGGTGGTAATAAAATTGTTCACACATTAAAGGTTCCTAAAGTGCTTCAACAACAAGAACACCCTGACTGCGGAATATTTGTTTGTGTTTTTATGAAGATGTTGGTGAAATACCAAGAATTCGGTATTCTGGAAGGAGGAAAGAAGAATCAATATATTCGCCACTTTAAAAAAAAAGGATCAAGATGGATGCAACTGATGAATGCAAGAAACCGAAAGGTACAAATTCGATTGATTGTGATATATTCCCGGTAGTACTAAATGACAGAGACAACTTGTTAGTATTATCTAGACTAGAATTATCTGATTGAACTATATTTGTTGGTATTATCTAGTATTATTCTGATTGAACTACAAATTACTATTGGTTGTTAACATTATGTTGGTATTATCTAATTAAAGTACACTTCTTAATATTGTCTAGTTAAAGTTTGAATGGTTTGATTATTTCCCTTGATTATCTTCAGTGATGCAATGTTTCTATATGGTTACAGGATTGCATAGGTAAAAAATACAGAGAGACAACTTGCAGAAGTTGTTCCCAGAATGGAAGCAACTAGAACAAGTTGTCCCCATAAAGCCCAGAATGGAAGCAACTAGAACAAGTTGTCCCCATAAAATGGAAGCAACTTGCAGAAGTTGTTCCCAGAATGGAAGCAACTAGAACAAGTTGTCCCCATAAAATGAAAGCAACTAGCAGAATCTGTGTACATAACCAACAAAGCAAATAATATTACAGACCAAAATCATTTCATAACAATTGCAGAACAACTAAGAATGTAACATTATCAATTAAAAAGACAAAACCAAGTTCATATAAACATGAATCACACGTTCAGTAAAACATGGAACAAAGGTTCAGAAAAACATAAAACAAACTGGAACAAGTGAAAAAACATGACAAGACTAATGCAGTTGAAAGATTTCATTGGAACATCATCCTGTAGAACCTTCCAATCCTAGACTGGTTCTTGAATATAGGTGGGCGAGGGGCCAATGGAGCACTATGACATGTTCTACGATTATGGTATACAAGCATTCCACAACGGCCACACTTTCTCTTCTTGCAAAATTTCTCACGGTAACTGCGTTTACGAACAAAGTTTGGTCTTCGAACTTGTGGTCCAACAAGGGGAGGCATGACGTATTTGGTACGAGAAATCTCATCCGGCTTGTCACCATCAGGAATGGGATAAATAGGTTTTAATACACAGACCTCCGTAGTATTCGATCTGTGTAATAAGGTGAGATGTGCTTGTATACCTCGTCCTCAACAATATGCACCATAGCTTTCACAGAATGACTGCAGGGGAAGCTGTGTTTTTGCCACCAGTGACAAGTTCAAGTCTAGGAGTCCAAGTCAACAGTATGCTTCCCAGTATTAGTTATGATCTCAAATACCTTTTCACTAGCTCTACGGACCTTGTATTTACGATAATCAGTAATCCTCTTGTCCAACCTTGCATCTTGGGGGTAAGTCTTGTATTCCACTTGCTAGCTGCAAACTTCCTCTTCCACATTATCTCCATTGTCCTAGCACGAATACACTCAATCAACTCAATATCTTGAAGACGCTTTTCATGCTTAATCAAGATGTTGAAGCTTTCAGCTATGTTGGATGTAAGCTCTCCAAACCTTTCCCCTTCAAACTCATGAGCAGCCAAATTCTTCAAAGTGGGATCTTCTCCATCCACTCAATAACGAGAAAACAACTTCAAGTTGTGCATGCTTGACACTGCCTTCAAAAATTGCTCCTTCGTCACAGCACTATAGCGTTGCTCAAACAACTTAACAACAGTTTGTCTACTCTTGCCCTTGATAACTGGAACATTACCTTTCATATGGTACGAGCAATATGAGTGAAAAGCATTCGGGAAGACAAGAGGTACATTGTTCAAAAGTCCAGTTCCACGATCAGATATGATGGTCAATGGACGATCAACATCAACAATTCCCTTCAAATTATCCAGAAACCAGTGCCAATTATCACCATTGTCGCCAGATACAAGCCCAAATGCAAGTGGAAATATCTCTGCAAAGTAAAAGAAACAAAAGAATTTAATTCAAAAATGGGCACCTTGTTTGAATTACACAATAGAAGAAAACCATGACAAGTTGTCTCGAGAAGAATAGAATCAACTAGAACAATTTGTCTCCATAAATTGGAAGCAACTTGCAGAGTTGTTCCCATAATGGAAGCAACTAGAACAAGTTGTCTCCATAAAATGGAAGCAACTTGCGTAAGTTATGTCCGGAAAATGGAAACAACTTTATTCAAGTTGTTGAGGTTGTTCAAAAGGTTTGTTGAGGTTATGCAATTACATACAGTTGGCTACAAAGTTTTCTACCAAAAAGTTTATCATAAAAACAACACATCATAAAAAGAAAAGAGTAAAGAAGATGCATAATACCTTGGTTGCCAGTTTTCCCACATGCTACCATAAGACCACCCCTAAACTTTCCGAAGAAACGTAGCATGAATAATCAACATAGGACGACAATACTTGTTGAACCCTATGATGCAAGCTTGAAAGAAATGAAAAACCTCTCAAACTACCGCTTTTCAACATTAAACTCAAATTGAATGACACTTCTGGATTATGACGCTTGACGGCTTCCTCATACCACAAGAAATCAGAATACGACTTAATATCGTCTCCCCAAATATATTCTTTGCAAAATTTCAGTCCGCGATATGCTTGATGGTAGGTGAGGTCAAATTGTACTCCACGAAAAACAAATCTTGAATGTCATCGGCTGTTTTTGCTTACTTGAAACCCTAATATCGTCTTTTATAATGTTCTTGATAAAAGTCTTCGTCATTCGAAGCTTTGAAGGATCGAAACAAGCCAAACCACAATAATGCTCCGATATAAAAGTCTTGCACTTAAAAGCATGGCCGTTTTTGACTGCCAAAGATGAGTGGAACCTCCATTACATCCGTTTTCTTCATTAAAAGGCAATGAACCGTATAACGCTTGGATCAGTCTTCTAGGCTTGAATTTGTACCCACTCTCCACTTGATACTTCAACATGACATCAACAACTTTTTCTTTCCCTCCCTCAAACATCGACCAACAGGTAAGAATTCCGGCCCAAGCATCACACTTTTTTGGTTCTCTTATGGATAATTGATTCGAATTGATCATTTCTTCAACAAAATCAAACCTTGATTGAAACACAACTTGAAGAAGATGAAGAAGAAGCAACACATGAAGAAGAAGAAGAAGAAGAAGTTTCGAATTGAACATTGAACTTCAAAACTTGTATTCCTTAGATTAAAGTATATAACAAGAAAATTCAAATCTAAATCAGACCGAACGATTTACATCGAAAGAATCACAAACGGGACTTGAGAAAGAGTACTCCAAGAACGTAACACAAGACTTTGCATCTCCTTGAACGTAGTTGATTCGTAGATAACATGAGAGATGCTTAAGTTGCAAAAGTTGATCTCTGCGACAACCATATTTACCTGGCAAAAGAAGAAAATCTGTAAATTGCAAAGCATAATAAGATACAAGTTGAAACCAACCAACCAAAGTTGTTTCCACAACTAGAAGCAACTACCACAAGTTGTTTATAGAAAGTATTGAAAGCAACCAACCCAAGTTGTTTCCACAACTAAGCAACTACCACAAGTTGTTTTCATAATTGGAAAAAACTTGGACAAGTTGTCCGGGATTCAATAAAAACGACATTCTATATAAATAGGTTGACAAGCTACAATTTTCCTTAGATTGAATATGTGATTAAGCATGTCCGTAGCTTAAAATCGGACATGGCGCAAATCACTGGATGCGCCCTCATGAGAAGTATATTCGGGGTAGTCGGTGGAAAAATATAAAGTATACACATCATAAACTACATTGTTGTTAGTGAATATGTGATTCGGCATATATCGAGGTTCAACAAATAAATTGGAACACTAACAATACACATCAAAACTAATAATATGAACTAATATTCGATTTGAAACAATATGACTGAAACTACATGAGATTTGTTTATTAACAATTTATGAATAATTGTTATCAATTTCATTCTGATTCAAAATGATAATCATGGACTGAAAAAACGATTTATTCATTCAAAAGGTATCTACCTATCAAATTCACGGTACGAAAACAACAAAATAATGGGTAAATTACATTATTCAGAACAAAATGTTAAACACAAAAGAAAGATTATAGCAAAATCTTACCTGTTAACGAGATTGAACTTGAATAATGATAGGAGATCAAAATCGTTGTAGATCTTCAATAACGAGATTGAACTTGAATAATGAAGTAGACCTCTCGCAATTGATGATTCAATCAAACTCAAACAATGGAAGAAGCTTACTTAAGTAAATCTTCATACTCAAATAATCGATGATGCAATAGAAAACTAAAGTAGATCTTCAATGATTCGAATATACAAACAACTCTGATCACTTGAATTGAAGAACAATTATCAGAAACTTCTTCTTCAATGGAGATTGAACCAAATCTGACTCTGAAATTCCGTCACCGATTTCGATTGATTGAGAGTAGATTCAAGATTCAATGGATAATAAACTTCATGTTTAATCAAGATTAATCTTGATTAATTCAATGGAGATTCAATGGTTCTCGGCTCTCTCGTCCGAACTCTCTCTTGCAACTAATCTTTTCTTTGGAATTTTCTCTCTTTTTTTTTCTCTCGAGAAAACGAGATGGAACATAAACCTATTTAATCTCCGACATAATAAATGTTGTGGAGGTTAAAACCCAGGACTTTAAGGCGTTGATGGATATTGATCCGTTGGAAAGATACCCCTGAAGGGTGTTCGTGCAAAGCCCATGGATACTAGGGGAATAAATAACATTCCCACTTTACAAAAATGGTCATACTTTTTGTAATTGGGTTAGAAAATTGTCATACTTTTCAATTTCAATTACAAAATAGTCATCCTCCATCCGATCTGACAGTTTTGAAAAAAATGGTCCCAAACTTTTACATATATACCCTTCCCTTATAACTCAAGTAGCTAACCACGGTTAAAAAAAGACACATATGGCACCACCCGCACCTAAAACCTTGATCTGAAATGGAGAACCTTTTGTGTTACGAATGCCATGGAAAGTGCGGTGACAACAACCATTTGCTCCATTTCCACCTCCCATAGCATCTCGCAAACCATCGCAGCATTTTGGTCCATTTCTGCTGCATTTCCACATCCATCAACATCTTCAAAATCAACATAAGAATCCTCAAAACCACCACAACCGTTTGGTCCATGACAACCTCTATCAACATCATCGAAACCACTACAACAACACCATGGTCCATGACAACCTCTATCAACATCATCGAAACCACTCCAACAACACCAACAAAGATTGATCTACTTCTACCACCGTCA
The DNA here is from genome assembly GCA_023531295.1 of Papaver armeniacum. NCBI lineage: Eukaryota > Viridiplantae > Streptophyta > Magnoliopsida > Ranunculales > Papaveraceae > Papaver > Papaver armeniacum. The sequence goes on from JAJJWW010017357.1 coordinate 128,159, forward strand.
ACATACGCAAAACTATCGTATTAAATTAGAACATTTTGTTGGGAAATTGAACATGTAAGCTAAAATCGACTGGCAAAAAGTGTAGATATTTAAGAACATACTAAATGAAGAGTCTCTGGTTTCAGTAGGAGATAAGTTATTAGCGCAACCATCAATTGTAACAGATAATCTTTAGAATTAATCCACAATTTTCCTAATTATGGTTAATGATAAAAACCCCTAAATTCAAAAAAATAGGGTTTCTGAAAATAATTCGAAATTCACAGTATGAGTTTGTGATTACCAACCTCATTATGTTTGCAAACGTCGTGACGTTCTCTTGTAAGAAAGCTGGGGTTTTCCATAACCGATTACTTGTTTAAGCTTTTTAACTGTCATAAAAACACCATTAAAAATTAAACCAAACCATAAACATAAACTACGTGCTCTTAGAAGCATCTGTTGATGATAAAACTCACCAGAAATCTCTCCTTCACTCAATCGCTTGCAGAGCTTAAAGAATAGAAATGGAGAGAGATACGACGGACAATAATGAAGAAGAAGATGAGAACCCTAGCTGTTATATAATCTGATTTGTTTTGACCAATCTTATCCGTTGAAATTATCCTCGGGAATTAATTTTACCATGATCTATGGTTCTGATTTTGTATAGTTAGGTTAGGGACGAGAAAGGTAAATCAATCACTCTATTTAACTCGACTTTGTAGGACCTACCGACTTAACACCCTAACTAACGGAAGTGTGACATTTGTGTAAATGGTTTAAATCTGTATTTACCATTTTGCAAATCGGGTCTTAACGTTGGGATTGTTTTTATACATTTCCCTAAAATAATTTCATTGAACCTTAGGGGTATAAAGCGACGGAAGAGTGAAGTGTTGAGAAGAATGATTAATCAAGAGAAATGTTCCATTCTTCTTCTTCAGAGAAACACAATCGAGCAAATATTTCTAGAGGCGGCATATCAGATATTTTAGGGGTTCTGATTCTTTCAATTGGATACATTATCCTCCAGACGGTCGATCAGGCGGTCTACTCACTGTTTGGGATGATTCCATCCACGAGTTAGTGGATGATCTACAAGGGCCCTACTTAGGTGCTGGAATTTGGCATTGAATATTATACATTGTTTGACGAAGGAGTTTGTTCCATATACATGCTTGTTTATTTGTGACTTGGTCGCTATTTAGTGTTTGGTAAAACATGTGTTGTTTTCCAAATCGTGCAAATGATTACTTAAAAGTTAAATGTCATTCCTACTAGGCACCCCTTTTAGGGATGGTGTGCTCATCCATTCCCACTTTCAGTTTGAGAGAGGAGATCGAGTTGCGGTAGCTTCAAGGGTTGATTTCGTTAGTTGGTTTAACTTCTACCATGTATATTATTGCATATTGTATTTGTAATCCAAATGACTATCATTTGAGAGGGAGTTCTTATGTATATAATTACGGCGGGGCTAGTTTATGGGTTAAGTTTTGTAGCAGGATATCTTAATTGAATGTTTGAGTAGTTGGTTTAGATTCATAGTGCCTCTTTATTTAAGACTAATCTCTTGGATTAGTCAGCTGCTAGCTTTGGGGGCGCTACAAGTAGTCCCCCATTTTTTGAGTAGTCCCCAAAAAACGGTTCAAATTTTGGATGTCTTATTCCTGCAATAGATTTGGTATGAAGCCTTGATCCAGTACATACATAGGAATGTGTTGGTCGTGCTCGACTGTTTCTGAAAACCCTTATGGGCTTATGGCTACCTGGCCGGAGATTATGTAATTACGGCTGTTCTTCATATTTCCGTGTTAGAAAATATGCCCACCCTTAGAATTCCACAGCATTCCTTGACCAGTTTTTTGGTCCAGATTTGCAAGCAAACATCTTAACTCAACGTATATATCCGAGATTCCAACATTTTACAGTAAAGTGTGCTCGAAACTCAAAACAAACCGAAAAAGATGAAGTCGTATAGAATTAGTCTTTACAATTTGTGCCGACATAAAAAACATATTGACGATTTCTCAAGAGATAATGTTGCATCAGAAGCAAAATGGAAGAGATCAAGTCTTCCCGGATTAAATAATACCGATGACAAAGGCTGTATATTATCTATGTACATAAATTTAGTAGTAGTTAAAACACATCAATCTCATTACCCGTTAAAATACACGGTTGCGTAAGTAAATAAGAATGTTGAATTTTTATACCTACTCATTTAATTTATTACTTTAGTACAAGTTGTGGATTTTTTTTTTTTACTGATTGTATTCTGAAATCCAGAATGTCAACACCTAATTATTTTAGGGCTTTTTATAAAGTACCCCTACACTTCACTTTACCATGAAAAAAGTACCCCGTTTTTTAGAAATTTGTTAAAGTACCCGTTTTATTCAAAAGGCAAATTCCATCCCGAGTTAAGTGCTAAGTGGCAGTTATCTTTCCAATTAAAAGTCCTATTTACCCTGAACTATATCTCCTTGGAGGGAGGGTAAATGATCCAAGCGATCCTGAAAAGCGGTGTAACGATCACAGCCGCTCGGCGAACCTCGAAAAGCGTTGTCACGATCCCGAACCCGAGCTCGACGAACCTAAAAAAATGTCGTAGAAGGTCGATTTTCTTCCAACAAAAAACCCCAAAACACTTGAAATGATGAACCCTTTTTGGGAAATGATGTAACGAACTGAAAGCGGCAGTAACAATCCCAGAATCGGACTCGTGAACATGAAAAATGATGTATAAAATCAATGTGGGAATAAGTAAAGGCAAATATGTAAAGTAAATTAATCTTAACTAACGCTAGATGGAAAAACTAACGTAAGGGTACTTTAACAAATTGTTAAAAAACGGAGTAGTTTTTAGTGTGTATTTTTGTATGAGGGTACTTTTTCAAAATTCCCATTATTTTACTTCTCTATGCGATGATAAGAAATTGAAAACAGTTCCCAAACGTGGTGGCGTTTCTCCGGCTTTGCAACTCAATAAGGGCAACAATCTCTAGACTTGATCTATGCAAAAACCACCTTGATTTATGAGAAAATGGGTCATTTGTCCGAAAAAATTTAAAACACGGTTCAAATGGACGAGTAAAAAAAAGTACGGGTGAAATAGCCAAAAAATAAATAGCAAGGATGGCTGGATTCATCCCGACTTATACTTAAAAAATAGCAAGGATGAAAACTGGATGCATCTGTGTAAAATAAAAATAAGAAAAAATATTTGAAAATGGACAGGATGAAACTGGTTACATCATGCCTATTTTTTAAATTTTTGTCCATTTAAAAAGTATCTTTTTTAATTTTGGCTATTTAATGATATAAAAACCTAAGTGTCTTTTTCACCCAGGAATTATTGATTTTGGTCTTTTTGACCAATTTTATGTTGATTTATCTCATATAGTTACCATGAACAGAATAGCACCCATATCTGGATAATGAAATAGGTTATTATTAAAATCCAACTGCAAAAGAAGGAGATAAACCTCTAGCATTATCATAAATTTTAATCTAACCAATTGGGAAATAATGGTACATAATAATGTGTACTAGCAAGGATAGCCATGCCAAGTCAAATGATCAAGATTTCACATCAAGGTGGAAATTCCTCAAACAGACTGTTTCAACAATGTCCTCTTTTTTCTTTTCATTTTGCCACAACTGGGAGATTTTTAATTCAAGAACATGACAACATGAGAAGTCTATAAATAGGAACGAGAAGTGTATGATAATATACAACAACAAAAACACAATTAGATATACAAAAAGAAGATGGTAGGAATTGGAGCCTCAATGACTTCTTCTATCACCATCTTTTTAGTGCTATTCATATCTCTCAGCTTTGCTTCTCAAATCACAGCAAATGGCTATTTCTATGCTTCACCACCACCACCGCCTACACCCGTTTACACTCCAGAACCAGTCTACAAACCTCCCGTCTATACGCCTAAACCTCACTACAAGCCTCCCGTCTACACTCCTGAACCAGTCTACAAACCACCCGTCCATCGCCTAAACCCCACTACAAGCCTCCCGTCTATACGCCTAAACCTCACTACAAGCCTCCCGTCTATCGCCTAAACCCCACTACAAGCCTCCCGTCTACACTCCTAAACCCCACTACAAGCCTCCCGTCTACACCCCTAAACCTCACTACAAGCCTCCGGTCTACACGCCTAAACCGTACTACAAGCCTCCCGTCTACACGCCTAAACCGTACTACAAGGCACCTAAACCTTATTACGTGGCACCCAAAACCATATTACAAGGCACCCAAACCTTACGTGACTTTTAAGCCTTATTACGTGGTACCCAAGCCTTACTACAAGGAACCTAAACCTTATTACGTGGCACCCAAACCTCACTACAAAGGCGCCCAAACCATATTACGTGGCACCCAAGCCTTACTACTGAGAACAGTCACCTAAACCCTTTCACAATTCACATCACTTCTTCCTGGTAAGGCTACTAATTACCACTTCGATGGATATCTTTAAGTCTCGCGTGCTTTTGCAATTTATATTCTTCAATAAAAAGTGAAGCGTCTTAATATACATAGTATAAGAAAGATGAATCATTGTGTTTCATTTGTCATTTTTGTTTGTATGGTGTTTAATTCTGAGCCATTGAAGCTCTATGTTGAAATAATTTCATATATATACTTTCTATGGTTGGAAATTGTGAGCTTTGTATTTTCATATCTCTAGATAAATCATCTTGGTTGCAAAGTCTTCATTTTCCGGTTGCTATTTCCTCACAAACATACAAATATTCCTTTGAAAGATCTTGATGTACAATAAAACACATCAGACCTTCTTCACTAGGCTCATTCTGCCATTACAATTTAGTGGTTTTAAGTAATGATTTTTCTCAATGCTATGGAAGATCTCAGTTTCCTCAAACATCTGCAGTCAGGTTCTTCACCTTGCTGTACTTTGACATTTCACCAGCTAGCATATACGTGTGTGTGGTTCCTAGGATAATTCTTGCAGGTATTCTGTCTTCGTCAGGGAAAATGTCAGACAAATGGGTTCACTGAAGCCCAAACCATGGATTATCTCAAATTACCATTCAGTTTCTTACTATGTGTAGTACATATGATGTGTATGACGTTTCAATAATAAACTTTGCAAAACCAAAGGCGCCTACCTCAATATGCTTTTGGATTTTCATACCAATTTATGAATCTGTCCTAGACTCCTAGTTAACGAATTAACTAGGACTTCTTCAGCTCTATAAATCACAAATGCCCCTAAGATAATTCTCACTTTGAAATATTCAAACTGTTTGTATAAAAGAAAATAATTTCATCCCTGGGTACGTAATGTAAAGTTACCCTGTCCTATCATACTGAATATGTGTTTGAAATACAAGAAAATGATATTGATGTTGCATCACAAGCCAGAGAATAGATCAAGTCTTTCTAATTATTATTTTTAATAACCAGTGACACAGTTATATTGTCTATTTGTACATTCAGTTGTTAAGAAAACATCAATGTCATCAAATTATTCATTTCCCGTTAAAAACACAATTGACATAATAAGTGAATAGGCAATAGGGTTTCGGAGCATATAATGATGCTGAATCGGTAACATCTCGTATTTTCAGTATATCTTTTCTGTTGGCAGAACATCATGGAACCACCTGCATATTTAACAAATGTACAATAATGTTATCCAGTGTGTACCAGCAAGGACAACAGGAGTCAAATGATCAAAACCTTCACATCAAGATTGAGATTTCCAAAGGAGACTATTTTCTAAATATTCTTATCTTTTTTCATTTTTCCACAACTTGGAGTTTTAATGTGTAAAAATGTGACATAATAAGGCTATATACATGAAACCAAAAGCTGGCGTAGGCCAGATGAAAAATAAAAAATAAAATCCCAATTTCAGTCGGTGCACAAATATGTAAAGAAAACAAAATGTATATAAGCAAATACCACTTCATTCAGTAGATCCACATTACAGGTTTTACAGGAAAGTGTTTCAGATACCTACAGGAGGACAATCAATGTTAGAAAGAAAGATGCTAAGACATAAAAAAAAAAAAGTATTTAGCATACTACCAAATTACCAATAAAAGTTGGATTATCGGTAAAGCTTGAAGCCTAAAAAAACTAGGCACTTAGATATCAGTTGTTGCAAACACCGGGATGTTACAAGATGCAAGTTGACGGTGGACACTGGACAGACAGCAAGTCGGATATAATTACTATGCCTACATATATGCGTATGACCATGTTGCGATGTCCACTTATCTTACTGTATGAAGAAAAAGACCCTTTTTTGGGGAAGCCTTTGCACATGACAACAATAAATGAGAGAATAAAACCTAGCGTGGTACTATGACTTTCGAACTCAATACCATTGAGAAAAGATACTTGACAGTTTACTCCTAACAGTCGTAACCTATATTTGACCCGCATTGTGAAGTTTTTTGCTAGAACTGTCATGGTAGAAAAGATCGAATCGCCACCAAGGGCTTGGCTCAGTGTTTATTTTACATACCTAGCAACGCTGTTGGAGCAGCAGTAAGAATCTAATAATCCAATTGATTTTCTACTTGGCAGCAGTAAGAATCTAATAGTCCAATTGATTTTCTATATGCTTGGCCAATCATATGCACTTAGCCGGTATAGCCCAAAGTTAGCAAACACCACCAAGGTACCTAATCGGCCTCGAGTTGAGTCATACGTCGTTGCATCAAGTTACCCAATCAGCCCATTCCTATATAATTTACTACTGTACATTCCAGATTAATTCCGGAACATGCATAAAAAAATCAATCAAGGTAATATACTAAAACACCAAACGTAACCTAATTGTTTTGCCTCCTAGTCTACACTGCCACACCACGAGATAAAAACGGCAGTATATGGAAGTCCAAACAGAACCTATTAAAAGTCTCCCTTTGGGCCGAGTCTGGGCTACCATTTTCATTTTGAGTCCGTGAAAGTGATCCTTTAGGTTTAGGGTTTAACAAAGAACACCTATATATAATCTCAAAACCTCCTTCTCTTTGCATTCTTCAATCCAATTCTCTCCTCCTTGACTCCTTCTCATTAATACGAGTTAATTCTTGATGCAGCAGAAAGCGAATGGTGCAAGGTACCTTGAATAGCAGACTCCGCCTCCTTTCCATTTACTTTTCTAAATTGATCTGTTTTGGCATTGGCAGAAGAGCTTTTAACAATTGATTTTGTGTACTCCAGTTCTTCTTCTTCTGGGTTTATTTTTCTTTCTAAGTTCTGGTACTCATGAATCATGAAACAATAATGGATTTTGCAAAGCCATGTAGAACTTAGAAAGTAAGATAGACCTGAAGGAGAGAGTACTCAAGATATATGTTAATAATCTTCAGCCAATACTGAAACAAATTAATTTAGACCAAGTAAAATGAATAAAAATAATTAGTACGACTTGGCATGAAGATCTCATGGGGTAGTTTCCTCAAGACAGGCACAGGCTCTCAAGACAGGCACAGGCTCTTCAAGTAAAAAAAATAATCCTTCTCACTATGTTGTGTTAGGCGAGCCTAGGCGCCCTAGGCGGCCAAAAGTTGAAGAAAAATATTGTTCACGTTTTGGCACATAGCGCGTTTTGTTATCTAGGCGTTTATTACACGGGGCTATTAACGTTTGGTGCCCGCAAATGTCCAACACTTAACTTTGGTACCCAATATTTGATAAATTAAGGGTTGGTATTCGGAACCCGTTGTTGATCGTTCAAGTCAACGTTTGACCAGTTTATTTTTCATTTTATTAAATTTTAATTCAAAATATATTCAAAGTTACCAAATTATCCCTAAATCCTAACTACATTTGTTCGTCTTTCTTTGTCCTCTATTCAAAGTTACCAAATTATCCCTAAATCCTAACTACATTTGTCTTCGTCTTTCTTTGTCCTCTAACTCTGAAGCCGCTGCCAGTTAACAAAAGAATAACAATGGGTTCCACGGTGCAGTGAATCCCATATTCTTTTTTTCTTCCTTGTTTCGTAACTACTAGTGCTCCTTATCCGATCTTTCCTAGAAAAACGAAAGAACTTGTCCTAGCAAAAATGTTCCTACAACACTCCTCGAGATTTGTACAAATGATGATGTAATCTTAACCGTTGGGTGGCGAAGATTAATACTTGATGAATATTTTGTAGACCGCTGAAATGATCCTCAAATTTTCCTTACGATATGTACTGATGATTGAAAGATTTCTACTACTCTTCAATGCTCTTAACTTTCTAATATTCTTGAAGAAAAGGGGGCACCGCAAGGATATCCGATGCCTCAATGAGTAAGGAGCTCAAATGTGTTTTAGTGGAGAGAAAAGAATTAGAATTGTGTACCTTTATCACCGAAATCCCTCCTATATTTATAGGTAATAGAGGGCATGCATCCAACCAATTACCCGCCTCGTATTCAATTTGATGATATACCCGGACTCAATGCCATCCGTGTTCATCATTATTTAAATTAGAATTATGTATCTAGACATTGGGAAATGTCTTTGGCCCAATAATTAACCTCCTGTCCACTCTCCTTTTAGGGTGACCAGTTAATAATGTACTTGACCAAATATAGTATCTAGATTAATTCTAACTTCTTGGGTTGGAATAGATTCATCTCCTTTCAAAGATTCAATAAATGTAATCACCTTTAATAAAAGATAAAAAACTTGGTTCTTAACCTTTATGGGCTTAGGATTCAAACCATGACCCAATATTTTGTTTTTAGGCTAATGACAATAAGATCCCAGCCCATTTTGTATTTATATGGTCCAAACATCGCCTCTTAATTTCCAACTTATCGTGGATTAAGAAAGTGTCCCGGACCAACCGCTTCCAGATCGTACCCGATCGCCCCATGCTATACGCCGAAATGATGCGCCCGATTATTTGTAGCCTAGGGTAAAGCTTAATATTTGAGAAATAAGTCTTGCACCGTTAATCCCCGCCGTTAGTTTATTTCCATTTTTCTTATTGTGAATTAAACGTGTTGTGGCGTTAAGGTGCTTGAATTCTCCCATTTAACTTAAGTAACACCGCCAAGGTCCACTTTGCGCTTGATTAGTTTTTTGCAATTTTTTTTTTTTTATAGTGCATGGTTGCTCCTATGTAGGCATGTAGTAGGATGACATACTTCTTCATGATTCAACCATACGAATGGGTCTTACTCTCTTTTTTAAATAATAACTGTTGAACATTTTCAAAGGTGACTTGAGTAGTCTTCTAAAAAATCTTCAACAAACTTCCCTCCCGACTCAGATTGTTTAGCCAGCTTCTTCTTTTTTTTGTTATAAATACATTGAGAGATTTTTATCACTCCCGCATGAACTTTACTCTCATATGCTTTATAATTGTGCCGAAGTGAGAGAAAAGGTATGCTCTCGTATACTTCTTCTTCGTTTATGAAAAGAGAAGCTCCCATGTGATGGCATTTACCCATATTTTAATAATCTAAAATGGTGAAGAAATTATACATCATCTTCACCTGCTCCCATTCTTCATTTTTTCAATCTTTGATTCCCTTCGCCTTGTAGCATAATCACTTGGGATTATGAAGAATGTTTCATTTTTTTTCCTCCGAATATTTTTGCGCAGATGACAAAAGGAAAAGATGTACGTTCATGAAAATTTCAAAGGGAACAAAAAGATTGTTCTCAAACATACCGCCAGATGAAGGTGAAGAGTGAAGCGGTATAATTTTTTTCATCTCCCCGATAAAGTCATTAATATTTCTAATGACTCAATTGAGTCTTAAGAAGGAATCAGGCTTCCCGACATACACTCCGGTGTCTCCTTACAAGAAGTCCTTGAATGAATTGTTTGATGAAATAGTTCCGCCGATTTACTCCGCATTTTTTGCGCCACTGGTCAAGACAAATGGTGTTTGAATCGAAGAGGACTCGCCATTTTCGATCACGACGTTGCCAAAGGCTTCACAACGATGCCTTCTACCCAAAGACTGTCTGGCTTATGCCTGCATTAATGACTCAGGGGCAGTAAATATTTTGGATCTGTATAATAATATGTTTCGCCTCCTATCTTCAATGGATCGTGGCAAATTAGATATTGAAATCAAGCCATAACTGAGCGTGGGATAACGTGATTCGAGCCGCCCTTGCCAACAAAGACATCAAATCAAGCACCTCCGTCGCGAGATAGCTTTTAGGGATATGGAGATTCAAGATCTCAAAGACGACTTGAAGGAATACCACTAGAGGCGACAATTGTCTTTATATTATTTTTGAAGCATTAGCATTTTTTTTATTTTGTTCCTTAGGAATCTTTATTGAAATAAAATCGTTATTATTTTTTTTTTTTTTTGTTTGGTTTTGCAATCTCTCTAACTTTGAATTCTCATTACCCTAGAACGGGGTTCCATTTCCCATGAAACGAGGTCCTTGCTTATTTTAAGCTTGTGCTAATATTAGTTAGCTTGCTTATAAATTAGCGCAAGATTGACTAAGATTGTGCGAAGGTTATATATATATATTCCTTCTAATAAAAGACAATTTAATTCTCATTTCCCTGAGATGCGCTAAACCGTTTTAGCTTGCTCGCAAATTGCTCAAGTATTGACTAAGATCAGGCAAGGAAAATGTTTCCTCTAATCAAAGTCAACTGAATCGGTGCTTTGCTTATGCGAGGGTCATTGCTTGACATCTCTCGACCAGTATGCCGGGATTTTGTGTTCGATTTTAACTATGTTATTGCTCAACAATCCTCGGTTAATATCAAGTTTATGTATTAATAAAATTTCTAATAATCTTAGTTAATCGTTTAGGATTACTCAAACAGATATGCCTTTCATAATTTGAGAATTAAGATGATGCGTATCGTAGGTGCAATCAAATTAATTCAAAATTTCCACTCAATTAAAAAAAATAATATAATGAAGTCAAGCTCACAAGAGATCTTAGTTGTAAAAGTTGTCACGAAGGGGGTGTAAAAAGCAAAATAAAAATAAACAAAACAATTAAAATCGAAAGTTGAAAGATGAAATCAATAAGAGAGAGAAGATAAGAATCCTTCTTCGTTACGAAACAATGATTAAAGTTATGTTCTTTTCTACTTGTTATTAGTCAAATTATCACCAACCAAAGCAGTCCCTTAGCTAGCCCTAAATCCCTAATTTCACCGAGTAACAGTCCGCTTTGTTATCGATTCTATTCAAAAGAACCACCTTGAGGTCCGCTTACAAGATGTAATTCCTGTAATGCATTAAGATTTATGAATTTAGGTTTAGTACTAGTAGTTAAACTCGGCTCGCTTGGTTCACTTTCTAGCGTTGTTTCTACACACAATTGCTCCACGGAATCCCTCCGCAAGGTCTCGTGTTTGCTACTTATGTAAAGAGTCAAGAAACGATTACTTATCTCCTAACTTTCACTAGCTTTAGATCAAATTAACAAATCAATTTAGTTGGCCACCTAAACAATCTATCAATCAATCATGAATGTCTTTAAGATCATTCCTATTAGTAAAAACAAACGATAATCATGTGAAAAACTTCAAGATAGATTTAAAAACAAAAACTCAAATCATATTAAGAACTAGGAATTCATCCTCAATCAATAAAATTAGCTACCATGTTAAAGAGTTCACAAAGAATAAGAAAAGAAAAGTGTTGTGTGTGTAGAGAGATGTGTAAAAAAAAATGTGTAAAGATGTCTAGAAGTTGTAGAAAACTTCTCTATTTATAGGCTTCAACATTCTCCAAATCTTCCAAGGAATAGAATCCTTTTCCTTTTGCAATTCAATTTCCAATTTCAAGTCTTTTCTTCATCTTCTTTCCAAATTTGAGTCCAATTCTCCATCCAATTCCTAGCCCAAGTCTTCACACCCATGAGAGAAGTCCATAGAAAATTGGAATTTTGGTCGCCGGAAAACTGGGATTACGGGGCGGAATTTGGCTTGAAACGTCACCGCCGGCCACTCGAGATTCTCCACCGGTCAAGGTATATTCCGTCCGGTCCACGTTAAGACTAACGGTCAAAGGTCAACCCGTCAATAATTAGTCAACGGGGTCAAGGGGAGCGAGTTAGACAACGAGTCGCCAGCCTTAGCCGGCCGAGTGGTCCGATTCACTGGTCGATTGGCTCGAACTTCACCGGATCCGCCATCACCGGGATTGGTACGGAACGGTCATCGTCGCACCGAGTTAACTCGCCAGAGTAGAGAATCGTCGAGTTCCGTCTCGCTTTATAGGGACATTCCCGCCACTCAAAGCCGCTTTGGGTCTTCTCCTGCTAAGAATCCTAACATACATCTAAGCATTCTTATCATTTTCTGTACAGCAGCAACACCTCATTCTATTCACGCAATCCCAACTATTCTTCAGCTAGTTCATGGCAGCGTAACCTCAACCATCTTCATCTGCTTATCTGAACTGCCCTGAAATTTTCATCATCTTCTCATACCCATTGTTCCTCTGGATTCAACAACAACAAACCCTCATTCTCGGTTCAATTTCTCTTCTCTTTGTTCTCGATCTATGCTGTGTTCTGTCACACCAACACAGAACTCATCTCCATTTCAAACAGCGACGACCACTATTGATTCTTCTCATCTGTTGATTTCAACAGCACCAACACGAACCCATCTCCAATCTTCGCCGTCAAGTTTCTTCCAATTTCGATTTCAACCAAATGACCACCAACATCATCGAACCCATCTCTTTTTCCCCGAGCTTCAACTCTATTTCTCCCGACCTTGAGCAATCTCCGCTTATTCTCGATCAACATCAACAATTCGAATCAAACCTCGATTCCCCGAGACATGCCGCTTACCCTAATTTCTCCTCAACTCGCCAATTTAATTCATCTTCACCATCTCGAATCTCCTCTAGCTTTGAGCATCATCTCGATCTCTTGATTTGTTAGTAGCAGCGGTTGCTGCTCTTTTTTGATTCAAGATCTCCCGAGCTCACAACAAATGTAAGTTCTTCCATCCAAATCGAACTCGTCTTCGATTTCCTCTCGAGCTCCCGAATCTCTTACAAGAAACGCCGGCTTTTTTTTCTTTCTCAATTTCTCACTCGGGTTGAATAAATGATTGGGATAACTCACTTTTAGGTTATAAAAAATCGGATCCTGACTGGCTCTAATATGGGCCAACCAATATCATGCCAAGCTAATTTACATAGGTGCTTGAGTATTAACCTGGATGCCTTTAACACTTAAATGGGTTTTCCCTTATCCTTAGCTGATCTCGTATTTAGTACTTCTTCAAATAGGGTTGCCCCTTAACCTTGGCAATATCAATCCCCCTCAGAAATGACCTTTCGCCCTTTGGCTCAAATTGGGTGATTTTTCTTCTTTCCTCCGTGTGACTCCATAGTAGCTATAAACTCAAACAAGCGTAAAATACATAATTTACAAGAAAAATAGCAAAGAAAGCATAAACTACTAGATAGTAAATTAAGTGTATTCTACACTTATCAAATTCCCCACACTTAGACTTTGCTAGTCCTCGAGCAAATCAAACTAAAAACTCACAACTTCAAAGCGTTCTAGTCACAAGCATCCAAAGAGTTATGAGGACATAGAATTTCGCATGCTAGTAATAAGAAGTTAGAAATACTAAAGAACATATTCTCATTCTTAAATGTTGAGTGAGAAATAACCACACCATAATGAGAGAACGCGTGTTTGAGAAACGATCAATAAGCATTTCGCTCGACTTCCGCCTCACCAAAAGGATTTTATGATAATTGCACTCAAAAAGACAGCTTTTTTTTTTATGGTTCTCACATGTGTGCAGGTGTAGGAATGAAGAGAGAATTCCTCAGGACATGTTGAATGGTGGGAAGGATAACTTCCAAATATTTTTAAAAACCCACATCTTTTAATATTTTGAAAACCATTTTTCTAACGATCTCTAAGAAAGGAAATCAACCATTATTATCGAGGATGAGATTACTTACTTACCTTCACATCCGATCGCCAATTATGATAACACCACTCACTAAGATCCAATAGAAACGTCTTCCGCTCCTCGTCTTCAACTTCTAGTCTTCGTCTTCGGTTTCAACTATTGATGATAAACCTCGAATTTCATAAATCCTTAACAATTTGTAACTCTTTTCCTTAAAATCCTTGTCGCTTGAAACTTCCTTATATATTTTCCTTCCCCACGGCTTATTAACAAAACAAATATTTCTCTTGTTTTTCTCTCTTTTTGTTTTTTTTTTTTTTTTCAAATTTTTTTTTTCAAATTTTTTTTTTTTTTTTTGACAAGAGAAATTAAATACAAAAATAAACCATAGCCGTGGGAGAAGTATTTTACCGCTTGATTCTTCACAACTTGTATCGTCTTGAAATCATAAACTTCAAAATTCTCACCTTTTAATTTTCTTCGCTTTCATGAATAAGTCTTCATACTTGAATATAAAATTACCTCATTGTATTTTAAGTCCTCAACATATATGTGAATTTCGCTCATTTGTATGTTGCTTTACTTGAATTTGAAATTTGCTCTTTTTCTCATTCCGTTGCTTGTAAACCTTAAACTTTTCCAACTTTCCTTGTAGATTTTGATGTCGTCTCCTTGTTGATGATGAATGTGTTTCTATGGATCCGTTGTTGTCGAGAGAGAAAATGGTGCTAACCGCAAATCGAACTACAAGAAGGAAGCTTTCATCTATGGACGTCACCCTCATGATTGACAAAATTAGCACTCAAGAGATCAAAGAGTAGTGCTTATTGGTGGGAGGTCAGCTCACCATTCTACCCTAATTAACTTACGGTGACGCACACTCAAAAGAAGCTCTTTAGTAGATGGAAAATTTCTAGTTGGTGCCTCACATGATATGAATACGGGTAGTCTCCACTAATGATTGATCAGCAACTCTAATAACGCATTTCTCCCTGCACCAAATTCGCATCACCGGCATGATTAAATCCATTATTTAACACTCAAACAAGCAAGAAATCCGAATGTAGTTCTCTAACATTTCCAAGTTCAATTATGTCGGTCAAAATCTCTATGTAAACATACCTAGAAATATGCTAGTGACTTTAAAATCTTTAAAATTGGAATTTTTAAGTAAAACTTTTTTTTTTTTTTTCAAAATTTTTTAATTTTTTTGTAATTTTTGTTTTAAAAACATGCTTAACCACTCCCCCACACTTAAACCTTACATTGTCCTCAATGTAATTGAATCCTCCTAATAAAGTCAAGGTGGGAAATTTTAACATGATAAGAAACAAGAAAAAGAAAAAACAAAAAGCAAAAAGATAAGAAATACAAAACCGATGGGTTGCCTCCCATGAAGCGCTTGTTCTAAAGTCGACGGCCCGACTTGGCTTTTGCAAGATTCATTCCCCATATACCAACAATCTGAAAATTTGAGGATCCACCCATAATACCTGTTTTGCAAACAATAACTCCATACAAATATTAGCACAAGAAAACAATAGTGAAATTATCGTCGATAGAAATTTCCCCACACTTATTCTCGTCCACATTCGGAAGTGTATAAAGAACATAGAATTTGGGAACTTCCATGTATTCTCTTGGCAAACCGCATAGTGTTAGCATCAAGTGTTTCCAATGGTGGATATTTAGAAACAAAATCATCCAAAAATACTTTCAAGCACATACATTCAAACCAATAAGAGGTAAAGGAGAAGAATCAATAGCAAAGGGTTAGACAAACCTTTCACAAATTCTTGTATTATAGAATCCTCTTCATCCTTAAAAATTCAATGAATTACTTACCTCTTGTATATCGTGGTCCTCTATTAAACCTTGCAACCATTCTTCGTCGTTTTCTACCTTAACCATAGTCTCGGTATCATTAAAATCATTCGCAAGTTCAATTGGGTCTTCCACAAAATCAATGAATGGTTTCATCCTCTATAATCATCTCTTCAACATTCTCATCATCGGAAGCGGGGCATTCACTAAAGTGATTGTCATCGGTATAGATTGTAAAATCTTCTTGTGAGGGTGTTTTGTTTACAACAATAGGTAAGTCACACCCAATCTCCTCCTTTTGAATAGGTGAAGGATCAGTATTATGATCCTGAGTTGGAATAACTTCCTCATTGTCTTAACACATACACTTCCGCTGACCCCATCTTTCCTTAAGAAAGTTTTGCCAAGCAATAAATGCATCTTCCTCAAGCTCTTCCTTTTGAATAGGTGATTGATCATTATTAAGATCAAGGCTCGAGTAATCTACACTAGCCATCAAAAGTCTCCAAAGGTTGGTCCTTTTCAACACAATCATCTTCATTTTCTGACTCACCATAATAAGAATCTTCATCGGTTTCATAACCTTTATCCCGACGTCGTTTAAGTTCCATATGAATAGTCCTACTAATTTTCGCGACAAGCTCTTCCGAGTCTCCATCATCTTCCAATTTGTATAATTTCTCTGCAAGTTTCGACGTTCACACGCTTACCACCGTTAGACGCATCTCCTCTTTGGAAAAAGTGAAGGAAAACACGATGAAGAGGAGTATATTCCAAATTCTTTCCGCACATTACTAGAAAACAAATTGTTAGATGAATAACTATCCTTCCATCCTCGTGTTTTGTCCACTTACATACCCGCTATAAGGTTGTTGATATGTATGAGAATATCCATAAGGTTCGTGAAAATTTATCATAGCCAAAAGATTGGTTTTGATTGTATCCTAAGGATGGTTGGAAGTTGCCATAATGTTGAGGTTGAAAACCGTATTGATTGTTGTAATATGCTTGCTCTTGTCCACCGTACATGGAAACCGCACCGAAATAAGATTCAAAACCAAGTTAGATACGGAATAGAATCCAACAAAGCAAAAATAAAGCAAAAAGAAAAATAAAACAACTAAAATCATCCGCAGCTTCCCTGCTAGCTGCGCCAAAATTTGATGCGTGTCGAGGTGCAATCAAATTAATTCAAAATTTCCACCAATTAAAAAAAAAAATAATATAATGGAAGTCAAGTTCGTTCCCACGAGGAGCAAGAGATCTTAGTTGTAAAAGTTGTCACGAAAGGGGGTGTAAAAGCAAAATAAAAATAAACAAAACAATTAAAATCGAAAGTTGAAAGATGAAAGCAATAAGAGAGAGAAGATCAAGGAATCCTTCTTCGTTACAAACAATGATTAAAGTTATGTTCTTTTCTACTTGTTATTAGTCACAAATTATCACCAACCGTAGGATAGCAGTCCGCTAGCTAGCCCCAAAATCCCTAATTTCACCGAGTAACAGTCCGCTTGTTATCGATTCTATTCAAAAGAACCACCTTGAGGTCCGCTTTACAAGATGTAATTCCCTAATGCATTAAGATTTATGAATTTAGGTTTAGTACTAGTAGTTAAACTCTGGCTCTTGGTTCACTTTCTAGCGTTGTTTCTACACACAATTGCTCCACGGAATCCCTCCGCAAGGTCTCGTGTTTGCTACTTATGTAAAGAGTCAAGAAACGATTACTTATCTCCTAACTTTCACTAGCTTTAGATCAGATAAACAAATCAATTTAGTTGGCCACCCAAACAATCTATCAATCAATCATGAATGTCTTTAAGATCATTCCTATTAGTAAAAACAAACGATAATCATGTGAAAAACTTCAAGATAGATTTAAAAACAAAAACTCAAATCATATTAAGAACTAGGAATTCATCCTCAATCAATAAAATTAGCTACTCATGTTAAAGAGTTCACACAAAGAATAAGAAAAGAAAAGTGTTGTGTGTGTAGAGAGATGTGTAAAAAAAAATGTGTAAAGATGTCTAGAAGTTGTAGAAAACTTCTATTTATAGGCTTCAACATTCTCCAAATCTTCCAAGGAATAGAATCCTTTTCCTTTTGCAATTCAATTTCCAATTTCAAGTCTTTCTCTTCTCTTCATCTTTCTTTCCAAATTTGAGTCCAATTCTCCATCCAATTCCTAGCCCAAGTCTTCACACCCATGAGAGAAGTCCATAGAAAACTTGAATTTTGGTCACGGAAAACTGGATTGTGGTTTAATTTGGCCGGAAACGTCACCGCCGCCACCCGAGATTTCTCCACCGGCCAAGGTATATTCCATCCTGGCCCACGCTAAGACTAACGGTCAAAGGTCAACCTAACGCCACCAACAATTAGTCAACGGGTCAATGGGGAGCGAGTTAGACAACGAGTCGCCACCTTAGTCAAGACCGAGTGGTCCGATTCACTGGTCGATTGGCTCGAACCTCACTCGGATGGGGATTGGCCACGGAACCTGGCTTAGAGTTAACGCCAGAGTAGAGAATCGGCCGAGTTCCGTTCGTTTATAGGACTTCCCGCCAATTTCAAAGCCGCTTTCCTCGGGTCTTCTCCCCGCTAAGAATCCTAACATACATCTAAGCATTTTATCATTTTCTCAGACAAAGAAGAACACCTCATTCTATTCACGCAATCCCAACTATTCTTCACCTAGTTCATGGCAACAGAATCCTCAACCATCTTCATCCGCTTATCTCGAAATGCCCCGAAATTTTCATCATCTTCTCATACCCATTGTTCCTCCGGATTCAACAACAACAAACCTCATTCCTCGGCTCAATTTCTCTTCTCTTTGTTCTCGATCTATGTCGTGTCCTCGTCACACCAACACGTAACTCATCTCCATTTCAAACAATGACGACCACTATTGATTCTTCTCATCTCGTTGATTTCAACAAAGACCAACACGAACCCATCTCCAATCTCATTGTCGCTTTCTTCCATTTCTCGATTTCAACCGCCGACCACCAACATCACGCATCGAACCCATCTCTTTTTCCCCGAGCTTCAACTCTATTTCTCCCGACCTTGAGCAACTCGCTATTCTCGATCAACATCAACAATTCAATCAAACCTCGATTCCCCCGAGACACAGCAGCCACCCTAATTCTCCTCAACTCGCCAATTTAATTCATCTTCACCATCCGAATCTCCTCTAGCTTTGAGCATCATCTCGATCTCTTGATTTGTTAGTAGCAAGCTGGTCGCTCGCTTCTGATTCAAAGATCTCCCCGAGCTCACAACAATGCAAGTTCTTCCATCCAATCGAACTCGTCTTCGATTTCCTCTCCGAGCTCCCTCAATCTCTTACGAGAAACGCCCGTTCTTTTTTTCTTTCTCAATTTCTCATATCAAGTTGAATAAATGATTGGGATAACTCACTTTTAGGTTATATAAAAAACTGATCCGACTCGGGGCTCTAATATGGGCCAACCAATATCATGCCAAGCTAATTTACATAGGTGCCTCGAGTATTAACCTGATGCCTTTAACACTTAAATGGGTTTTCCCTTATCCTTAGCTGATCTGTATTTAGTCCTCCTTCAAATAGGGTTGCCCCTTAACCTTGGCTGGGCTCCATATATCAATCGTAGAATGACCTTTTCGCCCTTTTGGCTCAAATTGGGTGATTTCTTCTTCTTTTCCTCCGTGTGACTCCATAGTAGCTATAAAACTCAAACAAGTTTAAAATACATAATTTACAAGAAAAATAGCAAAGAAAGCATAAACTACTAGATAGTAAATTAAGTGTATTCTACACTTATCAGAAGACCGTATAATTATCACTATGCTCTTCTCCGTCCTGGAAGCTCGAATTAACTGAAAGCTTGTAAATATAATCATTTATTATAGGGAAATGATTTATTACATTAATGATATAATTTTTCTCAAATTGAAAGAATTCCATGGTTTTGGCTCTATGTGGCCATTGATTTTTTTTTAGCGATGCTCGCCGCCAAAGAGGCCTATCAATGAGGTAAGGTCCCCTCCCAATTAGCATTCAACTTTCCACCGTTGGGATCAAGTGTGCTAGCCCGGGTTTTGCGAACACCCGTTCTCCTAGAACAAATACTCATTCTTTAATCTTTGTTGTATTGAAACTTCATGGACTCGTTGATAAATGGCCAACCTTTATATGCTTCTTCTCGAACATCTTTATAAGTTCTTTATCTTTTGCTAGGATCTCTCAGTTTTGGCCCATCGCTTCGGCTTGTGTTTTTGTTGTTGGGACAAGCAATTCCACCGGAGCCACAACTTCCACTCCGTAAGCCAATGTAAATGGTGCAAACCTACGACCGCTTTGGTGTTGTTCCCGCATCTTCAATCGGTTAAGAGAATTTTAAGATATCTGAAAGGCACGCTGGTAAGGGTATCACTTAAGAAAATCGATGTTACATCCTTAAAAGCTTATAAGCCGATTCTGGGATTGGCAGCCGCCCGACAAGAAGGTCAACATCCTGGTTTTGTAGTATTTTTGGGTTCTAATTTAGTTTCCTAGTCTTCTAAAAATAAGCCCACAACTAAATCTTCTCGCAGTAGGCCGAATATAAATGTCTTCTCGACATCGCCGCCGAGTTAAAATGGTTCTCTTACTTATTAGCCGATCCGTGCATTCTTGTTAAGTCTGCTTTGTTGTTGTGTAACAACACTAGTGCTCTGGCTTTGCGTCTAACCCAATTTTCCATGCCAGACCAAACATATAGAAATACAAAGTATCACTGAGCAGAGAACTTGTGGAAGAGGGTTTCTTAAAGTCGCAACACATTTCTTCGCAGGATCAACTGCGTATATCTTCACTAAAGGACTATGCTTTCCTACTTTTTCCGACTATTGCATCAGTTACTAGAGTCACCTTCACCGCAAATTCAAGTAATTCTATTAAACAATTGATGTAACTTTCTTAGTCCGCACCGCTTTCTTGTTCTATGTTATTGTTATTGTCATTGTTTTTTGTTTTGTTATTGTTCAATGTGATACTTTGTTCTCAACATCACATTGAAAGGGGTATATTAGATATATGTGTGTCGGTCAAGTGTGTGACAAGTCAATGATTCAACATTGACTTGGATTTATATCATGTAATGATAAGATAATAAATACTCCCGTAATAGCAAGACACAAAGTCTGTCTGAAAAATATCTTTTCTTAATAATCATCTTTTACATCTTTTCTCAAGGGCAAATACAAAGTCTTTTACATCTAATAAACATCTTTTACATCTTAATAAAGTCGATGAGTCAACTTAATAAACATCTTTTACATCTTTTACATCTTTCTCAAGGTCAACTCAAGGGCAACTCAAAGTCTGTCTTTCGAAAATATCTTTTCTTAATAAACATCTTTTACATCTTTCTCAAGATGTAAAAATATTTTTACATCTTTTATATCTTTTCATAAATATCTTTTCTCAAAAATATCTTTTCTTCATAAACATCTTTTACATCTTAATACCATTTTAACATCTTTTACATCTTTATATCTTTTTTGAAAATATTAATAAATATCTTTTCTTAATATCTTTTTTCTTAATAAATATCTTTTCTTAATATCTTTTTCTTAATAAATATCTTTCTTAATATCTTTTTCTTAATAAATATCTTTTCTTAATAAACATCTTTTACATCTTTTCTTAGTTAACATGAGATAAATTAAATAGGTCATTATTAAAAGAGGCCATTATTAAAATCTCATATCGAACCACCTTGATTTATTCATATTTCTCGATGTATCTTCAAAGGGTGCTATCTTGGCACTATTTCTCTTTTATCTTGCCTTTTCAAAAATAAAAAAATAAATTAAATAGGCCATTATTAAAATCCCACTGCAAAAGAAGGAGATAAACCTCTAGCATTATCATAAATTAAACTAACCAATTGGAAAATAATGCTACATAATAATGTGTACCAACAAGGCCAGCATTTATGCCAAGTCAAATGATCAAGATTTTTACATCAAGGTGGAAATTCTCAAACAGATCAAGTTTCAATAATGTCCTCTTTTTTCTTTTCATTTTGACACAACTGGGAGATTTTTAATTCAAAAACATGACAACATAAGAAGTCAATAAATATGAATGAGAAGTGTATGAAAAGATACAACAAAAAAAACACCATTAGAAATACAAAATAAGATGGCAAGAATTGGAGCATCAATGACTTCTTCTATCACCATCTTTTTAGTGCTATTCATATCTCTCAGCTTTGCTTCTCAAACCACAGCAAATGGTTATTTCTATGCTTCACCACCACCGCCGCCTACACCAGTTTACACTCCTGAACCAGTCTACAAACCTCCCGTCTATACGCCTAAACCTCACTACAATCTTCCTTTCTACATGCCTAAACCTCACTAGAAGCCTCCCGTCTACACGCCTAAACCGTACTACAAGGAACCTAAACCTTATTACGTGGCACCAAAACCTTACTACAAGGCGCCAAAACCTTATTACATGACACTTAAACCTTATTACAAGGCGCCCAAACCTTATTACGTGGCACCTAAACCTTATTATGTGGCACCCAAACCATATTACGTGGCACCCAAGCCTTACTACTAAGAACAGTCACCCCCTCGCTACCCCGCTCACAATTCTCATCACTTCTTCCCGGTAAGGCTAGTAATTACCACTTCGATGGTTATCTTTAAGTCTCGCGTGCTTTTTGCAATTTATATTCTTCAATAAAAGTGAAGTGTATCAATATACATAGTATAAGAAAGATGAATCATTGTGTTTCATTTGTAATTTTTGTTTGTATTTGGTGTTTAGTTCTGAGCCATTGAAGCTCTATGTTGAAATAATTTCATATATATACTTTATATGGTTGGAAATCGTGATCTTTGTATTTACATATTTCTAGATAAATCATCTTGGTTGCAAAATCTTCTAGACTGAATTTTTTGGTAGCTATTTCCTCACAAACATACAAATATTCCTTTGGAAGATCTTGATGTACAATAAAACACATAAGACCTTCTTCACTAGGCTCATTCAGTGGTTTTAAGTAATGATTTTTCTCAATGCTAAGGAAGATCTCGGTTTCCTCAAACATCCGCAATCGGGTTCTTTCACCTTGTCAGACATTTTGACATTTCACCAAACCTATCATATACGTGTGTGCGATTCTAGAATAATTCTTGATGGTGAGCACGCTTAAAGTTACTTCGTATGCATTGTTTTTTAAGTCATGCATATGATCTTGCGGGATTATGTAACTTTAATATATACTGATGCATATAGAAATATTTAGATTCTATGGCTCGCATTCAAAAGGAGTAGATTGCTCATTTTGAGAATTGTTTGATTAATTTGCATTTGATGGTTCTCTGGTTTAATTATATTCATTTTCTTTTGGTGCAATTTGTTGTAAGATACACTTTGATCCATTCAAAGATGTGTATTTGGATATTCAAGTAGCAAACAAGGTAACTGTTTCTCTATTCTACATTCTTCTTCAAGTTTCATGTGTTATATTTTGCTCGTAATTGGTGCAACAAAGTTTCAATATCCACTGATTTCAACGTCTATAGTTGAATCAAACTTATGTGTTTTTAGTTGATAGTTGTTGGTTATTTCTTATAGTTTCTGCCTATATCTTCTTAAAGTTTTATGTCTGAACAACTTGTTTTGTGTCGACTGCATGTGTCCTGTAAACTTTTTTATCATCGGGATTATACATACCCATATGATGACTGAATAACTTAAAACTTTTTGTTTTCTTTTCAAGGCTTGTAATTATGACTTGTGATGTCTTTGCGTAGATTGATCTGATATTTATTTATATTTTCTCTTTGGTGTTGCCGCGGATAAGTAAGGAAGACTGTTAACCTGGATAGGGCAGGTGCACACGTTTTGATAAACAAGGCAAGGATTGAGTGTCAAAGCCGTAGACTCACAGTTCAGGATCCTATAACTATTTGTGCATTGCTCGAGGTATGTTTTATCCTTCTTCTTTATTATTGTTGTGTTGGCATAAGTTTTTATTGAGTTTTTAGTGTGCATAAAATTCAATGAGCATGTTCTTCACAAGAACAAACTTTTTGTATGAATTGAATGACAAGAACTTACTCGATGTCCTGAATGCTTTGAACATCAGGTTACTTGATGTTTGTAGCATATGTATGAATTTACGTGTGTATTTTAGTTGCTGAGCATATGTTCTATTATATTAGCAGTCGTGGTCCGCCATTTAATTTTCTTGTCTTTGCTTATAACCTAGATATTGCCAACTATATTGGATGTGAATGTACAAGTATTAGTATCTCGAAATTACTTGCACAATACTCGAGTTTCATTTATGCGAGGAAGATTAACCATAAGTCAGTTGTTAGAGAATTTCTTGTTTATGAGAATCATTCATACTATGCTGCCAGAAATTTTTTGTTTAACTTCTGAAGCACAAACTTATTTTGATGCAGGTATACTATTCGAGTTGAAGACTAAACCCGCTTCATCTTTTTGTCGGTTTTAGCTTATTTCATGCCCGTATGCTGGTCCGTAGGTTGGTTTCCGCGTATTGTAAGAAAATACATATTTAAGATCCCGAAATGATGTTAATTCAAAGAGTTATGTAGAGTTTTATGAGGTTTTGAACTTATGTCACTGGAATTCATGTGTGAATCAGTTAATATTATATATGGTACAATAAATTTCAAATTGTGAAAGGAATGGGTGAATGTTTTGATCGCTTATGAAATAAATTTCTAGTTTCAGTTTAATGAATTCGTAATCTTAGGTTCATCAAATAAAAAAGTCATACGATTCGTATGAATCAGATTGCCAAATAGGTTCAGTCAAAAATACCAGCTTAGACGGGGTCTCGCATTTAATCGGATTTTATGAAATTATTCAGCCTGGCATTAGATCAGCCTTTTACCGGTTTAAATATAAAATTAATGAAAGGACCAGACCAGCGATAATTATTAGATCGGTGAAGGTAGTCTTAATTTAAAAATTAAAAGAATCTCGGTATAAAACTTTTGAGAATTAAGACTGTGATTGGGGCTACCAAAGGTCTTATTTAGAGGTTTTAAAGCTTTTTTGGCATACTTTGTTTTTGCATTTTCCACTAGTTCTTTCGGTTTAAAGAATGATGGTGCTACCTATCAACGCGCTAACGACCGCAATCTTTCACTATATGATGCACAAGCAAGTTTTTAAGATTGCGGAGATGACATAGTGGTCAAGTCAAAGAATCGAGCATCCCATACGAACGTCCTACGAGAAGTGTTTGAAAGGTGTCGCGAGTACAAATTGAAGATGAATCCTCTAAAATGCGCTTTTGGAGTCTCTTCCAGCAAATTTTTGAATTCCAAATCACCTATGTAGGAATCAAGGTCCACCCGACCAAACCCAAGCTATTCTCACGATGCCTCCTCCAAAAACTGTGAAAGAACTCCAGAGCTTCATGGGCATCCGGCGTTTTATACACGGGTTTGGCTCAACTTATCGCCTCATTCACTCCCCCGCCAAGAAGGGAGCAAGTTTCCCCATTTGGAGCACAAAGCAACAAGAAGCGTTTCGAAAGATCCAGTAAATATTGTCGTCACCCGCTGTTGTGAAATCTCCCATGCAAGGAAGACCATTATGTATTTACACTGCCTCTAGTGATGCTGCTGTGGGGCCCTCCTTTCCTGTGGATGATGATGAGGGATTGAAAACCCTATATACTACTTGTATAGAAATTCAGTGCATTATATATTATCGAACAAAGTGGTGTTAATATCACGACTGACTCTATCAAGTTCTCAATCTCAAAGCCGGCCTTGATAGTGTAACTGACAAATGATCGGCTCCAAACGCCGAGTTTGATATGCACGTGCGGCTCTCCAAAAGCCATGCAAAGGGCAAGCAGTAGCGAGATCTATAGTAGCATTCCATGGAGAATGAGCTACTCGCACTGCGATGAAGACCTCCATCGGGAATTTCCGAAATCTCTTTTAAAGAGGAGGCGTGTGCTATTATATTTCGATGGTTCCTTACTCCTAGTAGTAGAGTACCGGAGGAGCTGGTATGAGTTCTAGTGTCTACAACGGCGAAGTTTTTAACATTCTCTTCAAGTTGGACTTTCAGTGCACCAACAACTCAGCAGAATCACGAAGCTTTCCTCATAGGATTGTCACTACAGCCAAGCAAAGGGAGCTACACACTCGGAAGTAAGAGGCGACTCTAAATTTTTGGTCAATCGGATTGAATGGACTATACTCACTCAAAGAGATGACGTTGTCCCCTTATAGATCTCGAGGCACAAAAGCTACCGAACTACTTTCGTTGATGCGACCATAACTCATATTGGCCGAATAACAACAAACACGCTGATTGCCTAGCTACATTAACGCCGAAGTTACAATTCAAAGGTTTGGAAAAAACTTTGATCGTGAAGAGACCGATCATGAGGCCAACATGGATCTCACAATCTAAAGGTGCTAAAGCCAACGACTGGAGAAATTGATTGTTCAAGAACTAAACAGCACTGCTCTCTAAAGTAAAGGTCAGTCTCAAAACCCCGCAATGCTTCTTCATGCTTCATGGAATGTTATATCATCTAAATCCCGATTGCTCCTTGTCAAGATGTCTCTGAGATGAGGAAGCACCGCTGCACCTGTAACTGTTCATGGCAGAAATTTGTGGACAAATGTTGGTGGTAACGCTTTACTGCCGCCTTCAACGCCGCCAGCTATTACGGGACAGTAAATGGAAACTCAATCCCGATCACTCCAAGAGTCTTGCTCCAATTGTCGAACACCGCCACATCAATTGGAGGTTTTCAACGTGAGCCACGCTGGGGACTGGCGAGAGCTGTACGTCAGTTACCTTCGTGACGTGTACTCCTGCCAACAAGAATGACGCAACCAAATGTAGCAAAGAGACAAGAGATTCGTATTTCATGAAGGAATCTTGTACTGCAAAAGATTTGGGGTGACCTATTACGTGTGCTCGGCCAAGGTGGAAATCCCACTCGATAAAAGAAACGCATGATGGCGAACACCAGGGAAGAAGAAGTTATTTCTCAGATACACGAGAAATACTACTGGCCAACCATGGAGGACGATGCAGCTGAGTTTGTTCTAAGATGCAACGGATGTCAAATTGATGGAAACCTTATTCACGCACCTTCTACCCCTTTAAACTCGGTAAGTAGTCTGTGGTCGTTTTATAGCTTAGGAATTGACATCATTGGGAAGAAAAACCTCCATCACAAACAACACGTAGTATATCATAACCGCAATGGAGTATTTTACCAAGTGGGTCGGGTCATTCTCCTCTACGAGGACTACTCGGAGCAACAATCACGACGCTCATTAAGGAACACATCATTTTCTGCTTATGTGCTCAAACACATCATTATCGAGTAATGGCACTCCTTTCGCTAACAAGCAGGTACGAGAGTTACTCAAGAATATGGAATTAAGCAGTCTTCTCCACCATCTACTACCTCGGGAATAGTGCTTGCCAAAGCACCAACAAAACCTTAATTCTTGTCCATATATGATGAACATATTTTTTTTCGTTTGATAGTTAAACTCCGTTTAACTCGAATTCTAAGGCCAAGCTACTTTACGGAAGCTGAGTTTCCGTATGGTTCTCAACGGATACTTAGTTTTCGTTTTAGAATTTTTAGTTTTACTCTTTGTTTTCACTTTTAACTTTTTTATTTCTACTAAAACTCTTTACTTTCTATTATAATATGATGAGCATATTTTTTTCCGTTTGATAGTTAAACTCCGCTGAACTCGAATTCTAAGGGCATGCTACTTAACGGAAAATGAGTTTCCGTGTGGTTTTCAAAGGATACTTAGTTTCAGTTTTAGAATATTTAGTTTTACTCTTTGTTTTCACTTTTAACTTTTTATTTCTATTATATCTCCATTTTTTTCTCTTCAAATTTTTTGCTTGCAAATAACAATTATCTAAACCCATGGAAATAGAATTTTGGAAAAAAATAACCGAAATTTGGAAAATGGATGAAAGTATACCATAATAAGGTTGCCTTTGAGTTCTGTGACCCATATCCCTTCCCACAATTAAGGGATAGAGAATGGATAACCTCTACCATGGCGCTTGGGCTTAGAATTCACAACATTCCTTTAACAGTTTTTAGTCATGATTTTGCAAGCATCCAAACATTTTAACTCCAACGTACATATCCCAGATTCCAGCATTTTACAGTAAAGTCTTCCCGCGCACCGAAAATTTGCTCAAAAGTCCAAGAAAACCAGAAGATGAAGTTTGAGAATAGTCTTTTACAATTGAAATAAGATAAACATATGACGATTTCTCAAGAGATAATTCATGGATTGGGCTAATACCACCGATAATGGCCGCTATAATATCTATGTACATAAATTTAGTAAGTAGTTAAGACACACGATCCATTAGCCGTTAAAATACGCTATCACTAAATAAATTAAGTGATGTTGAATCTTATACCTACTCACATTATTATTTATTACACTGTACAAGCTCATGAATTTTTTTAATGTTTCTATTTTGAAGTCCATAATAGTCACTTTGAAAATATTCAAACTGCTTATAAAATGAAAGAACACTCATGCCCAAGTACGTGATGTAAAGTGACGCGGGTTATCACATAATATATGTGTTTGAAATTAAGCTTGAAATGAAAAAAGATCGAGAATTGAGAATTAGTCCTCTCGATAAATACAAGAAAATGATATTGATGATTCATCACAAACTTTAGAAGAGATCAAGTCTTTCTGATATTATTTATGTACATTTAGTTGTTACATCAATCTCAGATTTTCAAGATTATATTATGGATGTTTGAACCAAAGATCTCAGATTTTCAAGATATCTTTCGTAGTTGGTAGAACATCGCTGAACCACCTTCAATATTACCATACAGAACGGCACAAATGTGAAGGGCCATTATAAAATTTCATTACTGATAAAACTCCGCCATTATCATATAAATAACTAACCAATTGTACAATAATGTTATCCGAAGGTGTACCAAATAGTGGACAACCAAGTCAAACGATCAAAAAACTTCACATCAAGATGAAATTTCCAAAGAGACTATTTTAAAATTCTTATCCTTTCATTTTATAAAATGATCCAGAATAAATGATGAATCATCTCAATTAAACAACAAACATGTACAAATGGTTATATTTTATTAGTATGGTAATTTATGTTTGAAGCTAGATCTATTGGTTTCTTGGCCAATTGGAAGCCTCTTTCAAATGATTTCATATAATTTCTATTGTTGGAAACTGAGAACTTTGTATTTACATTTTGAAAATGGTTTCGTAAAAATAAAGATAATCATATTTTGCTACAAAATTAATGTAAAGACCAATGGATCTTCAACAATATCATTCACAGAATTTCCCTAGTAAGTTATACAAGTACTGCTTGTGTTCTAAGAGGCCCAATCAAATGACCAAGATATTCTCAAACTCAATGACATGGAGGAAGATATGGGAGAATAAAACTTGGCATGGTACTATGTGACTTTTCAAACTCAAGACATCGAGGAAGATATATCCATGATAGAATTAATAATCGTGTTTATGCTTGACCCGCATTGTTATCTTTTTGGCTAGAATTGTCATGGTAAAAATTTAGAACCTTCACCACACATTTGGCATGGTGTTCATTTTACATACTAGCAACATCGTTGGAGCAATTTCCTGGGCATTGTGTCAGTATCAGGCTTATGGAGATCTTTTACCAATTTTATTGACATAATGAGCTTCAAGGAGCTTCATATTAGTATTATTCTATGGCCATTTATCTTTTTTGACACCATATGGCCATTTATCTGTCTGTTGAAGAAGATTGATACTAACAATTACACCTCCATGAAACTTGATTCATATAATGGAGAAAAGGAATAATTTACTAAAGTATTTTGTTCATGTGAAGATTAGCTATTGTTATAGAGAGACCAATGGTGATTATAGCCCAAAGTTTGCACCCAGCTTTGTACGTTGATAAGGGCAGATCGCCTTAGCTGTGCTTTCAGGTTAATTTATGTGAGGTAATGAATGGTACCATGTACCTATGTTGTATTAGCTAGTTAAGCGTAGGCACCAAACCTAGCGCACGGCGCGCTTAGGCCGAGGAAAAATTAGAGAATTATAAAATCAGCATATCTGGCGCTTTGGATACTTTTTACAACATAGTTGTGTACCCGAGATTAGAAAAAATGTTGGAGCGTATGGTAAGATTCAATCATCCGATCAATTTTAAACTTGAGAAGATGCTTAACACCTGATTTCCACATTCTTCAACTCATTATAAGACGTGAAATACACCTTTATATGCTCGATTATTGCACCTAGCTAGTGCATTGTAACTTGAGAAAACACACCAAGGTATCCAATGGCCTGTGGAATCATACCTCAATGCACCAAGTCACAATCAGCTCATTCTAAATAATATAGGGCCATTTACAAATGGTCATACTTTTGTAATTCACTACAAAATGATCGTACTTGTAGTTTGACGGCAAAATGATCACACTTCATCCAACATAATGCTTTGCAAAAAGTAAGTTAATTGTCCCCAAAAATCGCTTTTAACTCAAGAAAATGTTAACTAAGCTAACAACATCATTGATATGGTAATCTATTCAAGTGGCAACAATTTAGAATGACTAATCTAATTGCCAAGGCCTGAGCCACTAGCTATTTCATCCTGCGATCTTTCCCGTAATGCAACTTTGCTGCTCTATATCCCTTTCATCTATCAAGAAAACCACAAGCCAAACATACCAGTAGCACATTAAAATAAAGATTTCCACCTCCAGATTAAGACTTCAACTCAAAGAATAACCATCACCACCAGTAACTCGGACCTTGTTCTTGTCCTCAATCACAAAGACATCACCCATTCCTACATACCAAACACCATTCTATCCGCTTTCATATCACCAGACAATCTTAACTTCAATTACCAACTACATCAAATCAATCCAACCCATTAATGTTGCTTCACCTTCAGCTGTCTATATTTCAACTTCATCTCCATCACTAGATTCATAAACCACAATATAACACAACATTAAAGCCACCTAAAATTGCACACATCCATTGGGTAAAGAATAACTTCTTCTTATACCATTCACTTTCAATTGCTAATAAATTTCCAAGAACATCCTCAGCCATTGTACTCACCAAAACATCATCCTTCTCACTTGAATCCTACATTAGCAAAGAACCACATTTATCTCTTCCATGTACTCGCATTCTTCTTCATATTTCTGGGCCTCGAGCTTAAACAAACCCATCCGAATCAATCGAGCATATCTCGATCCACTAACAATCCACTTTTCATCAATTCATGCAAAGCATTTAAATTCATCCACCGCACCGCAACGCACCACTCATCTCTTGTCTCTCGCATCTCATTTATACATAAACCTATTCTAATCCGCCTCATACCACCATTGGTACCGTAACTCACCGCACTTAGCAACAACAAAAGAACCCTTACTACAGAAAATATATATCTACAAGTAGAGATTTACAACACTTTTCTAAACATCAGAGAAAAGTCCTATGTTTTACAACTGTTTCAAAGGAAGAGTTGTCGATATCATCACCGCCAACCCTTAGAAACAAGTTGCTACTTAAGAAAACAAACGACAACTCCTTACAAAATCATGTGACGACATTTACCTATAACAACTCATCATATATAGTGACTTAGCCTATCACACCGACAATGTTGTTGAAGAACACAAAAAATATGATAATGAAAAAAATGTTGAGAGATTGAACATGAAACTACCGCATGGAAGTCTAGCTCATCAACCACCCTTTCGTTCACAAGTTTCGTTTTTTTTTGTTCTTTTTTTTTAAATAAAACCTACAAAACACTTATAAGTGTTGTTGAAGTAAAAATATATAATGTTGGAAAAAATGAGGTTATAGGGAGATTCGAACATGAATCTACTGTATGGACGTCTAGCTCATCAACTATCCTAACCGTTCACAAGTTTTGGCTTTTTTTCTTTCTTTTTTAATAAAAATGTATAACAACACTTATAAGTGTTGTTGAAGTAAAATATAGAACATTAGAAGAAATGAGGATGGGGGATTTGATCCTCAACCTCCTATATGGAAATCTACACCACTAACCATATATACACTATTACATGTTCATCAAGTTTGTGGTTCTTTAATACACTAAATTTATGACAACCTTCATAAGAGTTGTAAAAAAAATGTAATGCTCAAAAATAATGCTCGAGGTGACTGATCCCAAACAACACGAAGCCTTCTCTTTAAACAATCACATACACGTTATCTCCTTAATATTTACTTTACTCACTTGAGATAAGGGTAGTCTGCAATTTTCATATCTCCATAATATTTATTACCTTTATTTCTAGTAAGGGTAATATGGTGATTTTAACAATTTATAATATTTAGTTTACTTATTTTCCAATAAGTGGTCCAGTCATTTTCATAGTCTTTATATCATAATATTTATTGCATTAATTTCCAAGAATGGTAATATGGTCATTTTCAAGTAAGTAATATTTACTTTACTTTTTTCGATAAGGTAGTCGGGTCACTTTCCAATCTCCATAATATTTATTGCACAAATTTCCATGAAGGGTAATATGATCATTTTCACTATCCGTAATATATACTTTTCTTATTTCGTATATGATAGTTTAGTAATTTTCACAGCCTCGTAATATTTATTACCTTTTATTTCTAGTAAGGGTAATATGGTCAATTTAACTATGGTAATCTTCGAACCTGGGATGTTCAATTATATATTTCTTATCCAATTCGATATATTTCACCAGTAAATAAATGGATTTGTCGTTCTTACAAAGTTTTTGACTTAGAATAGTCAACTATAAATGCTTTTGATCTCGGATCAGTATACATAAAATATGCATAAATAAGGTTTGTTTAAGGTTTCGTAGAATATACCGAAGGAATCTTACCGTAAATGGATGGATTCGTCGTTTTACCAAATTTACAATTAGAGTATTCAACTCGCGGCCGTGTTTCGATCTGGGATCCTAGTGACGCATACAATATACGAGAAATGGGATTTTTTAAGGTTTCGTGAGAATATATCGAGGAATCTTACCAGAAATGGATGAATTCACGTTTTACCAAGCTTCCACTTAGAGTAGTCAACTCACGGCCAGGTTTCGATCTTGGATCCAGTACACATACAATATGCGAAATATGGTTTTTTTAAGGTTTCGTGAAATATCTCGAAGAAATCTTACCCGTAAATGGATGGATTCGTCATTCTTACCAAGTTTCGACTTTGAGTAGTCAACTCGCGGCCAGGTTTCGATCTCGGATACGTACGCATACAATATGTAGAAATAGGATTTTTTTAAGGTTTAGAGAAATATCTCAAGGAATCTTACCTCGTGAAATGGATAAATTCTTCGTTCTAACCAAGTTTCGACTTCTGTAGTAGTCCACCATGGCCAGGTTTCGATCTTTGATCCCGACGCATACAATATGCGTAAATAGTTTTTTTAAAGGTTTCGTAGAATATCTCAAGAAATCTTACCCGTAAATGGATGGATTCGTCGTTTACCAAGTTTCGACTTAGAGTAGTCAACTCGCAAGGCCTGTGTTTCGGATCTCAGATCCTTGTACGCATACAATATGCAGAAATAGGGTTTTTTAAGGTTTCGTGAGAATATCTCAAGGAATCTTACCTCTAAATGGATGAATTCGTCGTTTTACCAAGTTTTCGATTTAGAGTAGTCAACTCACCACTGTGTTTCAATCTAGGATCCCGTACGCATACAATATGTAGAAATAGGATTTTTTTAAGGTTTCATAGAATATCTCAAGGAATCTTTTTGTAAATGGATGAATTCTTCTGTTCTTACCAAGTTTCTAACTTAGAGTAGTCAACTCATGGCCGTGTTTCGATCTTGGATCCCGTGACGCATACAATATGCGTAAATAGGTTTTTTTAAGGTTTCGTAGAATATCTCAAAGAATCTTACCTGTAAATGGATGAATTCTCATTTTTACCAAGTTTCGACTTAGAGTAGTCAACTCACGGCCAGTTTCTATCTCGGATCCTCATACGATACAATATGCGAAATAGGGTTTTTTTAAGGTTTCTGAGAATATCTCAAGGAATCTTACTCGTAAAATGGATGGATTCGTCATTCTTACCAAGTTTCGACTTAGAGTAGTCAACTGCATCTAGGGTTTTGATCTCGCATCCTGAGTACGCATATAATATGTAGAAATAGGGTTTTTTTTTAAGATTTCGTAGAAAATCTCAAAGGAATTCCCACCAGAATGGATGGATTCGTCGTTCTTACCAAGTTTCGACTTAAAGTAGTCAACTCACGGCCAGGGTTTCAATCTCGGATCCGTGACGCATACAATATGCGAAAAAGGTTTTTTTAGGTTTGTAGAATATCTTCAAAAGAATCTTACTGTAAATGGATGAATTCGCTGTTTTTACCAAGTTTCGACTTAGAGTAGTCAACTCACGGCCAGGTTTCTATCTCGATCCGGTACACATACAATATGCGTAAATATGGTTTTTAAGGTTTCGTAAAATATCTCGAAGAAATCTTACATGTAAATGGATGGATTCGCCATTCTTACCAAGTTTCGAGCGTTGGAAAAGTCAACTCGCGCTGTGTTTCGATCTCGCATCCCGGTACGCATACAATATGTAGAAATAGGATTTTTTTGGTTTCGTAGAATATCTCAAGAATCTTACCTCAAATGGATGGATTCGCTCGCTCTTACCAAGTTTCGACTTAGAGTAGTCAACTCACTACGTTTCAATCTCGGATCCGGTACGACAATATGCGTAAATAGGTTTTTTTAAGGTTTCGTGAGAATATCTCGAAGGAATCTTACCTCTAAATGGTTGAATTCGTCGTTTTACCAAGTTTTCGACTTAAGAGTAGTCAACCACTGCTGTGTTTCAATCTCTGATCCGGTACGCATACAATATGTAAAAATAGGATTTTTTAAGGTTTCGTAGAATATCTCAAGGAATCTTACTGTGAAAGGGATGAATTCTTAGTTCTTACCAAGTTTCGACTTAGAGTAGTCAACTCATGGCCATGTGTTTCGATCTTTGATCCTTGTACGCATACAATATGCGAAATAGGTTTTTTTAAGGTTTCGTAGAATATCTCCAAAGAATCTTACTGTGAAATGGATGAATTCACATTCTTACCAAGTTTCGACTTTGAGTAGTCAAATCACGGCTGTGTTTCGATCTCTGATCCTTGTACGCATACAATATCAAATAGGGTTTTTTTAGGTTTCGTAGAATATCTCGAAGGAATCTTACCCGTAAATGGATGGATTCGTACGTTCTTACCAAGTTTTCGATTTAGAGTAGTCAACTCATGGCCAGTTTCGATCTTGATCCAACACGCATACAATATGCGTAAATAGGTTTTTTTTAAGGTTTCGTGAGAATATCTCGAAAGAATCTTACCCGTAAATGGATGAATTCGTCATTCTTACCAAGTTTCTGACTTTGAGTAGTCAAATCACGCTGTGTTTGATCTCGGATCCGCACGTATACAATATGCAGAAATAGGGTTTTTTAGGTTTAAGTAGAATATCTCAAGGAATCTTACACAGCAAAATGGATGGATTCGTCATTATTACCAAGTTTCGACCGAGTAGTCAACTCGCGCCAGGGGTTTCAATCTAGGATCACGAATGCATACAATATGTAGAAATAGGATTTTTTAAGGTTTCGTAGAATATCTCGAAGGAATCTTACCCAGCAAAGGGATGAATTCTTCGTTCTTACTAAGTTTCTCACTTAGAGTAGTCAACTCATGGCCGAGTTTCGATCTTGGATCCTTGTACGCACTCTGATACGCGAAATAGGTTTTTTTTTAAGGTTTCGTAGAATATCTCGAAAGAATCTTACCTGTAAATGGATGAATTCGTCATTCTTACCAAGTTTCTGACTTTGAGTAGTCAAATCACGGCCAGGTTTCGATCTCGGATCCTTGTACGCATACAATATGCAGAAATAGGGTTTTTTTAGGTTTCGTAGAATATCTCGAAGGAATCTTACCTGTAAATGGCATCGGATTCGCTGTTCTTACCAAGTTTCGACTTAGAATAGTCAACTCACACTGTGTTTCGATCTCGAGCATGGTATGCATATAATATGCATAAATAAGGTTTGTTTAAGGTTTCGTAGAATATCCCAAGGAATTTTACCTATAAATGGATGGATTCGCTCTTTTTACCAAGTTTTTGACTTAGAGTAGTCAACCTGCCTGGGTTTCGATCTCGGATCCTAGATGCATACAATATGCGAGAAATAGGGTTTTTTTTTAAGGTTTCAGAGAATATCTCAAGGAATCATACCCGTAATGGATGTATTCGCTGCTCTTACCAAGTTTCGACTTAGAGTAGTGAACTCACGGCCAAGTTTCGATCTCTGATCCTTGCACGACAATATGCGAGAAATAGGGTTTTTTTAAGGTTTTGGATAATATCTCAAGAAATCTTACTGCCAGTAAATGGATGTATTCGTCGTTTTACCAAGTTTCGACTTAGTTGGAAGTCGACTTGTCCTGCAGCTTCGTGGTTCATAGATTATATTCCATTATACCAAGTTTGAAGTTCGAATCGATATTGAGCTTCATATTTATCGTTTTGATGATGTATCATGCTAAGTTTGAAGTCAAAACCTCTCGGAGCTTCTTGGTCCATAGTTTGTATGTCGTTATACCATATTTGAAGTTCAATCGACACTAAGCTTCATATTTATACATTTCAATGATGTATCATGCTAAGTTTGAAGTCGAACCCTCTCGTAACTTCGTGGTTCATAGATTATATGCTATTATACCAAGTTTGAAGTTCGAATCGACATTGAGCTTCATATTTATCGATTTTGATGATGTATCATGTTTCGAAGTTTGAAGTCGAACCCTCTCGAGCTTCGTGGGTTCATAGATTATACGCCATTATACCAAGTTTGAAGTTCGAATCACATTGAGCTTCATATTTATCGATTTTGATGATTTATTGATAGGGTGTAGAATACATCCTATTTACTATCTATTGTTTATGCTTTGCTATTTTTCTTGTAAATTATGTATTTTACGCTTGTTTTGAGTTTTGTAGCTACTTCTGGAGTCAGACGGAGGAAAAGAAGAAGAAATTACTCTATTTGAGTAAAAAGGGCAAAATTGTCATTTCAAGGGCAAACACTATCCTGAGCCCGGCATCATGTTAAGGGGTAGCTTAGTTTTGTGGTTTAAAGAGAAGTGCTAAAAGCACCTTGGAAGAAACTAAGGGGTTACCCGTTTTGGGGTGACTCTTATCTCAAGTGTCAGGGGTGTCTATATCCTACCCTAATAAAACCTTACCCTAAAATCGAGAGACCCATTCTTCTCGTTCATAATCCCATCCGAAATTGAGACAGAGAAGTTGGGAGAGGAATAAAGCCGAGAGTAAAAATCAAGGAGCCGGATTTGCAGGTTACTGGAGAAGAAGAAATAGGGTTTGGTTGTGAACGTAAAGAATTGATTGAATAATTCTTTTTAAAGTCAATTGAAGAATTCATGGTGATGTTGAAAGAAGAACGGCGGTTGCTTGAGAAGAAATCAAAATGGAAGAATGGGTTCATGTTGGTGGTTCGGTGTTGACAAAGATGATGGTATTGAATCGAGAGAAGAAAATGGATCTCGTTGTAACCAAGAAATACATGGAAGATGAAATGAAGTCTGGGTTCTTGTCAGTAAGTAGGGAACAATGGGTTTTGTGGCTAATCGATAGATCGTGGAAGTGGTGGTGGCAGTTTGGGAATCGAGTAAGAGTTTGAGAAGATATCGAGATTTACATGGGTTTGTGGTTAATTGAGTTTATTTGAAGAAGATGCAGAAATTGATGGTGTTGGTGTTTGACGAAGAGTAATTGAGTTCTACGCTCAAAGAATCAAGAGTTGAAGATTGACAGAAGTAGTGAAGCTAGCGATGCGGGAAGAGAAATGGGTTTGGCGGTGTCGTGAATATGAGGAGAAAGAGGATAGGTGCGGCTGATTGAAGAAATCGGGATGTCACGTGAAGGTCGTCGTAATGAGTTCATATGAAGATTGCGATTTGGTTCAACGTCGCCTAATTGAAGAAGGAATTGGAGACACAGAGAATAGTATTGATACAACCGATGAATGCTTGAACCCAGAATGTTAGATGTATGTGACGGGGTTTGAACGAGGAGGTGATGTTGCCAGTAAACCGATGTTAACTCATATGTAGAAATGTGGAATGGTGCTGAATGAATAGATGAATGTGTAGGATTCTTAACGGGGAAGTGAAGCGAAAGAGCTGAATGTGGCACTGAAGTGTGAACAAATGGAGACTCCTACGGACTGGTTCTCTGAAGTCAACTTCGGCATGATCCACCCGATCTGGCTGATCCAACGATCCACTCGTGATCAGCAGCTTAGTCGACTCCGACTTAGACGAACGGACTCACAGTCCGACTCTTTCTCCCTTTGACCATGTTGACTAACGGTTGATCGACGGTTTGACCACTTTGACTGCTAGTCCTGGAATGTGGACTCGATTTTAATATTAAGTCAAATATTCCCTGACGGACAAATTTTTCAGTGGGTTTGCATGCATGATTTATTCCTATTTGGGCTTCCGGATTAACACAATACCAGCTTTTTCCATGAGCAAAAATTCACTTTTCTATGGACTTCTCATGGGTGTGAAGACTTGGACTAGAGTCGATGGAGAATTTGACTCAAATTTGGAAAGAGAAGATGAAGAGTTGAGAAAGACTTGAATTTGGAAGTTGAATTGCTAAAGGAAAAGGATTCTAATCCTTGGAAGAGATGGACGACGGGCGGGCCGGGGCTGGCTTGTTACGGGTTATACGGGTACGGGTTAAAACGGGTCCAAGTCATGGGTTTTTCTTCTTCACAGTGCGTCATTTTTTGCGCGCCAGAGTGGGTAAAGCTTAACGGGTTTCACGGGTTACCCGGCTTGTTTAAATTAAAATTTAATTAAGTTAATTTGTGACAAAATAGAGATTTACAAAACATTACTAGGGAATAATATGATTCTTACTTGTTCAAAACAGAGGATTACATAACAAAAAACAATTATAAGCTCGTAAATATAATCTTTAGTTCTCTGCTTATATTTTCAAAATCAATCAAACATGTATAAGATTCAGTCAAATCAAAATCACATACAAGCTTTCAGTTAACTAGTTATGTGGAATTCAACAATCATATTACCCATCGGTAATTCAATCGACCTTCAGTAAACCGACTGTGTCAATGTACCTAAATGCATGAATTCGATGAATTCCCAATTTCAGAGTTAATTTCTAAGTTCTCTCCATCTCCATTAGACCCAACTATTGATTTTTTTTTTCAAATTTCTTACCCTAATAATGAAATCAGAGTACTAAAAACAATCAGATCTAAGAATTAATCATACAAAAATTACAGAAAAAAATCGAATAAAAACTTGAATCTAACACAGAATATCAGAGTTTCTTAACCTAATAACTTAAATTGAATCACAACCCTAGTCTTCTTCTTCTATCATTAAATCAATTCTCTCTCTCAATTTCATAGAACCAATTCAATTCAAGCCCTAATTTCTTCGATTTCTCAATTCACTTCTTCAACAAATTAACTTCTAACTATTAGTATGATAATCTTTTTCTTCATTTCTAGTTTTAAAACCCACCTTTAATCACTCACTTTCACTTCCAATCTCCAACCGGTAACCCTCATGACTAAAACTCAACCCAAAAATAGAAAGAAAATAAAAGTGAAGAGCGAATCCCACACCGGTTAGAGCTTAAACCATTATTGTTAAGCTTCGATTCACACATGCAAAGAACAATAGATGAGAGAAGAAAGTGTTTTCTAGGTTTTTTGATCGCAGAGACGAGACCAGGAGAAGAAGGAATATAGGAAAGAACGAAAATGAAATCTTTTAGGTTTTTTTTTATTTTTATATCATAAACGAACGCACGGATTAAAAAAGTGAAAATCATACGGTGGAAATTATTAGATCGATCGGGTTGACAGTTTTAACCTGGGTTTACAATCGGGACTAAGCAACCCGATTTTCTCACAAGCCGCCATTTCTCCAACCTCCGCGCCTGGCCCCGTTTAGGAACCACCCGGACGGGGGGGTTTTCACGGGCCGGGCCGGGTCAACTTGCGGGTTTTTGGCTGGTTTGCCAAGATGGAGAATATTGAAGCCTATAAATAGAGAAGTTTTCTACATCTTTTACACACCTCTACACACACAACACTTGTGTTTTTGTTTTCAAAAATTCTTCTTCTTAATTATTTGTGTGAACTTAAAAATTCTCCTTTTAATTATTATTATTTGTGTGAATTTCAAAAACATGAGTAGCTAATTTTATTATTGATTGAGGATGAATTCCTAGTTCTTAATACATGATTTGAGTTTTGTTTCAATTCTATCTTGAGATTTTTCACATGATTATCGATTGTTTTTACTAATAGAATGTTTATTCATTCATGATTGATTGATAGATTGTTTAGAGTGCACGCTAAATTGATTTGTTAGTTTAATCTAATTCTAGTATAAGTTAGGAATACGTAATCGTTCTCGACACTTTACACAAGTAGAAAACACGAGACCTTGCGAGGGATTAAGGTGGAGCGATTGTGTGTAAAAACAACGCTAAGAAAGTGAACCAACAACCGAGTTTAACTACTAGTACTAAACCTAAATTCATAAATCTTAATGCATTCAGGAATTACATCTTTGTAAGCGGACCTCAAGGTGGTTCTTTTGAATAGAATCGATAACTAAGCGGACTTGTTACTCGGTGAAATAAGGGATTTTGGGGCTAGCTGCGGACTCGCTATCCTACGGTTGGTGATAATCATGACTAATAACAAGTAGAAAAGAACATAACTTGATTCATTGTTTTGCAACGAAGAAGGATTCCTTGATCTTGTCTCTCTTATTGCTTTCAACTTTCGATTTTAATTGCTTTGTTTATTTTCTTTTTTTTACACCCCTTTCGTGACAATTTTTACAACTAGAATTTCTTGCTTCCGTCAGGGGAACGAACTTGACTTCCATTATATTATTTTTAATTGAGTGGAAATATTGATTAATTTGATTGCACCTACGACACGCATCAATTTACGCCACTAACGGGAGCAAATGATGGGATGATTTTAGTTGTTTTTGTTTTTCTTTTTGCTTTAATCTTGCTTTTGTTGGATTCTATTTTGTATCTAACTTAAGTTTTTGAATCTTATTTCAGAAAGTTTTCCATGTATGGTGGACAAGAGCAAGCATATTACAACAATCAATACGGTTTTCAACCTCAACATTATGACAACTTCCAACCATCCTTAGGATACAATCAAAACCAATCTTTTGGCTATGATCAAATTCCTACGTAACCTTATGGATATTCTCATACATATCAACAACCTTATGATCGTATGTAAGTGGACAATCACAAGGATGTGAGGATAGTTTTGTTTATGATCGGAAATTCTCTAGTTTTGGTGATAAGATGTCCGCCATGATTGGGGATCTTCAACAAAAGTTGCAAGAATCACATCGAGAAATTCAAAGGAATTCGGAGAAATTATACGAACAAATTAATCAACCTTTGGACACTTTAGAAGACGCTAGTGTAGCTTACTTGAGCCTTGATCTTAATAATGATCAATCACCTATTCAAAAGGAAGAGCTTGAGGAAGATGCATTTATTGCTTGGAAAAATTTCTTAGGGAAAGATGGGAGTCCCGCGGAAGTGTATGAACGTTGCAACAATGAGGAAGTTATTCCAACTCCGATCATAATAAAGATCCTTCACCTATTCAAAAGGAGGAGTTTGGATATCACTTGCCTATTGCTGTAAACGTGTAACACCCGCACAAGAAGATCTTACAATCTATACCGACGAGAATCATTTTAGTGAATGGCCCGATTCCGATGATGAGAATGTTGAAGAGATGATACTAGAGGATGAAACCATTGATTGATTTTGTGGAAGACCCAATTGAACTTGCGAATGATTTTAATGATGCCGAGACTTTGGTTAAGGTAGAAAACGACGAAGAATGGTTGCAAGGTTTAATAGAGGACCACGATATATAAGAGGTAAGTAATTCACTTGAATTTTTAAGGATGAAGAGGATTCTATAATACAAGAAATTGTGCAAGGTTTGTCTAACCCTTGCATATTGATTCTTCTCCTTTACCTCTTATTGGTTTGAATGTATGTGCTTCAAAGTATTTTTGGATGATTTTGTTTCTAAATATCCACCATTGGAAACACTTGATGCTAACACTATGCAGGTTTGCCAAGAGGAATACATGGAAGTTCCCAAATTCTATGTTCTTTATACACTTCCGAGTGTGGACTTCCAGAATAAGTGTGGGGGAAATTTCTATCGAGCGATAATTTCACTATTGTTTTCTTGTGCTAATATTTGTATGAGTTATTGTTTTCAAAATGTGTATTATGGGTGGATCCTCAAATTTTCCGATTGTTAGTATATGGGGAATGAATCTTGCAAGAGTCGAGTCTGGCCGACTTTAAAACAAGCGCTTAATGGAGGCAACCCATAGGTTTTGTATTCTTATTCTTTTGCTTTTTGTTATTTCTTTTTTTGTTTCTTATCATGTTAAAATTTCCCACCTTGACTTTACTAGAGGATTCAATTACATTGAGGACAATGTAAGGTTTAAGTGTGGGTGAGTGGTTAAGCATGTTTTTAAAACAAAAATTAAAAAAAAAAAAAAAAAAGTTTTACTTAAAACCTCCAACTTTTAGAGATTTTAGAGTCACTAGCATACTTCTAGGTATGTTTACATAGAGATTTTGACCACATAATTGAACTTGGAAATGTTAGGGAACTACATTCGGATTTCTTATTTGTTAGAGTGTTAAATAATGGATTTAATCATGCCTGGTGATGCGAATTTGGTGCAGGTGGAGAAATGCGTTATTAGGAGTTGCCGATCAATCATTAGTGGAGACTACCCGTATTCATATCATGTGAGGCACCGACCCAGAAATTTTCCATCTACTAAAGAGCTTCTTTTGAGTGTGTGTCACCGTACGTAAATTCCGGGTAGAATGGTGAGCTACCCAACCTCCCACCAATAGAAGCACTACTCTTTGATCTCTTGAGTGCTAATTTTGTCAATCATAAGGGTGACGTCTATAGATGAAAGCTTCCTT
This sequence comes from Papaver armeniacum, assembly GCA_023531295.1. Taxonomy (NCBI): domain Eukaryota; kingdom Viridiplantae; phylum Streptophyta; class Magnoliopsida; order Ranunculales; family Papaveraceae; genus Papaver; species Papaver armeniacum. The sequence goes on from JAJJWW010017357.1 coordinate 171,088, forward strand.
CTTGTAGTTCGATTTGCAGTTAGCACCATTCTCTCTCGCAACAACAACGGATCCATAGAAACACTTTCATCATCAACAAGGAGCGACATCAAAATCTACTAGGAAAGTTGGAAAAGTTTAAGGTTTATAAGCAACGGAACGAGAAAAAGAGCAAATTTCATATTCAAGTAAAGCAACATACAAATGAGCGGATTTTACATATATGTTGAGGACTTACAATATAATGAGGTAATTCCATATCCAAGTATAAAGACTTATTCACAAGAGCGAAGAAAATCAAAAGGTGAGAATTGTTGAAGTTTATGATTTTGAGGCGATACAAGTTGTGAAGAATCAAGCGGTAAAATACTTCTCCCACGGCCACGGTTTGTTTTTGTATTTTATTTCTCTTGTTTTAAAAAAAAAAGAAAAAAAAAAAAAAAAAAAAAAAAAAAAAGAGAAATATTTGTTTTGTTTTAAGCCGTGGGGAAGGAAAATTTATAAGGAAGTTTCAAGCGACAAGGATTTAAGGTAAAGGTTAATTCGAGAGTTTATCATCAATAGTTGAAACCGAAGACGAAGACCAAGGAGATCATGACGAGGAGCGGAAGACGTTTCTATTGGATGCCGTGAGAGTGGTGTTATCATAATTGGCGATCGGATGTGAAGGTGAGTAAGTAATCTCATCCTCGATAATATGGTTGATTTCCTTTCTTAGAGATCGTCAGGAAAAATGGTTTTTCAAAATATAAAAGATGTGGGTTTTTAAAAAATATTTCGGAAGTTGTCCTTCCCACCATTCAACGTATTGCAGGATTTCTCTCTTCATTCCTACCTGCACACATGTGAGAACCATAAAAAAGCCGTCTTTTTGAGTGCAATTATCATAAAAAAAATTTTGGTGAGGCAGAAGTCGAGGCGAAATGCTTATTGATCGTTTCTCAAACACGCATTCTCTCATTATGGTGTGGTTATTTCTCACTCAACATTTAAGAATGAGAATATGTTCTTTAGTATTTCTAACTTCTTATTACTAGAATGCGTAAACTCTATGTCCTCATAACTCTTTGATGCTTGGGACGCTTGAACGCTTTGAAGTTGTGAGTTTTTAGTTTGATTTGCTCGAGGACTAGCAAAGTCTAAGTGTGGGGGAATTTGATAGGGTGTAGAATACATCCTATTTACTATCTATTTTTTATGCTTTCTTTTCTATTTTTCTTGTAAATTATGTATTTTACGCTTGTTTTGAGTTTTGTAGCTACTTTGGAGTCACACTGAGGAAAAGAAGAAGAAATTACTCTATTTGAGTAAAAAGGGAAAAATTGTCATTTCAAGGGCAAACACTATCTGGAGCCTGGCATCATGTTAAGGGGTAGCTAGTTTTGTGGTTTAAATAGAAGTGCTAAAAAGCACCTTGGAAGAAACTAAGGGGGTTACCATTTGGGTGACCCTTATCTCAAGTGCTGGGGGTGTCTATATCCTACCTAATAAAAACCTTACCAAAATCGAGAGACCCATTCTTATCGTTCATAATCCCATCTGAAATTGAGACAGAGAAGTTGGGAGAGGAATAAACTGCCGAGAGTAGAAAATCAAGGAGCTGGATTTCTGTGTTACGGAGAAGAAGAAGAAATAGGGTTTGGTTGTGAACGAAAGAATTGATTGAGCTGTTGCTGCAAAGCTGAATTGAAGAATTTATGGTGATATTGAAGAAGAACGGCAGTTGCTTGAGAAGAAATCAAAATGGAAGAATGGGTTCGTTGGTGGTTCAGTGTTGACAAAGATGATGGTATTGAATCGAGAGAAGAAACTGGATCTGCTGTAACCAAGAACATACATGGAAGATTGAAATGAAGTATGGGTTCTTGTCGCTGTTAGGGAACAATGGGTTTTGTGGCTAATCGATAGATCTGTGGAAGTGGTGGTGGCAGCTGTAACTGAGTAAGAGTTTGAGAAGATATCGAGATTTACATGGGTTTGTGGTTAATTGAGTTTATTTAAGAAGATGCGAAATTGATGGTGTTGGTGTTTGACGAAGAGTAATTGGAGTTCTCGGCTCAAAGAATTCAATGAGTTGAAGATTGACAGAAGTAGTGAAGCTAGCGATGCCGGGAAGAGAAATGGGTCTCGGCGGTGTATTGAATATGAGGAGAAAGAGGATAGGTCATTTCGATTGAAGAAATCGGATGCCGTTTGTGAAGGTCGTTTGAATGAGTTCATATGAAGATTGCGATTTGGTTCAACGCCGCTTCATTGAAGAAGGAATTGGAGACACAGAATAGTATTGATGCTACAACCGATGAATGCTTGGAACCGTGAATGTTAGATGTATGTGACAGGGGTTTGAAGCGTGGAGGTGATCCGCGAGTAAACCGATGCCCGTCTTTGCTACATTGAGAACATGTGGAATGGTGCCTGAATGAATAGATGAATGTAGGATTCTTAACGAAGTGAAGCGAAGAGGCATGAATGTGGCCTGGAAATCCTGGAAACTTGCCGAGACTCGGCGGGACTGCAGTTCAGCGAGTCAACTCCCCGATCCAATCGATTCGGTGATCCAAATTGATCCACTCGGACAAAGAAGTTTAGTCGACGACTTAGACGAATCGACTCACCGACTCTTTCTCCCTTTGACCATGTTGACTAACAGTTGACTGACGGTTTGACCACTTTGACCGTTAGTCCTAACGGTGGACTGACGGAATATTCCGTCAAATATTCCGCTGACGGACAAATTTTCAGGTGGCCGACGGCGACTTATTTCGGCCACAATACCAGTTTTCCGGCGAGCAAAAATTCCAGAATTTTCTATGGACTTCTCTCATGGGTGTGAAGACTTGGACTAGGAGTTGGATGGAGAATTTGACTCAAATTTGGAAAGAGAAGATGAAGAGTTGAGAAAGACTTGAATTTGGAAGTTGAATTGCTAAAGGAAAAGGATTCTAATCCTGGAAGAGTTGAGAATATTGAAGCCTATAAATAGAGAAGTTTTCACATCTTTTACACACCTCTCTACACACACAACACTTGTGTTTTTGTTTTCAAAAATTCTTCTTTTAATTATTTGTGTGAACTTAAAATTCTCCTTTTAATTATTATTATTTGTGTGAATTTCAAAAACATGAGTAGCTAATTTTATTATTGATTGAGGATGAATTCCTAGTTCTTAATACATGATTTGAGTTTTGTTTCAATTCTATCTTGAGATTTTTCACATGATTATCGATTGTTTTTACTAATAGGAATGTTTATTCATTCATGATTGATTGATAGATTGTTTAGAGTGCACGCTAAATTGATTTGTTAGTTTAATCTAATTCTAGTATAAGTTAGGGAATACGTAATCGTTTCGACACTTTACACAAGTAGAAAACACGAGACCTTGCGGAGGGATTCCGTGAGCGATTGTGTAAAAACAACGCTAGAAAGTGAACCAAGCGAACCGAGTTTAACTACTAGTACTAAACCTAAATTCATAAATCTTAATGCATTCAGAATTACATCTTGTAAGCGGACCTCAAGGTGGTTCTTTTGAATAGAATCCGATAACTAAGCGGACTTGTTACTCGGTGAAATAAGGGATTTTGGGGCTAGCTAAGCGGACTGCTATCCTACGGTTGGTGATAATCTGTGACTAATAACAAGTAGAAAAGAACATAACTTGATTCATTGTTTTGCAACGAAGAAGGATTCCTTGATCTTGTCTCTCTTATTGCTTTCAACTTTCGATTTTAATTGCTTTGTTTATTTTCTTTTGTTTTTTACACCCCCCTTTCGTGACAATTTTTACAACTAGATTTCTTGCTCCTCGTGGGAACGAACTTGACTTCCATTATATTATTTTTAATTGAGTGGAAATATTGATTAATTTGATTGCACCTAAGACACGCATCATTTATCATGCTAAGTTTTAAGTCAGAACCCTCTCAGAGCTTCTTGGTTCATAGTTTGTATGTCGTTATACCACATTTGAAGTTCGAATTGACACTAAGCTTCATATTCATCAATTTCGATGATTGTCATGCTAAGTTTGAAGTTAGAACCTCCTGAGCTTCTTTGTTCATATTTTGTATGCCTTTATACGACATTCGAAGTTCAAATCAACACTTGAGTGTCATATTTGTCGATTTCGATGATGTATCCTGCTAAGTTTGAAGTTACTTCATGACCTGTATGACTAGTCGAAATTACTTCATGACCTATGTAACTGGTCGAAATTTAAAACAGAAGCACAAAGAGAAAGCACAAAGAAACACACCAATTATCGAATTCATTTTTCATTTTCCCGATTCATTCTTATGTATTTTTTGGATTTTTATATCAGAATGTTGATAACAATGTCCTAAATTTATTGATATTTTTTTTGGATTTTTTTTTCGTAGTCGATAGTTCATAATTAAACCCAATACATGAGTTCGTATTAGCACAAAGAGAAAACACACATGATTCTCGATCCGTATGAGCATCCAAAATACAATCTCAACCGTCAAGATCTTTTCTTAATGTATGAGTGGATCAAACGAAACGTGGTCCGTCAGATCTTTTTTTTTTCTCTCGAAGCATTTGTTTATTCACTATATTTTTTCAAGGCAGTTTTTCTTGGAGCATCTCTACCTCTCCTCTCCTCTCCTCTCCTCTCGTATCCTCTCCTCCACGAGATACCGCCGCCGTAATATTTTTTGTTGAGAGAATAAATAAGAGATCGAGATAGAAAACAGGAGATCGAGGGAGAAAAAGATAGAGCGAGTTTGATTTGAACCAATGATTGTGGTTGATTATGGTTTTGGTTTAAATCTGGATCTATGTTGCAACCAAGAAGAAAAAGGGGATTTTGTTGTTTTAGATGGCAGAATACAACTGAATCGAAGATAGGGTGTTTACGAATTGGAAGAATAAGAAATTATGGGTTCGACTTGTGGAATTTATGTTGCTGCTGCTAGAAATCAAGTTTGGGTTGGAGGAGAATAAGTTAGGTTTTTGATGATTTGTTGAAGATGAACTCAAGAATGAATTTGTGATGGGAAATAGGCATTAGGGTTCTGAACTCGAGAATGAATTTGTGAAGGTTAAACTGTTAATTGACCCTTTATGAGCTTACATGTCACTCCTTGGAGCACTGTAATGACCCAAAAACCCAGCAAATTATGATGGATAAAATCTTTCAATCTGTTTGCATGCTAGCACAAGACCAATATGGAAATTATGTTGTTCAGGTTTGTCTATCTTCCCAGGCTTGTGGATTATGTCGTATTCCAATAGAAGAATTATAGTTATCATAAAGAAAAGGATTATTTTGTTTCCCTGTCTCTTTATCCTTCTTATTCCTCGCAAGAATTGTGTTGGATCTTTTAGAGAACCCTAAATGTCCTTACTCGTTATGCCTCAGTATGTCCTTTAACATTCCAGCCTCCTTATACCTCACAAGGAGGGTATTTGCACTGAACATCCTAGATGTCTTGTAGAGAATCTTGTAGAGATTCCTGGATGTCTTTATTAGTCATGCCTCAATATGTCACTGAACATCCCCCTTCCTGATATTAATGTGGTTCCATTTTCATATTATTTTGGTAACAGCGTGTTATGGAGCATGGAAAGCCACATGAACGCACTGTCATAATCAAGAAATTAGCTCAGATTGTTCAATGAGCCAGCGGAAATTTGCTTCAAACGTTGTTGAGGAATGCTTAACTTTTTGTGGTCCCGTTGAACGCCAGTTTTTGGTCAGTGAGATGCTTGGTAACGACTGATGAAAATGAACCTCTACAGGTTTGTTTCTTCTCCCTTGTGGTTTTCTATCTACAAGCATACTGCTCTCAAGAAGTTAATCTTAAATTAAAAGCGAGGACATAGTGGCTTGTGTTTTTATATTGTGGTTTGTACATTCACAGTATTGCAGGTTATGATGAAGGATCAATTTGCTAACTACGCTTGTACAAAAATTACTATAGACTTGTGATGATCAACAACGTGATTCTATCACGTATAAAGGTCCACTTGAACGCTACCGAAGAAGTACACTTATGGGAAGTATATAGTTTGCTCGTGTTGAAAAGCTTTGCCATACTGAGGTGCAGTTTCTTTCATTTCTAAACTGCTCTCTATCCAACAATGCCACCATTTCATGAAGAAATCTGAAATCTGGTTTGTCTAACAGAATCCTACTTGTCATTTTAAGAAAGGAGAATTGCTCTCCTCTCATCTTCATATAATCTTTACATGGCCACCAAGCAAGAACGGAAAGCCGATGTACAACTAACCGATACTATATCACTCAAAATATAGCCGGAGTGGTGGTTCTTTGGTTGTATGAATGACAACTAACTTACTTTTCTTTTATTATTTGTTTTTGGTCTTGAAGAATGAATATGTAGTTGATGAATATTGAGGCAAGAGTTGCTGCTTGAACTCCCCTTGAGAAAGGTGATTTTGGAACACCTTCCCTTCTTTTCTGCTTCCTAATTTTTATTGGGAACGGTAAGTTGACGCCTTTGTATGACTTAGTCATATGTGATTTTGTATTTTGTAAACTAATGCTTTGGTATATGCCTGACAGATTTGCATACAATTGGTGGTTTAGTCCCCTTCTTGAACACTTGAAAAATCAAGTGCGTGCATCCGAGCATAGGGTCTTTGAGGTTATAACCACCATAGTTCAAAACAATCCTTAGAGTCAAGAACTTGTCATAGAAGCGAATGGTCTTGAAGCTCACGGCTAATATCACCTCGAGATCCAGACATGTTACTGCTCGAAACAATGCTCTTGGTGCAATATCGTGTAAGTAACATACACTGTCTATTTTGTATTCATATCATCGGGTTTGGATATATAGCTTTGTTATCTATATTGAGGCTGGTTGATGTTAACTGGTGTTACTTTAAATAGTTCCGACCTCTTATATGTTTGTTGTGGATGGCTTCCGAGCTTTGATCGGCAGACAACAAGCCTGGAGTTCTTTGCATTGTGTCGTGGGACTAAATTGGTGGCTTAAGTGTTATGAGATGATGGAATGAATGGATGAAATCGATTCTTGAGATAAGAATGGTGTTGTATTTGGTGATGGAGATGCCGCATTACAATGAATGGCATGCGAACCTAGTTGTATGTTAGGACATTTGAGAAGCAAGATTAATGGAGTGATGTGAAATGGCAATGGGGAATGTTGGTATGATGGATGTGAAAAAGGGAATGTATGTCTCATGAAAATGGTGGTGTTGAGCTGTTGCACTAGCACATGAATGGAATGCAGTTAAAGCTCGGATGGAATTAACTAAACATTTGAGGAGAATGGCTTAGGATATTGGTCTTTGTGCTGTGATGCTCCTGCCATGGCTAGGTTGTCAAGTCAGTAGATTTTGATGCAATTAATGCTTTGTGGAGAATGTATAGAATGGTGGTAGTGCAAAAAAGGCGGGAAATTTAATGATTGGATATGCCGTAATTCTAGCATAACCAATAGACATCTTAATCTTCATAATCTCTTAGGAGTGTGTTTAAGAAACTTAACTTTTGGTAACAAACATTTGTATCACGCCATTTTTTAATGTGCGTGTTTAACACTGGCAGGTTAACTTGAATGAATGTAAATGTGTTACAATGGCAGGTTAATATGAAACTATGAATGTGAATGAATGTAAATGTGTTACACTGGGCAAAGTTAATATGAAATTATGAATGTGAAATACTTTGCAATTCGGTTTCAATTTATAATTTTTTTTTTCAAAATATTTATATGCACACAACTTCTAATAAGAGTTGTGTTCCATATTTCAACTACACAAACAAAGGTTCTGAAAAGAATGTCTTTACGACATAACTAGGTGTCGGGCCCAACATAGTTCTACAACTCTAACAAGTGTCGTGCAAATCTAATTCATAATAGTAATAAGAGTTGTTACATATTTCTACAATACATATCCTAGGCTTGTCTAAGATAGTCCTTTAACTTATACAAGTGTTGTGCTACATATTTCTACAATACGCATCCTTTGTTGTGTAAAATAGTCTTACAACACAAGCAAGAGTTGTGTTAGGCTTGCAAAAAAATCGAAAGAGAATCACAACTTTGGAAAAATATTGTCGAACCATGAATCACATCACCCTAAACAACACTTAGTCAAGTATTGTAGAACATCTTGACTTTCTACAATACCCCACCTACACAATACACAAAAAAGCGTTGTAGTAGGGGTACTACAACCCTAATAATAAAGTTGTTGTAAATGATGATTTTTCCCGTAGTGTCTACCACGGACTCGAACCATTTCCGTTCAGCTACACCTAACATACATCTAACAAACCAAGCATTCATTGTCAGTCTCTTCTAGCCATGAACTCGAATCAGAAATGCAAAGAACCTAAAATTGCAAGATCAATCACCAACAACAATATCAGATCAATTTCATCAAACACTATCCATAACCCATTCATGTTGCTTCACCTTCAGCTGTATTGGAACTCCATATCCATCACCAGATTTGTAAACCGTTATCACTCCATCTTCCTTGCAATTTCAGTCCCCGCACATTCTCAAATCACAACATTTGAGCCATCTAAAACTGCTTACATCCATTGCAGTAACAATTTCTTCTTAACCACCAACACCATTCTCTGAAACTCCGACAATCTTCTCAGAAATCCACCAGTTCAACCACCAACTTCAGTCACTACAGTCATACCACCATACCTATTGTTTCTCTACACTTTCTCCACATACAACTTCAACAACAACCCATTTTATCAACACCACCAGTCCCATATCCTTTTCAGATTCCTTTTCTTGTGACCAATCCATCTCTGTCACCACTTGTTCTCCTATCTACAACCAAGCACTTATTCAAAACCCTAACTTCTATTTTTAACCCATTCATAGAATTCGTAATTCATAACACAATTAGACAATCAATTAATAAAACACAACCATCAACCGTACAAGAAAATCCCCAATTTTCCCTAATAGGGTTTATGAAAAATCCCCAAAATGTTAAAATTAGGGTTTCTACCAAATTCACAATATGGGTTTTGTGATTACCAACCTCGTTATGTCTGCGAAAATTGTGTTAATCTCTTGTAAGAAAACCACCGTATTGAGTAACGGTTACTTTGTATTGTTTGCTTGAAAATCTTCACAAAACAAGTATTACATATGAATAAAAATCACACACGAACTACATAGAGATTTGCGATGAAAATGACTTGAAATCTCTTGATATTAGGGGAATCGCCATTTTTGCGAGCTCGTGTAGAAAAATGAGAGAAGAGGCTGAAAAAAATGGAAAGGAAGTGAAACCTAAACAAGTTATATATAGTTCGACCCTATCTGTCCGTCAAATAGTCCTCGAGATGTAGCGTCAACCCGATCTATGGTTATCGATCTATTACACTAGGGTTAGGATATCCGTTCCCATGATCCTCGAGATAAAATTAACAAGATTTACAGACTACAAATTCGGTATGGTTAGGTTTAGGACCGAATGGTAATTTTACAGTGCATTTAACTCTGAGTTGGTGGGACCACTTGACTTAACCAAAGAGATAACGGAAGTGTGACTGATTTGTAATTGGTTTGTAACTGTATGACCATTTTGTGAATGGGGTCCTAATTGTAGGACTGTTTTATACATTTCCCAATAATTTACTACTGTATATTCCAGATTAATCCAATTCCATGTGTAAGAAACTCAATCAAGCTAAAACACCACAACCTCCCACCCAAGGCCACAAGAACACCGCCACACGGCCCACACCCAAATCCACAAGACAAAAACGGGCCAAATGGCAGTATATGGGAAGTCCAAACAGAACCCATTAAATGTCTCTCTTTGGGCTGAGTCTGGGTTACTCATTTTGAGTTCTTGAAATTGATCCTTTAGGCAGGGCCGGCCCTGAGGGAAGGTCAACGAAGGTTGACTTCGGGGCAGCACCAAGCAAGGGGCAACCAAATTTTAGTTTTCCTATATAGGGTGGTTGTGTTAACAAAAATGAAGGATTAAATGATTATGGGAGCCCTCAGCTGGAGAAAGATACAACGACGAAGATGTGAAAGTTGTTGTCATTTTGGGAATTGGAACTAATGCATGTTACATTGAACGTATGGCTATTCCAAAAATTAAAAGGCAGGGGGATCAAATTCCCCTTGCTGGAAATACAGTGATAATAAGACCCATCTTAGCTATATAAAACCCATCTTAGCTATATAAACCCATCAAAAATATTCAGTTCTGTGTTTGAGCTCTATAAATGATACATCGTACGCTTTTGGTTTGACTCTTATCATTGACGAATGTCTTCGTTAAATTTCGGATCATTAATACAGAAAATGCATTTGCCGATCAAGGAGTTCTTCCTCTATGACATTTGATCAGCAGGTTGGATACGATAGCGATGTGGGTAAACAAGTAAGAAAAACCCTCAACCGCTCCTACTCGAATTAGTTATTGTGTTCTCGTGGCAATGCTTGATTTTTCAATTGCCGTAAACAGAGAGTATTTGAGAGGATGATATGCAGTAAATACTTAGGCGTGCTTGTGAGCAAAATTCTCGCTCCGACATTTGAATTTAAAATGTGTTCGGTAACAACTAGGCGGCTCCTGTTCTAAGGCAAATATAATTTCTTTTACATACGTAGGAAATTGTGGTCGTAGTGTCGAAATGCCAGTACCACGGGGCACAAGCCGGGAGGAAAATATAATTCTTTAACAACTTTCACATCTTCATTCACTGTGTTAAAAATGAAGGATTAAAAACAAAGAAATTTTCTAATTAAGCTAAAGTCGATCTTATCGACAGCAGAGATTATTGGGATGGGACAACCATTTTGCTTCTGCTTCGGGGCAACGGAATCTCAGGGCCGGCCCTGCCTTTAGG
>JAJJWW010017358.1:0-165000 GCA_023531295.1 Papaver armeniacum
CCTTTATATATGTAGCCCAAAAGATAAGATCAACGGTTGAGATTAATAGTTTTAAGTTGAATATATATTTTCACATTTTAGGATGACCAAATTAACCTTTATCCAAATAGTACTATTTACAATAAAGATTAAAAAAAGAATCGAAAGCTAGCTAATCAGTTGATTAGTCAATGGCGAATTTTGTGGGAACTAAACCGCTTTACTATTATTTATGGCTCGGTTTAAATTTTGGTCTAAACTAAAATTTTATTAATTCTTAGATTTTGTGGAAGAATTCTTAGATTTTGTGGAAGAATATTTGCCGATATCTTCGGTCAATTAATTTGTTACCTTATTCTCATCAATAGATTTGTTACCTAATTTTAGGTACGTGTTTCTTTCTTTAGCTACACCACTCCATTACTATTGTTCGTCTCCGCTCTTAATCTCCATCTCGAATTATCAAAGATTTCAACTGCTTATTTTTATTTATTTTTCTTATTATGCTTTGGTAGAAATTTTTTTCTTCTCAAATATCCACTCTTCATTAGACTTTATAGTCGTGCAAATCTCCCTTTGCTCCTTGTATGATTTTCGCAGTACTTCATTCATATTCACGATTAATCTCCATGGTGATGTATACTTATGATTGTGATTAACGATGAATACAAATTACATTATAGTGTAAGTATTTATCATGCGGTTAACTTTTGATTGTAAATTACATTATAGTGTAAGTATTCACAAAACCGAGTGAGAAGAGAATATGAAATTTTCAAGCACATCGAAAGGGAACGTGTGATTTCTTAAAATAGAGTAAGAAACCAGAGGCATATCAAAGTCCAAATATGTTAAGTAATTGAATTCGATATATTATTTATTTCTTTAGGCATATATTTGGACACAAAAGGAGATATCCCGCCAAACAAGGAATGATAAGCTTCACGGGCTCCCAACTGAGCTAGAAAAGATTCAACAAACTCAGTATTCACCTCTATGGTTAAAGTTATCTCTGGATTCCAAATTCAATATGGATATCATTAAGAAAGAAAGAGATCGTCACTGGGAAAATGGGAATCTATAGTAATGTCATAGATATCCTCTAAAGGTTTGTGTTGTAAGATAACACAACCATCATGTTTGTGACCAAACCTCAGACAATGATCACAAAATTTGGATGGGAGATTGATATAGTTGACACAGATCTCGGCCATCGGATATCTACCTACTTTCACTAGAAGCTTATCCACTAGTGGTTTTTCTATCTTAACCCAAACTAAAAACTCTTGGAGCGAAATCGAGAAAAGATGTATCTCCTGCCAACACAAACTCTTCTTACAAATCCTATTTTAGCTGCAATTAAACTTATCATCTCACCGTTTTATGTTAATGCTTAGTATTAAGAATGCTAGCCCAAATGGGTATTTCTTTTACGAGTCGGTAGAGATATTTATTCCAAGGTAGGTTGTTATAGCTTAAGACATTTCCAAATGGATATCATGGACCATTTGAAGTAGCCCATAAGAATCTTTATGAGATTGGAAACAAATAATGAAAATATTAGGATCCACTTTCCCGATATGGAAGGGAATGTTAGGACCCTCGGAAGAAGGTTAGCACTCCTCTGATTACCCATTTTATAGAGTTCAAATTGAGAAAAATCCAGCTAGAATACTATAATTTTTTTATTCCAAAATCTCTTATGAATTCCGGAGGAGTTGGAAGTAATCCCGCTTGACTATGGTTTGCGAAACACCTGAGCAAGGGAAAGTCCACTAAGATGTCTTTTAGAGATCATGAACATTCGACATGATGAAAAAAGTTTGAGAAGCGAAAAGATTATGAGAAACAAACTAGTTTGAGGTCTCTTTCAATATAAGTTTTGATTAGTTATTTAACTAATTATCCCAAGGAGGTAGCACCATATTCGGAGGATTAAAATTTGAATTTGAATCATAATTGATATAAACGAGATTCGTGAGTGAGAAGATTGTTATAGTCAAACAAAAGAGAGCTTAAACGCTTGCATGTGTTCAGGTAAACAAACAACAACAAGCAAAGACAACTCGAGAATAAAGGAAGCCATTAGACGTGGGACAAGGTACAGGCGGATGCGGGAAAGGAGGTGGGCATCCCCCGGGACCATAGATTAGCGAGGGGGTGGTTTTGGTGCGAAGCATGGATGGCGCCACGTTGCTCTCTACCATTTTCTCTCGGGAGTCCGCATTTGGACAATCTTTGTTTCATTTACCTTTGTCCCACGGTAAGTGTTTTCGCAAGAATAAATCGAAGGTACGAAGGTCCTAGGAAAGGTGAAAAACGAGTTGACAACGGACTAATCCTAGGTTTCGATCACGGTGACGAATTTCTGATAGATAATAGAAGACTAGAAATCGACTAGAGTTAAGTGCGGTAAAAGACCGACTTAAGGATACGAAAAAATAAATTGGTTTAGTCTCCTAGCCTCTAGGTTACTAGAATGAATTGCCAAATTATAACATTGGGACTTAATGGCAGTTAAACACGCCACATGGAAGACAATTGGAACGAGGTAATTGAATAGCAGTAACAATGTTTGAGGAATGTTAAGTGATATAAATAAAGCAATTCAGGGTTGTTGAAGGCCATTAATTAAATATAAATATCTTAGGAAAAACTCTCTATATAAAAAAAATTGTTGCTACTAATCACAAAATAAGAATTGCAAAAGATTAAGATTCAAAGAAGAAAAATTGCGAAAATGGAATGTAATCATGAACTTGTTTCAAAAGATGTTGTTTATCCTCGAGAAAAGTAATGCGTTGTCGCGAACGGCCAACTCTTTCAAATTCAATACTATGACCATCCTATTTGCTTAATTATCCGAGTTTTTCATGCATCCTACTCAAGGTAAATCTTTGGTGTTAATTGACTCAAGAGGCAAAGCCTAAGATACAAGTTAAGTTGGAATGTGATATTCCTACCTAAGTTCCACTTTTAACGAAAAAATGCCTCGGGGATGGATTATGCATATGTTGATACGTGAGAGGCAAAATACAAGCAGAATAGAGGAAGATCCAAGCCTGAAAACTTCGATGAGGAGTAGAAGAAAGGTGCATGAGGAATAGGAAGAGGTCTTTACTGAAAACGCGGGGGAATAACAACCACACCCAATATTTTGTTCGACAATATGTATGGACTAAAATCCAATATAATTCCGAGAGCACCAACTTAAAAGCGAGCTCAATCTAGAAAAAACTTAAGAGCTTTATCTCTTTCTCTAACACAACAAAATCGAACAGATAGAAACGTGAGCCTGATTGATGTGAGAATAACTTGGACAGTACCAAAGACCAATGCCCAAGTGTCAATCAAGTTCTATCCAACAAACAAGGTCGAATTTATCAACTGTGATTGAACTAAGCACAACCTGTAATATTTCACTTATATAAGCAAATATAATGCGGAAAAGAAATAACACAGACACCAGAAATTTTGTTAACGAGGAAACCGCAAAATGGAGAAAAACCTCGGGACCTAGTACAAATTTGAACACCACCGTATTAATCCGCTATGACACTCTAGCCTACTACAAGTTAAATTCGATCGGAATGTAGGCGGAGGCCATAACCAAGTCTCACACCGATTAAGGTACAATCGTGTTCTTACGCTCTTGAATCCTGCAGTAACTCTACACACTTGATTGATCTCACCAATAAACTAAGAGTTGTCTGACCCAAATTCGAAGACTTATAAACAAATTGCCTCCCACAGATATGAGTATGAAAATCACACTTTACCGATTTTAGAACTTAACCACTTTGTTCGCAAAGCGAGTACGCGAACAAGAGTTCCGGACTTTGGCTTTGTCAGTAGTTCATAAACAGCGTACGCAACACCGGCTCCGAGACTTGACCTCGTCTAGCCCGTTCACGACAGGTACGCGAACAAAAAGCCCGGACCCTTTCACGGGAGTAAACCAAGTTCACAAACGAGTTCGTGAACAATAGTTCCGGACCGGAATCGGACTTACATAGTTAGTATACGTAGTATACAACCTATAATATATATCCATACATGGTAGTTGTTCTAAAACTATCATTTAATCATTGAAATATCCTTGGAAGACAACAATGGTAATCTTACACATACCACTAACTTCAAGTAATTTTCAAGTGATTAATCGATCAATACGAAACTTCCCAAGTTGACATAAAATGATTGTCTCACACAAATCATATAAGATGTTCAAGGTAATTTTCACATGATCATATTTGACTTAATATTTTGTTTCCAAAAAATAAATTATTTCCAACTAAACTCGTCAATAATACGATGAACTTAGCTAAAGCTAAAAGCTTCCAAGACATATTTTGAGAAATAGATAAGCGAGATAACCTAGAAGCTAATATCAAATATGTATGAAGTAAAAATCTATATAGCTATACGACTTAGTCTCATTAGAAGATGAAATAAAATAGACTTCTCGAAAGTAATAGATAAGTTTCAATCTCCACATACCTTTTGTTGATGAAGTTTCTTCAAGCTCTTCAATAGATTTTCTTATTCAATTGGTGAATGTCGTGAAGTCTAGAGCTCAACTACACACTTATATCCTAATCCGAGACATACCTATAAGTAGACTAGAAATCAAGTATATAGTTTTGATCAACTAAACTTGATAAACAAGCTTGAGATAGCAACGCTTGCGAGTTCGACCGCGCAGTGATCTAACATTTACTTTTAATTACTGTTTGTTGTATGAGTTTAAACCGTTATTCCCTACTATCTATGATATGTATTGAACTTCTAGTTTGTGTGTTTTATTTTCGTTTCAAAGAAGTGTTTTAATTTGATCTATCAAGACTTAACTAATGAGGAGTTGTGATTAAATAATTTAAGAGATATTGATGCAATAACTCGAGAAATAACTTTGGACCCTTTATCTCTAAAGAACGGTATAGGGTTATGATGATTGTTAAGGAGGAGATACAAATTAGAGGTTATACGGAAGCAAACAGAGAGAGCAAAGACAGATTACTTAACACTTAAGCATAGAGAGAATAGATAAATTACTTGAGAAAGGAAAAGACTATATAGGAATGAACCGAGGCAAGCTCTGACTTAGCTACCATTACTAAGGATGCCTTTGGAATGGATAGGTATTTTAAATCTCATTGCCTACAGGAAAAATCTGATGGTAGATATTAGGTTACTAACTCCTACTATTGAATACTCAAAACAAGGAAATCTAATATTCAAACCATTTAATCTAAGATATAAGTCCAAACAAGACCCAAATTTCTTAGAGCAGGGCCAAAGTTAAACTATATCAAGCAATTGAGGAAAGGAATCGTAATCCAACATGCGAAAATGCTAGAGATTAAAAAAAAAAATCTATACGATGAAAATTCAAGTGAGTCCACCCTTAAATTTCATCCTGGATAGGATTCAAGCAAAAGAATAATGTAGATTCAAAACTAAATTGAAACGGTTTTAGGAAAACCAGACATTAGGACTATGTTTGAAAAAAGTTCCAAACAACACTTAATCTCATCAAAACAGAAAAAGCATGAATGAAATTGATCAAAAAATTGAATCATTGGTTTGAAACTAATTAGGAACCTTACTCCCATCCTCTCTATTGCTCCATCTAGCTTTGGATTTCATACGGGGTTAGAAGTTTACTTGGCCATTAGAGAAATTTCAAGAATTTTTAGGAGAGAACAAAGCGTAAAAGAGTCGTTGGTAACTCATACGCTATGAAGCAACTTTTTGATCATTATTTATATCATTAGAAAGTAGTATCCATGTAACAAATTTGGATAGCAAGATATATTATTGGCTTAGGCTTAGCTTATTCTCAATCTCAGTTATTATTGATGTGATTTAAAAAAATTGGATGTGTTGTGGCATACAAAACAAATGAGTGTTAATGTGTTTTAGAAAATTATTAGATTCATAATTTGCTAACAATGATGACCATAGAAATGTGTTGTAAATTGGTTATTTCAATGAACATAGCATTCATGAATCTAAGGATAATCTTCCATAGCTTCTAAAAGAACGAGCAATATATCGAGGAATATTTTTCATGCGGACTGAAAAATCATGCCGATTTGAATCGATGTTGAAAAGCTGTCTTGGTAAAATATCCCCCAATAAATACGGGCATCCCCTAATTGTTGGTTCTTTTAAAGTTGGATTAAAATTGAAGTGGTTTTTAAGAAAAACACTTTTAGATTATTTTTCCAAATATGCATATAAGGAAAAATTAGCCAAAAAAAAAAAAAAACAGAGAGTGACTAAATATAACCCTTCTGTAGGCTAAATGCAACTTTTAACTAAAACCCCTAAGTTAGAAAACCCACTTGATGGTGTAACCTAAACTCTACCTTCATTATCATCCTAATATACTTGGCCAAGTCTCGTTCTCCCTAACCCTAACACACACCGTAACTATAAGATTGGAAGTTCATATGCATGCCCGTGGAATTAGGTTCTTGGTTCGCCATATTTGGTCGTAGATTCTTTTGGATTAAATTGAATTCTATTTGGTCATTGCTTGGGAATCTAGCAATTTCATAACTTCTTACCCAACTACAACTTCTTATTGCAATATCATCTCAAACTCCATTACCGATTCTCAAACTCCATTACTCGATTGATTTAAATATGTTACAAAATAGTACAAAATTCATAAAACGCCTTCTTTGGGCATCTAATTAATCGCACTAATAATTTTTTATTAATACAAGCACTTGACATAACTCTTAAGAACAACAATAAAACAAAGTATTGGATCGTATCAAAAACTAGGGTGTGAATCAAACATATTTTATTTTTAATTATAACTATTTCTCTAGAATTAGAGTAGAATAAGAAGTTGTTGTAAAGATGTTGTTCTTAACTTATCCTAATGAAAGGTATACACAATCCCAAGAGTTGATTGCGGATAAAGGATGAAGAAAATGGCATTCATGGTCAAACCTGTTAACTTCGGCGAGAAAAAAAGAAATGACGTCCATGTTCAAAGTTTAACATGGGTTATTATTACCCTCATAATTATCGGTTGCCAAAACTTTGCCTCTTTGGAGTTGGATTATATTTAACCAAAGGAGGTTGTATTTAGTCTTTGCCAAAAACAAAATCGAGCTACTTTTGTAGATAACAAAGACATTTGATTGGGTGAAGGTAAATTTGTCATGATGTAAATTTTGACTATGCCGTGAAATTGGAGGTAACCTAGAATATTAAAAATTTTGAACATTCGATTATCGGTAAAGGTAACCTAGAACATTTAAATATTTCTAGGTTACGATACATATTTTTGCCTTGACACTTGAAAGTTTTTAAGGTCAATAATTGATTAATTTGAAGTTCATATTGCGATTTGAGTCATCAAAATTTTTGGGTTACAGTTGTACATTTTAACGATCGCATTTATTGAAAGATTTTGGTTGATGAAGATCATATACACATATTTTGGATTACAAGTAAATTTGTAGTCGCGAGTAATTTTGGGTTAAAACACATTGTGACTTAAATCAAGATTTTGGGTGTTGGAAAATGAATTAGACTCTTAAGTTTTTTTTTTCTTGTCGAGAATGATTTTAGGTCACAACATATCAAATTAAGAGTGTATTTAACAATTTTCTAACAAAATAGGGTAATCAAACAAATTTTGATCACATAAAAATGATGACATATTTTAGATGACATTTGATCGACTTTAGATCTTAAGAAACAAATGATAATAGATTAAGATCATCGTGCAAAATTTCAAATTACTTAAAAAATATAGGTCAAAAAGATAGACTTTGGGTCACTGTGGAATGTAATGTAGGTTTCCTCGTGAAACATAATTAGGTTTACAACTTGAAGAATTTATTTATGGATTGTGAAAGTGATCCGACTTGAAAACAACCACACCCAATATTTCGTTTAGGTAATCTGTATGGAAAAACTCCAATATAATTCAAGAGAATCAACTAGAGAAAGTCAAACTCAATCAATGAAAATATATCCAAAAGTTGTATCTCTGTTTCTCAATGTAATCAACAAATCAAACAGATAATATCCGTGGAGCATGATTATTATGAGAAACAATTTGAAGGCAGTACTAAAGACCAATGTTCAAGTGTCAATCAATTTATATCAACAACCAAAGGTTGGATTATCTAATTGAATGAACTACGCACAAACTGTGATATTTCATATATAGAAAATATAATGCGAAAAAGAAATAACAGACAGTTACACAAAAAAAAATTAACGAGGAAACCGCAAATGCTGTAAAACCCCGAGACCTAGTCGTATTTGAGCACCACGCGTGATGCCGCTGCATTATACTAGCCCTACCGCAAGTTAACTTCAGACGGAATGTACTTGAGCCCTAACCAATCTCACACCGATTAAGGTCCGGTTGCGTTCCTTAGACCTCTAGAACCACACCGGATTCTCGGCGTGACTTGATTCCTCATTTCGATCTCACCCAAAACTAAGAGTTACGACTAAAGTCGAAGACTTAATAAACAAACTGTCTCAAGCAAGAAAAGTCTATTGAATAGATAATCACCTACGTAAATACCAACGAAGTTTTATTCCGTCTTTTTGATAAATCAAGGTGAACAAGAACCAATTGATATACGGACTTATATTCCGAATGTTCTAGAAATATCAATCACCTCACAATAATGTTAACCGTATGGCAGCGGAACAAGATATTGTCGAATTACAAATGATAAGACGAAGATGTTTGTGACTACTTTGTATCTTACCTATCGAGATTAAATCTCGAGCAAATCTTCTGAATATAGTACTCAATAACGATAGAACAAAGTAAGACTTAACACGCAACTACGAGAGAAAATAGTTGGGTTAGGCTTCCACAATCCCAATGAAGTCTTCAAGTCGTTAACCTATAATGGTTTTAGGAAAACCTAGGTTAAAGAGAACGACTCTAGTCGCAACTAGTATCACATGAAGGTGTGGGGATTAGGTTTCTAAGTTGCTGAGTTCTCCCTTTATATAGTCTTCAAATCGGGGTTTGATAGATTTGGAACAAAGCAATCAATATTCACCGTTAGATGAAAAAACCTCGATTAGATTCAAGCCAATATCTTTCAACCGTTAGATTGTCTTTGCTTGTTGCACGACACAAATGAAATGTGCCTTCATTTAGATATGGGTAAATCGTGACGAACGTGTACACTTAGTTGGCTCAACAATAGTTAACAAAAGTTAGCCATATGAACACTTTCATATCAACCTTGTTCATCTTAACACAACTAGTTCAAATGACTCAAATGAAACTAGTTATAGAGTTGTTCAATTGTTTATATTCTCATAGAAGTATACAAGACACAATTAAAGCAAAATCGTTTTGATTCACTAATCAATTCATGAACATTATAGCCTGGTTTTGCAAAAGATTGCATTCCTTATTATATAAATGTATGTGTTGTCACGAAGTTAGTTTGATTTTAGAACTTAACCACTCAAGTATGCAAACGGGTAAGCATACCTAAGTTGCCGGACTAGGCCTGTGTTCACAAGATGCAAACGTCGCATACTATCGTACACAACCGAACTTCGATTGAAGTTAGTATGCAAACGTGTACGCATATTATAGTTCTGACTTAATTGTTTAATCAAGTACGCATACGGGTATGCACAGTAGATTACCGGTCTTGGAATAACTTGCAATAGTTAGCATACAAGTACGCATACTATATTATATCCAAACATTGGTTAATTGTAAACTCCTTTTTCAATCATCGAAACATTATTAGAAGACGAAAATAGTTGTCTCACACAAACTATTAGCTTCAAAGCAATTTTCAAGTGATCAAATGATCAATACCAAACCTTCCGAGTCTACACCAATTGACTGTCTCACACAAATCATATAAGATGTTACTGTAAGGCGATTTTCACATGATCATCTTTTGAATTTCGTCAAGAATATAAGATTAACTTGTTAAAGCGAAAGCTTACCAACACATATTTCGTGAGAAATATGTAAAGCGAGTTAAACTCAGCTCGAAATATCAAATGTGTATAATTTGAAGTCTATATAGCTATATGACTTTTGTCTCAAATAAGAGGTAGAGTAGAAATAGACTTTTGAGTGATAAATGAGTTCAAGTATCCACATCCTTTTGTTGATGAAGTTCCACAAGCTCCCCTTAGTAGTTGTTCGTCTTTAATCGATGAACGCCGTGAAGTCTAAAGCTAAACTACACATCAATCCTAATGAGACTTAGCTATAAGTACACTAGAAATCAAGACTTATAGTTTTGGCAACTAAACTTGAAAAACAAGCTTGAGATAGTAACGCTTGAGTTTGACCGAGCAAAGGTGCTCTAACAATCTTCCTTTGTCAATTTTAGTGACAAAACTATCAATACATATGGATTACAAAATAAATAAACTTTGTAGCTTCTCATCCAAATGCTTGATTTCCTCGGTTCTTCAACATTACTTGAAATCTTCGTCACTTCCAAGTACTCCAGTGATTCTGAACGTGTTCAACTCAGCATCAGAGTTGTTGAAGACCCGTAGCTATAACAATATATAAAAACAAGATGTTTTCATATTGTTATACAAAGTGTCATAGTATTATTACACAACATCAAAGCTCAATTGTGTCACAACTTTGACAATAATACTATGGTGATATGTATCACTCCCCCTTAGTCAATACTTCATGACGACAATGTGTTAGAGCATAGCTGGTGAGCCCATAGCGTTGGTATCTCAAGTTTGGTTGTCATATTTTAGTGAACCAAAACTCATCTAAGAGTCGTGTTATATTGAAAACATAACTGCGAAGCTGTGAATGAATATTTTACTCTAGTAGTGAGACATGATCATATGATCATAGTATTAAGGAATTAGACTACGAAGTATAACGCTTATCTTTTGAAATTCGTAGATATGACATCGACATAATATTATGAATGCTATTGTGATTATGTGTATGGGTAAAGGTGAAGATTTCATCATAGGAAACAATGTTTACATTTCTTTAAAGGAAGTACATCCATGAACTTGTTTTATGAATAGAAAGGGAAATCGCTAGGCTTATTGGTATTGTTATTCATTGCATATCTTTGGATTACCAATATGTGTGAGTTAGTAGAGCCGATCATAACTTGTTATGTATCTTGGTATAACTAATCACAATGCACGACTTATGATTTGGTATGACTAGTTTTAATTAATTAGTGTAACCGATCCTAAGTAATCACTTGAGATGGTATGATCGATATTTGTAATTGGTGTGACCGATCACAAAAGAGTTGTGTAATCGATCCTTGTAATTGGTGTAACTTTTGTCCTAGTAATTGGTGTAACCGATCCTGGTGATGGTGTGACCGATCACAAGCAATACCATGAGTATATGGTAACCGGTCCCGGTAATTGACGTAACCGATCCTAGTAATTGATGTAACCGGTCATGGTAACTTGTGTGACCGATCACAAGTGTTCCATATTAAGGTATAACCGATCCTAGTGATTGGTAGGAGCGATTGAACCCATGATTGTGATTTGATATTTGATCAATCACATAGTTATCTTGGAATACAGATGAACCAATTGTAAACTTGTTTGGAAGTGTGGTATAATCGATTCCAAGATTGTAAATATGAAAGATGATTTACAAAGAAAAGATGTCAACATACTTTGAACACGAACACGAACAATAACTCTTATCTTTTATTGTTCAAAGTTATTCCTTAATTACTCAAGGAGATACCGGTCCGAAATAAATTAAGAATCTTTTAATTAAGGTTGTTAGTTTTATATACTTTAATTGCCAAAGCAATTAAATGCATATCTCTAGATAATAAAAATTAGCAATGTGCATTTACTAATTGGAGATTTTCTATTTGAGATTTCGGAAAATATTGACAAAGCATTTCCAGGAATTATGAAAACCGATTGGGCATTATTGCATATCTTGAGAATACTTTCTGCTTTTGGAAATTCCTTGGTGTACAAACATCCTTGGTCTATAAATACCTAAGTTTGCATTTCTAGCAAACTATCCTAAGAGCCTGTGCAAACTTCATCTTTTTTTTTTTTTTTCAGTGGAGCCGTCTATCCAGGAGATGAAAGTATCCTAATTAGGCGAAATCTTACGATCAATCGCTCGTTTAAAGACTACGTGGGAAACTAGATATTCCTTAAGAAGCTCTCTTAGTTAGTGGTGGGAAACTAGATAATTGCGTTTATTAGTTTTCAATTATTTTGATTGACTAACGGTTGTTGAACTTTGATTGCACCTAGTTTGTTTATTCTTGAGAATCTTATCTTCTAATATAAGATTCACTCAAACTAGATCGAAGTGTCGACGGGATCTTTAGAATTTTTTGTAGATCTAAAGACATCTCGTGATAATCCATTGTTAACAGACTATGTTCTGTGCGTGATTGATCACAAGACATTCAAGTGGTGTTGTGCAGGGTTTAATTGAAGATTAAAGAAGATTCAAGACGAAGAAGATTTCTTATTGGTTTCTCATATCTTTGTGTAGCACAAACCTTGATCGGATGGTATCCAACTATAATCGAATTTATTCGATTGATTAGTTGTGTGAGATCGGTAACGCCTAATAGTTCTCTTGAGTTCTATTTTGATTGTTACAAATCCGAATCTTATTACTTAGGTAATAGAGATTAGATTGATCTAACCATGCAAAAGAGTTTATTAGATTAAACGGAAGAGCCTTTGCATATGACTTGAGATATGTTTATCCGGAAAGAATCAATAGAGTTGTTAATGCAGACAACATTTATTGTTCCTTTTCTTGTTTGGAATCGATCCAAAGGAATTGTTTAGGTCGTGCACTTATTGAATGTCGAAGCGCAGTGGATCTTGAAGAAACTAAGTGAACTAGGTTTAGTTGCTTGGTCTCAACTATATGAAGTTGGTTTAGATTTTGTATATCGGCTTAATTATGAGAGTATTCAATTATGGACTTGGTCCCGGTTTTTTTATGCATTTACGGTTTCCTCGTTAACAAAATCTTGTTGTGTCTTTTAATTTTCTATTTCCGCAATTATAATTTTTTATTATAATTAAAAGTAAAATACAGAAACGTTAACTCCGCATTACTTGATAGTGATCCTACAAAGTTTGGTTAAGTCTGAACCTATTATCAAGTAATCACACTTTGATTGTTGTATTGTCTCGATCTCGTATCCATAGACGATCACACAAAGTGTGAATACCGATTTGTCGTATTGTCTCGACTTTGTCCATAGACAATCACTTTCGGTAAGAGGACTTATATGTGGATAATTTAAAGATTGTGGTGTATTTGGGTACCTGATCGCTGTCGTAAGCGACACAAATATAATTACACTTTCTTACTACTCAAAATATAAATATAGCAAGGGCAAGAAAGGATCGATCCACGAGAGAGGTCTAGGTTGTCAAATTGTTATGGTTTCCTATATAAAACACCCAGGAAGAATTTCTGATTGTGTAAATAAAAATAAACAAAAAGCAAAACAAATAAAAGTAAACACGCAAACCAAGGATGTGAAAATATTGGATAAAGGTTTCATCTTCAATTGTAAACAAGTTTATGAATATATGAATAGAATTCGTATTTAATCTCGCATTATCATCAAAAGCCATAGAATACCTTATTGCAAGAATATATTCGTAATTTCCTAATTCATCAACACACACATTAGGGGCTGCGTATGTGAATTCTACCTAAAGAATAACCTAACGCCTTGCGCTAATCAAGTTCAATTCCTAGGAGCATTAAGTTTGAAATAGGCTAATCAATGCAATTGAAATACATTGCGCAAACAATTGAACAAAGGTCAATTTCTACATATGATTACAAGGATGTATCACTACAACCTAGAATCATATCATGCTACTCGTATTCAAGGTTATCGTCGATGAAAACCCTAAAATAGCTATAGATATGGATGTGAGTTCAATCAATTCTAGACTCGACTAAACAAACATTCAATCATATTGCAATCCATCAATCATGCAATTATTGTAACCCGTAGAAATCATACGATAATATTGAGAGAAAACTAATTCATAAAAATCATAACTTGGTTGCAAAATCCAACTACATCTTCAACCAATAATAAAAACTTAGTTACTCATGGCATAGGAGTTCATAGCAAGAAGAAAGAGAAAACCTATCATGTTTCTAAACCCTAGAACCAAAAGTAGAAGTCTCCCTAATGGAGATATATCTAGGTTTAGAGAAAAAGTTCTATTTATATGCTTCTCCCAAAAGGATACCCAAAAGTAGGTCAAGTCTTCTCCAAACCCGTCTCAAATTCGTCCACCAAGCCCATGTGTGAGAAATATGTCTCGGAATTTTTGGTCCAAAGCGATCGCCAGGATTGCGGACGTCATCGCGGGAATCCGGTTTCCAGCGACGGAAGCCGTTCCGATTCGGTTGCTCCCGCTTCTTCTAGTTCACGTATACTTCTCCAGGTGCGGCAGCATCGTAGCACATCCATTCTCCGGTCCATTGCTCCCCACCAAACACGAGATACACCTGCCACCGCCACTTTGTAAACCACCGGTGTTGATTTCATCGCCACGCCTTAACGCATCCACGACACTTCATTCCATCACGCGAATAGCCGCCAAACCAAACATACACGACATCGCCACCCAGCACGTTTGCTGTAAACCTCCAGCCAAGACAAGAACATCACCATTTTCTACCTTGCGCTCCTCAAGCCATTCACTCTTTGCATTGCCACTCTTCACTGCAGCTCAATCAATCCATTCTCTGTTCCCTGTAATTGCAGTGCCTTGCAACTTGCGGCTCCAACTCCAGCTGCTACTCCAATAACAGCAGACCTGCAACAACATCAGTGCACCTCCTGAGTTCAATGCTCTTCAGTCTCCACTGCAATCCCAGTTAACCATTGCAATTCAGCTCTTGTCAGCAACTTCCAATTCGAACCATCAGCTGCAGCTCATCTGCTCAGTCACCTCAAAGCTCCATTGCACCAGTTAGCAGCTCCATTGCCTGAAACGACCATTCCCAGCTCAAGCTCCATTCCCGGTCACCACTAAGTTGCAACCAAAGACCACCTCGGGCCATACTTCCCTTGGCCGTTGTTCTCAACCCCCGACTTCAACTCCACACACCACAACTAATGCAAGCCCATAGCATCAGTTCATCGCCCACATACCTTCGTAACTCAGTGCACTTGCAATTCATACAATATCAATTTCGCATCATTTCCTCGCCTTAGCTTCAATTACGAATACGGTTTCATTGCCTCCATTCAAAGCCACACTCCCACTTTGTAACCTGAATGCTCAGTCCCAACTCCAATAGTCGCTCCATTTCCATTCCACAACCAAGTGCGACCCATCAACTTCTCGATCTAAAACAGTGCGCGACATTTATTCCTTGCGTCCACAGCAAATGGTGAACCCATATCAGCCGAGCATTGCCATCTCTTCTCTTCCTCGGCTCATCTTAAGCCGCCTCCGTCATTCTTCACAATTCAACGCCATTCCAGCTCCAAGACTCAACCAATGATAACTTCCCATACATACTATTTTCCCTCGTTTGATCTCGAGTAGTCACAATGACTCCCGGACTCACCTCCTGCCACATTTCGGTGTATTCTGGAACCTGAATCATCTCGGTTAACATCCAGTCTGCCATCATCCTCGACTCCTTCCCTCTTAACTTCAATCGACATGCAAACCACTTCATTAATGACCATTGAGAATCCCCTCACTCAGATCAACATTACTAGCTTGTCCATCATGTAATCATACACAACAGATTAAGCTATTCAGGCCTTTTTACAAATACTTCTTGTGCAGTTCGCTGGTAATGCAGATATGGAACTTGTTATTGATTTCAAATCACTCTATCTCCTTCCCTGCAATCACACACACAAACCCATGTTCTCAATGCGTCTGAAACACTCAAATAGGCTTGAATCTCCTCCATTGATACTTAGGTTCCAACTAAACCCAAATACTCAGCCTTCTCATTACAACCTCTGTGTATGTCCATCTTGCTCTTTGTAACCTTGTTGAAACCCACTTTGCCGGCGTGAAGAACTTGGTGTGACGTCTCTCGATTTGGCTCAAAGAATGAAATGTTGCTCTTCCCTTTCCTCTCAAATTCAAACCATCTTTAAAGCACAACCGCACAAAATGATTGGGAAGATATTTCTCTCAATTTTAGCTTAGGTAATGATGAGAATTGTTATTGGTACTCAAAACTCCGATAAGGGCTGCCTTAATAATCCCTTGTTGAATTGAACCATCGGTTACGGGAGACGACATCTTAATTTCAGCGTAACTCCTCTTGTGCAACCTAGCATGCGCCAAATATCGTTTGCGAGTTGACCTTTTTGCCTTTTCGCTCCAAATAGCTATTTTCTCCTTCTTTTGCTCCATATGACTCGAAACACCTATGAAACTCAAAGGCGAATATAAGATACATAATTCACAAGAAAAATAGCAAAGAAAGCATAAACTCTACATAGAAAATACGGTGTATTCTACACCTATCAGTACCCTCGTCTTTTCATAATGAAAACCACTCCCCCTTACATAATGATCCGTAAACCATGTATTTGTATAATGATAACATAGACTTAATCTTTGACATCAAAAGTTCATTCTATTTTCCATCAATGTTTGCATAAAGACATGTAATAGACTTAACTTTTGAGTATATGGGACAATCATAGTTCACGGATGTAAACACACATATCCCATAACATTATTTTTGCAATATATAAAACCAAAAAGGATTAATACTGCAAAGTCATCTTCCAAATAAACTTTAGAATTTAAATAAAGGGGTATTTTGCGTTTCCTCCCCTCCCAAGATTGCTAATTAGCGTTTCCTCCCCAAATAGATTGAAATTAGTGTTTCCTCCTCCCGTCGTTAGTTTTTCCATCCATTGCTCGGTTAATGAGTTAGCCCCGGGTTCATCCGTGGCATAGATTTGACACGTTTTTCTTGATCTTCCGAAAATACCCTCCTAAGAAAACCACATATCCTCCTCCTCCTCCGGCACAAGTACACCTTTTTCTTTTCCTCACCTCATTTAGATTTTCCTAGACGGATATGGAATTAAAGATAACATATTGATATATATATATAATCACCACATATACCATTTAGTACCAAGAAGAAATCAACGATATATGTTTTTAATCCCTCCATACATCACGAGTAATCTCTAAATCAGATTGACACAACCCATGGAATCGGTTAGCTTTCCCGACTTTCAATTCAACTCACTTTCAGTCCATTAAAGCTTATCCCCAATTCTGCTCGTGTTCTTTGCCAATTTGATCATATAAACTTCTAGCCACCACCACCATTTAACACCAAGAAAGGCCTACCTAGATCAATTGAATCATCATTCATCCACATTCAAAAGTTCAAAACCACGACAAATGATATCGTTATTCAACACCATATTTTCCTATTTGGGTAAAACCCAATCTCAAACACCACTGCACTAGAACTCTCAGCAGACGCAAATTAACCAAACACACACCACCAAGAAACCCATCCGTTCGTCACTCATTTGAACAACTGATAAATCAGATCTAATTTTTCGGCATACAATTCAGGTCATATATGACTTAAATCCTCACCAATTCGAAAACCACAAATCTTTCTGTGTTTGCTGCTTGAATATAACAACACCTATGAATCCAACACCACCTTCACTGTTAAACAATACAAGAACTTCAATTAGCCCCAAAAATCAAATCCACCATTATTACTGATACTTCAGCCATCTAATTCATCCATTAAAACAATCAAATCAGCTCTAACTCGATCAATTTCTTCTTGGTCTTGTTGCTGTAGAATTTCTCTTCAAAAACTTTCATCTCAAATTCAATTTCGTACCACATCTAAACCCCAAAATTTGATGTTGTCAAACAATCATCACTTGCATGGCCTTTGTTGGAACCATATCTTCATTTCTGTTTTCATCGATATGAAAGAGAGTCGAATCGACATGAACAACATCTAGTTGAAGCTTATTTTAATGGAAAATGGGTTTCACGGGAGAATTTGGTTTCAGAGATTTTGCTTTTATAAATACAACGAAAATGGGACTTATGTTTAATTAATCTAAACATGAAAAGGGTATTTTGGGTAGTCTATGTGACACGTGTCTTTTTTCCACGTGTAAATCATTGTTGACAAATTAACCTGCAATGGATGGAAAAACTAACGAATAGGAGGAAACACTAATTTCAATCTATTTGGGGAGGAAATGCTAATTAGCGATCTTGGGAGGGGAGGAACGCAAAATAGCCCTTAAATAAATAAATCTAAAAACATTGCATGATGAAAATCGTTGGCAATAGCTATGTGTACTCACAATAATTGCTATTCCAAACCCTAGTTATCCTTCTTAAAACACAAGAATAAATTCTCATAAGAAGTTTCCTAGACATTAAGACCTTTAAAAATTCTTTGTCGTCAACAACCATTGGAACATAAGGTTCATGAAGAAAGGAGTCAATTTTGTTAGAGCCTTTGCTTTCAAGTCAAACTCGCAAGCGTTGCTATTGATGAGTGCCAAATATTGCATATTTCTACATCTATTTATTGGCATTTAGCTCATCTTTTGTGTTGAAATCGATATTATCCAGCATTCTCGTATTTTCTTTGTTTTCAAGAATAAATATTTGTACTAATTAATTTTGTGTTTTTAGGTAGTAAATAAAGCTTGGAGAAATTAAGGAGCCAAAAGAGAGAATTGGAGACGAGCGTGCCTATGGAGCAGAAAGCCAAAGCCACAAGCGCGCATCGGTTGCAACCCAACAAGGAGCAACCCATTTACAAGACATGGGCTTGAGTAGTCCAAGGCCCGACCCACGACCCGATCCAAGCCCGTCCCTTCCGAGCCGTTAGATTCGAGCCATTTTCATCCTATGGTCGCTACGTGACACCGCTCATCAAATCTCGATACTCCCGCCGAACACCAAATCCACCTACACCCTTACCCATCGACCAACACCCCATTTTTTCCTTCATCTTCTCTTTCTTTTTCCCCGACAGAAACAGAGACCACCATACCTCCTCCTCCGACCATGGCAGTAGCGCCATCACCTTCTCCTTCCTCGAACCCGGCGCCACCACGGTATTCGATCGCTCGCCCGATTCGCGCTCCTAGTTCTAGATATCTCTTACATAGCCTCTCTCTTAACCCTAGAAGCTAAGTGAGAGATAAATGGAACTAGGGTTTTTTCCTACAGCTCATGCATGGCTTCTATAGGCGAATTCGCAGAGGGAACAAGTCAGGGTGCGCATTAATTGTAAGTTGGAGTGATTGTGAGGTATAAAATCAATTGTTCTTCATGAGAGAAAAAAAGGGAGTTTTTTAGGGTTTAATTTGTATTTCAATTTTAAGTCTGTTTTCATTATGTTTAGTATGTTCTAATTTAATTTGCTAGGATTTAAATGAAACCCTAACTCTGTTATGTTATTCAACTTTGTTTGAGTTGTTCTTGAATGCTTAAGTCATAAGATAACTTCAATTCTTGCACTTCAATAACTTTACTTTCACAATGAATGCCATGTATCCATTGTAGTTAGGATAAAACTGTGTTGATTGTGCTCAGCTCAGGCCTTAAAGATAGTTGCTAACCCCTTGCCTAGTTGTGCTTAATTAGACAATTAGTTCTCTGGATTGGTACTCTAGCTGATAATTGAATTATCACTTGGTGAAACTCCTTAGATAAGTGATAGACTTGACACATTGTCCTTATCTGTCACAGGAACAAGAATGCTCAAATTAGTTGAACACATAACATGAATTAGTGGTGGATTTGACAATCCTAGTGCCTTTATTCTCATTGCTTGTATTTCATCTTTACTCCTCCTCATAACCTTCAACTAGTCATATCGACAACCAACCCATATTTGTGTTACAAACTTTGTCATTTCTCTAGAAAATCAGTTAAGAAGCCTTTAGATCATTCATAGCAACTCCATTTCTCTGTGGATCGGCAGTACTTGCCCTTGCCTCCAATAGGCACTGCACTTGCAGTATTACAAGTAGGCGAAAAATCAAACATCTTCAAAAGCCTACCAAGTTTTTGGCGCCCCGCCGGGAAATTTGGTAGTGTCTTTGTGTAGTTCCATAGTGCTCCCTTTACTGATTTTCATTCTAAAGCTTTGTATATATGTGTTAAAAGTTCCTTTGTTTGCATTTTGTGGCTAGTATAATTTAGCTTAACTTAGCTTAAATTTTTGCTTTTAATCACCAACATCTTGCTCTTGCATTTCTTTTTGTTAAACTTTGCATATCTGTGACATTGCATTGTAGTGTAATTTAGATGTAACTTCTCATGTAATTGCATTAGCTCGGTTCCTTACGTCGGAATAAGCATCTTGACTTCTCTATCATCATTTGTAGCTAATCTCACTCTTTAGTTTAGCATAAACATTTTGTAAAATCTTTAGTTAAGTCGAGAAAAGTACCACAGCTTCTCATCGGTCTCCGTTTGTGTAGTTTTCAAATCCATACTAAAGTGCATCTCGTAAGTGGAGCATTGGTATCATTGGATAATTTTTTTTTTTATTATCACCGTGACTTGTCCGCCCGAAAGATAACCAAGTACAAGTGGTTAATCTTCATACTACAAGTATTGCTCACCTGTTTTGAAATTCTAGTACGACCTTTTGAACTTGCTAGGTAGTGCTCTCTTGCTTTGAATTGTGCAAGATTGAGAACGAGTTTGATCTCGTTGAGTTAGCGGTACTTGTGGTGCCTCTTGTACAACCAAGGAAGAGGAGAGACAAAGCAACAACCCGTGGAGTGCCTAAACCCGGTTTAATACTAGTGGTATCGTATTCTATCCTTGCTGTGTGTGATGATTATATGTATGAGAACCCCGAATGCATGATAGACCTCTACCTTGCTAGCCCCCCTCAAGCTGCAAGTTTTGAGTTACAACTTGGAAATCCAAGTTAGATGTAGCCGCAAAACCGAGTTGATATCAACCGAGTAAGTTGACACAACATGCCCCGAGCCATGTATACCGTACTCGTTAATCACATCTGGGAGACTCTGTGGAACTCGTAGCCGTCATTTTCACTTATTGAATGCTAAGCATGCTAGACCTTGATTGAGACCTTGTGTGAGACTTTGTGTGAGCTATAACCCTCCAAGTTGCTATTATCATCACTTATACATACCTGCAATTTGTGGTGCATAAATTTGTGAGCATTGAAGTCATCTGACCCTGTTGCTACTTTGCCTTGGCTGATTGCCATGAGAGCTTAGCTCTGAAGTGGTGCTGTGATCACAAAACCCTCCCGATATCTGCATGTTTGTGTATAACCTCTGAAACTGAGGTCAACTGACCTTGTTGGCAATATGTGTTAGCATCAACTTCTCGCAATTTGTGTGTGAATTAGTTTTTGCAATTGTGTTATCGCATACCTGTGTGAATCGGGCTCTGAAATGTGTGTGAACCTTTGGCGTTTGAGTGAGTGTTGAATAGGCGAAATAAGTGATAGCAATTAGTTGTTTTTCAAATACACAACCCAACAGACATGCTTCACCCCAGTGAGCACATCCAAATACCCATGTGCACCATACACGTTTTTTACTTTCCTTGTGCACCTGCTGTGACTTACCAGTGTTTGTGTTACTCACTGCACATAACCGGTGCATAAGCCGATGCTTGCACAAAGGCATGTGTGTGTACACTTGCTAAGCTGTGCTGAGCACAAAGCTTGTGATGTGCTGTGCACTCTCCAAAGCACCCCTGTGTGCTAGAAATTGTGTGTAATTTTTGTTGTTTTTCCTGGGCTGTACACTTGCCAACCACTGAAGCCCACATAAACTGTGTTGTAAACCTGCCCAAGCTAAATCCCACATATTGAGCCCACATCATTTGGGCTGGAACCCACCTAATCAGCTGGGCCTTACATCAACAAAAAGCACTCTTTTGGGCTTGATTCTAGAATTAGTGTGTCATTGTTGGAATTTTTGCTTATCTGTGTTGAACTTGATTGTTGTTAACATGCTAGATGCGCTAGCTGGGCTATGATTGTGTCTTTTAGAGACCAAACAAATCGACTAGTTAGAATCCGCCCGGACGAAATCGTCAAGATACCCGCTTTCTTCCATGAAAGCCCAAATCCATCAGAAAGCCCAAGCCCATCAGAAACAGAAACTATTGATGCGTGTCGTAGGTGCAATCAAATTAATCAATGTTTCCACTCAATTAAAAATAATATAATGGAAGTCAAGTTCGTTCCCACGAGGAGCAAGAGATCTTAGTTGTAAAAGTTGTCACGAAAGGGGGGTGTAAAAAGCAAAAGAAAATAAACAAAGCAATTAAAATCGAAAGTTGAAAGCAATAAGAGAGACAAGACCAAGGAATCCTTCTTCGTTACTTAAACAATGAATCAAGTTATGTTCTATTCTACTTGTTATTAGTCACAAATTATCACCAACCGTAGGTAAAGCAACTAGATCGGTGCTTAAACCCCTAAATCCCTTCTATCAGGACACGGAAGTTCTAGACTACCGGATTCTATTTACCAAACCACCTAGTAGTAGATCACTCTAGATGTAATTTAAAATAAACGCATTAAGATTTATGAACTTATTAGGTCAATATTAGTAGTTAGACTCTTAGATCAAGGTCTACTTGCTAACGTTGTTTTTCACACACAATTGCTCCACGGAATCCCTCCGCAAGGTCTCGTGTTTGCTACTTATGTAAAGAGTCAAGAAACGATTATTATCTCCTAACTTTCACTAGCTTTAGATCAAATTAACAAATCAATTTAGCGTGCACTCCAAAACAATCTATCAATCAATCATGAATGTCTTTAAGATCATTCCTATTAGTAAAAACAAACGATAATTATGTGAAAACTTCAAGATAGAATTGAAAACAAAAGCTTAAATCATATGTTAAGAACTAGGAATTCATCCTCAATCAATAAGAAATTTAGCTACTCATGTTTTTGAAATTCACAAATAATAATAATAATTAAAAGAAGAATTTTCAAGTTCACACAAATAGTTAAAAAGAAGAATTTTTCAAAAGCTATCAAAAACACAAGTGATGTGTGTGTAGAGAGGTGTGTAGAAGTTGTAGAAAACTTCTCTATTTATAGGCTTCAATATTCTCCAAATCTTCTAAGGAATAGAATCCTTTTCTTTTGCAATTCAATTTCCAATTCCAAGCTTTTCTCAACTCTTCCACCTTCTCTTTCCAAATTTGAGTCCAATTCTCCATCCAATTCCAATCCCAAGTCTTCACACCCATGAGAAGTCCATAGAAAATTTTGGAATTTTTGCTCGCGGAAAACTGGGATTGTGGCTTAAATAGTAGGAATAGTCGCCACGGCCACCTGAAAATTTCGTCCGTTGAGAGAATATTCGACGGAATATTCCGATCATTCCACCGTTAGGACTAACGGTCAAACAAAGTCAACCGTCACCAACTGTTAGTCAAAGGTCAAGGAGAAGGAGAGAGTCGACTGAAGTTAGCTTTCGACTCGCCTAATCGGGCTTACTCGAGATGAGTCGCCATCGAAGTGCCTACTTACTAGGCCGACTTGATCTAATTCGCCTAACCGAATCGGTCACCGAACTCGGTTGGGATCGGTCTTCGGACTCGTTGAGTCGACTCGTCGGAGGAAATTTCTCGAGTTTCGTTTAATTACAGGACTTTCCAGCCAATTTCAGGCTATTATTCTTCACCTGTTAAGAAGCCTAACATTCATCTACTCGATTTCATTCATAGATTCATCAATTTCACACACCATTCCCCTGTTGCTTCTTAGGTTGAGCTCAACACTTTACAGCATCATCTCTGAGTCACAATTCACCAGCAATTCAACCTCATCTGCTACTGCAAGTGATATCAACAGCGGCAGCAACTCCTTCTCTGCTTGCATTTCTGCATTGCACAAGCTTCACTTCAACCCTTGTGCATCTGCACTCCATTAACTCCATTTCCTAACTCGAGCTTTAACCCATCACCTGTTGCATCTGTCTGTTCTATGGCAGTAGCAGATTCATCTTCTCTTCATCTCTGAGGTCTCTATCTCAATCGAGCCAATCGATACCACCATTAATCGGAGTAACATTTGTCTCAGAAAACCCCATTTGCAACTTCGATTTCTTCTCAGCATCAAGCCCTGATTTCTTCATCCGCGACACTCATTTTCACCGAGCTTCAAGAACATCATTAATGGTAACAGTAAACTCGGTTCTAAGCCAAACCCATCTCCACTTCATCAATTCTCTATTTCAGTTCTTCATTCGAAACCCATCTTCATCGATTCCACAGCAATAGCCATCACCTCCAGATCCATTACCTGATTCGATTACAGCCACATAACTGGTTCTCAACCACAGACCTTAAGCCGCTTTGATTCCAATCTTCACCCACAGTCGATCTTCATCAATTCTTTTCTCGATCCGCTTCTTCTTTTGCATCTCGATCTCTCTCTCTCGATTCAACAAAAATCACACAAACCCCATCTCGCCACTCAAGACATCAATTCCTTCTCAACCTCACATCCGCTTCTCTTCCTCTTTCTCGGTCGACAACAAAGAAGAATCACATCACATTCTCTCTCGTGTTCCTCAATTTCTTGAAATTATCAGAAGAATGGCCGCTTCTCTCTCTTCTCAAAGGAAGGAATGAATGAGAGGGACTCTCGATTTAGGGTTAGGGTCTAGTGGGAGTTAGCTAACGACACCCCAATGGATAAGCTAAGGGATGCCCCAATGATAGGTACACCCACTGATAACCGATAGGGGATATCCAGATGGTAACCCCTTAACCATAGCTGGCCTGTCTAAAGTGCTCTTCAAAAGAGTTGCCCCTTAACCGTGACTGGGCTCCAGATAGTGTTTACCTCGTGAAATGACAAGTTTGCCCTTTTTGCTCAATTTTGGTGATTTCTCCTTCTTTCGTCCGTGCGACTCCAGAGTAACTATAAAACTCAAAACAAACGTAAAATACATAATTTACAAGAAAAATAACAAAGAAAGCATAAACAATAGATAGTAAATAGGATGTATTCTACACCCTATCAAATTCCCCCACACTTAGACTTTGCTAGTCCTCGAGCAAATCAAACTAAAAACTCACAACTTCAAAGTTCAAAGCGCCACAAGCATCCAAAAAGTTATGAGGACATAGAGTTTCGATGCTAGTAATAAGAAGTTAGAAATACTAAAGAACATATTCTCATTCTTAAATGTCGAGTGAGAAATAACCACACCATAATGAGAGAATGCGTGTTTGAGAAACGATCAATAAGCATTTCGCCTCGACACCCTCGCCTCTCCAAAAAGGATTTTATGATAATTGCACTCAAAAAGACGGCTTTTTTTTTTATGGTTCTCACATGTGTGCAGGTAGGAATGAAGAGAGAATTCCTGCAACACGTTGAATGGTGGGAAGGACAACTTCCGAAATATTTTAAAAAAAAAAACATCTTTTAATATTTTGAAAAACCATTTTTCTGACGATCTCTAAGAAAGGAAATCAACCATTTATATTGAGAATGAGATTACTTACTCACCTTCACATCCGATCGCCAATTATGATAACACCACTCTCACGGCATCCAATAGAAACTCTTCCGCTCCTCGTCTTGATCTTCATGGTCTTCGTCTTCGGTTTCAACTATTGATGATAAAACTCGAATTTCATAAATCCTTGACAATTTTTAACTATTTTACCTTAAAAATCCTTGTCGCTTGAAACTTCCTTATATATTTTCCTTCCCCACGGCTCATTAACTAAAAATAAGAACAAATATTTCTCTTGTTTTTCTTTTTTTTTCTTTTCTTTTCTTTCCTTTTTTTTTTTTTTTTTTCACTTTTTTTTTTTTTTTTTTTTTTTTTTTTTTTTGAAACAAGAGAAATTAAATACAAAAATAAACCATGGCCGTGGGAGAAGTATTTTATCGCTTGATTTCTTCACAACTTGTATCGTCTTGAAAT
Source organism: Papaver armeniacum (assembly GCA_023531295.1). NCBI lineage: Eukaryota > Viridiplantae > Streptophyta > Magnoliopsida > Ranunculales > Papaveraceae > Papaver > Papaver armeniacum. Next base: position 25,968 of record JAJJWW010017358.1, read on the forward strand.
CATAAACTTCAAAAATTCTCACCTTTTAATTTTCTTCGCTTTCATGAATAAGTCTTCATACTTGAATATAAAATTACCTCATTGTATTGTAAGTCCTCAACATATATGTAAAATCCGCTCATTTGTATGTTGCTTTACTTGAATTTGAAATTTGCTCTTTTTCTCTCCCGTTGCTTATAAACCTTAAACTTTTCCAACTTTCCTTGTAGATTTTGATGTCGTTCCTTGTTGATGATGAATGTGTTTCTATGGATCCGTTGTTGTCGAGAGAGAATGGTGCTAACTGCAAATCGAACTACAAGAAGGAAGCTTTCATCTATAGACGTCACCCTCATGATTGACAAAATTAGCACTCAAGAGATCAAAGAGTAGTGCTTCTATTGGTGGGAGGTTGGGTAGCTCACCATTCTACCCGGAATTAACGTACGGTGACACACACTATAAGAAGCTCTTTAGTAGATGGAAGAATTCTGGTCTGGGTGCCTCTCATGATATGAATACGGGTAGTCTCCACTAATGATTGATCAAGAACTCTAATAATGCATTTCTCCCGCACCAAATTCGCATCACCATGATTAAATCCATTATTTAAACAAACAAGAAATCCGAATGTAGTTCTCTAACATTTCCAAGTTCAATTATGTCGGTCAAAATCTCTATGTAAACATACCTAGAAGTATGCTAGGGACTCTAAAATCTCTAAAAGTTGGAGTTTTTATGTAAAACTTTTTTTTTTTTTAGATTTTTTATTTTTTTTGTAATTTTTGTTTTAAAACATGCTTAACCACTCCCCCACACTTAAACCTTACATTGTCCTCAATGTAATTGAATCCTCCTAGTAAAGTCAAGGTGGGAAATTTTAACATGATAAGAAACAAGAAAAAGAAATAACAAAAAGCAAAAAGATAAGAAATACAAAACCTATGGGTTGCCTCCCATTAAGCGCTTGTTTTAAAGTCGACGTCCGACTTAGCTCTTGCGGCACATTACTCCTCCGGAGGGAGTGCATCTCCAAATGAGAGTTCATCAAAATTCACATAAGCGATGTTCTCATAGTATGGCTTCAATCTATGGCCGTTGACTTTGGAAACCGAATTGTCTCCAAGACTAGTAATTTCAAACTGCACCATGAGAAAAAACATTAGTAACAACATATGGTCCAATCCAACTAGGACCTTAACTTTCCAGGAAATAGTTTAAGGCGAGAATGATATAAAGGACTTTTTGTCCCACGATGAAGCTTTTACGAGAAATCATCTTATCATGAAAAAGCTTGGTCTTTTCCTTGTAAATCTGGGCACTCTCGTAAGCATCATTACGTATATCCTCTAACTCATGTAGTTGTAACTTCCTTTGTTTCCCGCTTCATCATACTCCATGTTGAATTTCTTTATCGCCCAATAAGCCTTGTGTTCAAGTTCAACCGGAAGATGACAAGCCTTACCATAAACCATCCTATATGGAGACATACCAATCGGTGTCTTATACGCTTCTATACGCCTAAAGTGCATCATTGAGCTTAAAGCTCCAATCTTTCCTCGTGGTATTCACCGTTTTCTCAAGAATTGACTTGATCTCACGATTCAAAATTTCCGCTTGTCCACTAGTTTGTGGATGATAAGGCGTACCAATTTTGTGTGTTATGTTGTACTTGAGGAGAGCGTGGAAACGCCTTCTTGAAATGTGAGCCTCCATCGCTTATCACCACTCTTGGTGTTCCATGCCTATTGAATATATTTTCCCTTACAAAATCACAAACAACTTGAGAGTCATTAGTCTTGGTGGCTCTAGCTTCCACCCATTTCAAACATAATCAACGGCAAGAAGTATATAAAAATTCCCATTCGAATTGACAAAGGGCCCATAAAATCAATACCCCACACATCAAAAATCTCAACGGCGAGAATTGGTGTGAGTGGCATTTGATTTCGAGCACCTAGATTGCCCGTTCGTTGACATCTATCACACGATTTACAAAAAACATATGAATCTTCAAACAAGGTGGGCCAATAAAATCCACTCGAGAACTTTGAGAGCGGTGCGTTTTAGAACCAAAGTGGCCACCACAAGCAAAAGTGTGGCAAAAGGAGAGGATGGATTGAAATTCGGAGTTAGGTACGCACCTTCGCATTATTTGATCAACGCCATATTTCCATAAGTATGGTTCATCCCACACATATTGCTTAGCTACCTTCTTAAGTTTCATCTTTTGGAAATTAGACATTGTACTAGGTACTTTCCTTGTCACCAAGTAATTCACTATATCCGCATACCAAGGTGTTGATTCTTCCATGGAGAAAAGTTGTTCGTCCGAAAGCGGTCATGTAATGGAAGTTCCTCTTGAGACATAACAAGTCTACTAAGATGATCCGCAACGGTATTCTCCACACCCCTCTTATCACGAATTTCTATGTCGAAGTCTTGTAACAATAGGATCCACCGGATTAATCTTGGCTTAGCTTCTTTTCTTCTTTATTAAGTGTCTTAGTGCGGCATGATCGGAATACACAATAACCTTTGTACCCACCAAGTATGATCGAAATTTTTCCAAAGCAAAAACTATAGCCAATAACTCCTTTTCCGTGGTAGAATAATTGATTTGTGCATCATTAAGGGTCCTAGATGCATAATAGATAACATGGGACAACTTGTCCACTCTTTGACCCAAAACGGCTCCAACCGCATAATCACTAGCATCACACATTAATTCAAATGGAAGATTCCAATCCGGTGATTTGATAATTGGCGCACTTGTCAACATTTCCTTTAATTTGTCAAAAGCATCCTCGCATTCCTTGTTGAAGTCGAAAGGTACCTCCTTTTGTAATAACTTGCACATCGGCATGGAGATTTTGGAGAAATCCTTGATAAACCGCCTATAGAAACCTGCATGACCAAGAAAGGAACGGATCTCCTCACCGAAGTGGGATATTGTAAGTTTCTTATTAAATCTATCTTTGACTTGTCCACTTCGAGCCCTCGAGAGGACACAATGTGACCAAGTACTATGCCGTGGTTTACCATAAAGTGACATTTCTCCCAGTTAAGGACAAGGTTTGTGTCTATGCATCGTTTAAGAACTAGTTCAAGGTTATTTAAACAACCATCAAAAGAATTGCCATAAACACTAAAGTCATCCATAAATACCTCGATGATGCGCTCCACATAATCCTAGAATATACTCACCATGCATCTTTGAAAAGTAGCCGGCGATTGCAAAGGCCAAACGGCATCCGTCTATATGCAAACGTTCCAAACGGACAAGTGAAAGTGGTCTTCTCTTGGTCCTCCGGTGCAATAACAATTTGGTTGTATCCCGAATAACCATCCAAGAAACAATAATAAGAATGCCCCGCTAACCTCTCCAACATTTGATCAATGAAAGGTAAAGGAAAGTGATCCTTTCGGGTTATGGAATTAAGCTTTCTATAATCAATGCACACTCTCCATCCGGTTTGAACTCTTGTAGGAACAAGTTCATCGTCTTGATTTCGAACAACCGTGACTGGACTTCTTTGGTACCACTTGTACCGACTAACCCACTTGCTATCGGAAATTGGGTAGATTACCCCCACACTTAGCAATTTGAGTATCTCTTTTTTCACAACCTCCATCATGGGAGGATTAAGCCTACGTTGAGCATCACGCACCGGCTTCACGTTTTCTTCCATTAGAATCCTATGCATGCACATGGATGGACTAATGCCTTTGATGTCCGCAATTGTCCACCCAATAGCCGTTTTGTGCTCTCTCAAGACTCTAAGCAAACGGTCTTCTTGTACCTGCTGTGAGGTTCTTAGAAATAATCACCTAAGCTCATCTCCATCTCCCAAGAAACCATACTTCAAATGGTCCTAAGCGGCTTCAATTCTAGTTTGGGCGCCTTCACAATAGATGGTAAAAGTACTTCATCATTCACGGGTAAAGAAATATATGAAACATTACCCTTTTTAGCCTCTTGCAATGTCGCCAAAGCACCACACATCTCCACCAATTCCTTGGAGATTTCAACATCCAAGTTAGACAAGCCATGGACGTCCAATTCAATGCTCTTTTGCAACACCACATCAAGTTCATCCTCTCGGTTCAATTCCACCATTTGTTGCGCTAATGAATCAACCATATCAATGGAGTAAACGGAATGCACATCACTTGGGTAGCGCATGGCTTCAAATATGTTAAAGTGTATTATCTCCTTGTCGAATTCCATAGTGAGTGTACCCTTATCAACATCAATCTTCGTCTTTGCGGTCTTCATGAATGGCCTCCCAAGAAGTAAAGAAGTAGATGATCGGTTCTCATTGTTGTCCATATCCACCACGAAGAAATCCACCGGAAAAATAAGCTCATTTACTTGCACTAGCACGCCTTCTACAAGCCCCTTTGGATATATGTTAGACTTGTTCGCTAATTGGATAATAACTCTTGTCTCTTTCAAAGGTCCAAGATTCAAGGAGTCATATATTTCGGCCGACATCACACTAATGGAAGCACCCAAGTCAAGTAAAGCATGTTCAAACCTTTGCTTACCAATAGTAATTGGCACCGTGAAACCACCGGGATCCGTGCACTTTGTAGGCATCTTCTTCAATAGCATAGCCGACGCACTCTCACCAACTTTAGTAATTTCATTATCAAGCAACCTATCCTTCTTTGTGCATAATTCCTTCATGAACTTCGCATACCGTGGCATTGTCTTGATGACCTCAATGAATGGGATGTTGATTTCAATTTTCTTGAAAATATCCATGAGTGCCTTGTCTTGAGCCTCTTTCTTGGATTTAGCAAAACGACTAGGAAAAGGAGGTGGAGTAGTGAAAGTAGGAACCGGTTCCTTGGATTGGTCGGTTGGTGTTGAATTCTCCTTTGGTGCGGTTTCCTCCTTATCTTTGACTACCTCTTCAATAGCTTCTTCATGATGACTTGGACCATCCACTTGTCTTCCACTTCTTAAAGTAACCGCATTAACATTCTCTCTTGGATTCACAAATGGTTGTGAAGGAAGTTTTGTGGATGCTTGAGATTTTAATAGGTTCACATCGGTCGCCAATTGTCCCATTTGAGTTTGTAAATCCTTGATGGCCGAATCGGTCTTTTGTTGGCTTTGTTGGAACATAGAAGTAAGACCTTGCACACCTTGCATTAATGCATTGAGCTTGTCATCATTCAAAGAATCACGCTCCTTGACTTGTTGTGGTTGGAATTGTTGAGAACCACCTTGTTGTTGAGGTTGAAAGCGTGATTGTTGAAAACCACCTTGTTGCGCATATGGATTAGGAGCCGCTTGCTTGTTTGCATAACTAAAGTTGGGATGATCCTTCCACCCGGGATTATAGGTATTGGAGTATGGATCGTACCTTGGCCTTTGATTTGGATATAAAGCATTCACTTGTTCGGTCTCACCATCCGAATAATTACCGCGGCCATCCTTTGCATCATTATCTCCATGTTACTCATCCTTTGATCAAGATGTGATGAATCACTTACTTCATGCACTCGCCTAACCATTGGTTCATCCCTTGTGTAGAATTGTTGCGAGTTTGCCGCCATACTTTCAATCAACTCTCTAGCTTGGTCAAAGTCTTGTTCATTAGTGCACCACCACCCGCGTTAAGAAGAGACCTATCACTTGGGTGGAGAGCTTCATAGAAGTATTGGAGTATCATAACATCACTAAATTGATGGTGTGGACAGCTTGCCACCAACCTCTTGTATCGCTCCCAACATTCATACAATGATTCTCCCACTTGTTGTTTCAATCCACAAATCTCCTCGAATTTGACTAGCTTTGGATGCGGGAAAATATCTCTCGAGGAAAAGTTTCTTCATCCCATTCCATGTTGTGATACTTCCTAAGGCAAATAATATAACCATTCCTTAGCATTGCCCGCCAAAGAAAACGGAAAGCTTTCAACATTGCTCCATCCGCATTAGTCTCCGGTGGAAGCATAGCCATAACTATGGCATAGAAGTCCATAAGATGTTTGTTTGGGTCCTCATTCACCATGCCATGGAACTTTGTAACTCTCTAATCAATCCGGCTTTATCTCGAAGGTCGAGTTGGTTTGGATACACCATTGTTGTGTATCAAGCTTGTGAGAAGCTAGGTCCTTTAGTGTACGTTCAGCCATTGTTTCTTCCTCTTTGTCCGAATCACTTGATGAAGAAGGAGGAAGTGGAGTGTTAATCGCTCGAATGAAATCCTTTAGTTGAGTGCCGGATCGAAGACGTATCGGACTCGGTCTGCCCTCTTTAAGCATTCACCAAAGGTATAACACGAAACAAGATTCTCACAAACTAAGTTAGATACGGTAAAGAATCTAACAAAGCAAGAATAAAGCAAAAATAAAAATAAAAACAACTAAAAATCGCCGTTGCTCCCCTAAGAATGGCACCAAAATTTGATGCGTGTCGTAGGTGCAATCAAATTAATCAATGTTTCCACTCAATTAAAAATAATATAATGGAAGTCAAGTTCGTTCCCACGAGAGCAAGAGATCTTAGTTGTAAAAGTTGTCACGAAAGGGGGTGTAAAAAGCAAAAGAAAATAAACAAAGCAATTAAAATCGAAAGTTGAAAGCAATAAGAGAGACAAGACCAAGGAATCCTTCTTCGTTACGAAACAATGAATCAAGTTATGTTCTATTCTACTTGTTATTAGTCACAAATTATCACCAACCGTAGGTAAAGCAGCTAGATCAGCTAAACCCCTAAATCCCTTCTATCATAGGACACGGAAGTTCTCGACTACCGGATTCTATTTACCAAACCACCTAGTAGTAGATCACTCTAGATGTAATTTAAAATAAACGCATTAAGATTTATGAACTTATTAGGTCAATATTAGTAGTTAGACTCTTAGATCAAGGTCTACTTGCTAACGTTGTTTTCACACACAATTGCTCCACTAATCCCTCCGCAAGGTCTCGTGTTTGCTACTTATGTAAAGAGTCAAGAAACGATTACTTATCTCCTAACTTTCACTAGCTTTAGATCAAATTAACAAATCAATTTAGCGTGCACTCCAAAACAATCTATCAATCAATCATGAATGTCTTTAAGATCATTCCTATTAGTAAAAACAAACGATAATTATGTGAAAAACTTCAAGATAGAATTGAAAACAAAAGCTTAAATCATATGTTAAGAACTAGGAATTCATCCTCAATCAATAAGAAATTTAGCTACTCATGTTTTTGAAATTCACAAATAATAATAATAATTAAAAGAAGAATTTTCAAGTTCACACAAATAGTTAAAAAGAAGAATTTTCAAAAGCTATCAAAAACACAAGTGATGTGTGTGTAGAGGTGTGTAGAAGTTGTAGAAAACTTCTCTATTTATAGGCTTCAATATTCTCCAAATCTTCTAAGGAATAGAATCCTTTTTCTTTTGCAATTCAATTTCCAATTCCAAGCTTTTCTCAACTCTTCCACCTTCTCTTTCCAAATTTGAGTCCAATTCTCCATCCAATTCCAATCCCAAGTCTTCACACCCATGAGAGAAGTCCATAGAAAATTCTGGAATTTTTGCTCGCCGGAAAATCGGGATTGTGGCGGAAATAGGCGGAATAGTCGCCGCCAGGTCACCCGAAAATTTCTCGTCCGTTGAGAGAATATTCGACGGAATATTCCGTCATTCCACCGTTAGGACTAACGGTCAAACAGGTCAACCGTCAGTCAACTGTTAGTCAAAGGTCAAGGAGAAGGAGTGAGTCAGACTCGAGTTAGCTTCTGACTCAGCTAACTGGGCTTACTCAGATGAGTCAGTTACTGAGTCAGCTGCTTACTAGGCTGACTTGATCTAATTCAGCTAACCGGAATCGGTCACTGAACTCGGTTGGGATCGGTCTTCGGACTCGTTGAGTTGACTCGTCGGAGGGGAAATTTCGCCGAGTTTCATTTAATTACAGGACTTTCCAGCCAATTTCAGGCTATTATTCTTCACCTGTTAAGAAGCCTAACATTCATCTACTCGATTTCATTCATAGATTCATCAATTTCACACACCATTCCCCGTTGCTTCTTAGGTTGAGCTCAACACTTTACAAAGATCATCTCTCGAGTCACAATTCACCAAAGAATTCAACCTCATCTGCCATCTGCAAGTGATATCAACAAATGCAAAGAACTCCTTCTTTCGTTTGCATTTCGCATTGCACAAGCTTCACTTCAACCCTTGTGCATCATGGACTCCATTAACTCCATTTCCTAACTCGAGCTTTAACCCATCACCTCGTTGCAGACTCTCGTTTCTATGGCGAGCGCATTCATCTTCTCTTCATCTCTGAGGTCTCTATCTCAATCGAGCCAATCGATACCACCATTAATCGGAGTAACATTTGTCTTAGAAAACCCCATTTGCAACTTCGATTTCTTCTCAGCATCAAGCCCTGATTTCTTCATCCGCGACACTCATTTTCACCGAGCTTCAAGAACATCATTAATGGTAACAAAGAACTCGGTTCTAAGCCAAACCCATCTCCACTTCATCAATTCTCTATTTCAGCTTCTTCATTCGAAACCCATCTTCATCGATTCCACAAAGAATAGCCATCACCTCCGCATCCATTACCCGATTCGACATACAACCACATAAGCGGTTCTCAACCACGACCTTAAGCCGCTTTGATTCCAATCTTCACCCACAACCGATCTTCATCAATTCTTTTCTCGACCGCTTCTTCTTTTGCATCTCGATCTCGCCTCTCGATTCAACAAAATCACACAAACCCCATCTCGTTTCACTCAAGACATCAATTCCTTCTCAACCTCACAGCCGCTTCTCTTCCTCTTTCTCTGGCCGATTAATCAAAGAACTCGGTCACGATTCTCTCTCTCGGTTCCTCAATTTCTTGAAATTATCGCAAAGAATGGTCGCTTCTCTCGGCCAGCGTAGGAATGAATGAGAGGCGACTCGATTTAGGGTTAGTGGTCTAGTGGGAGTTAGCTAACGACACCCCAATGGATAAGCTAAGGGATGCCCCAATGATAGGTACACCCACTGATAACTGATAAGGGATATCCTAGATGGTAACCCCTTAACCATAGCTGGCCTGTCTAAAGTGCTCTTCAAAAGAGTTGCCCCTTAACCGTGACTGGGCTCCAGATAGTATTCCCTCCTTGGTGAAATGACCTTTTTGCCCTTTTTGCTCAATTTTGGTGATTTCTCCTTCTTTTCGTCCGTGCGACTCCAGAGTAACTATAAAACTCAAAACAAACGTAAAATACATAATTTACAAGAAAAATAACAAAGAAAGCATAAACAATAGATAGTAAATAGGATGTATTCTACACCCTATCAAATTCCCCCACTCTTAGACTTTGCTAGTCCTCGAGCAAATCAAACTAAAACTCACAACTTCAAAGCTGCGAAAGGCCACAAGCATCCAAAAAGTTATGAGGACATGTGAGTTTCTGCATGCTAGTAATAAGAAGTTAGAAATACTAAAGAACATATTCTCATTCTTAAATGTTGAGTGAGAAATAACCACACCATAATGAGAGAATGCGTGTTTGAGAAACGATCAATAAGCATTTCGCCTCGACTTCTGCCTCTCCAAAAAAGAATTTTATGATAATTGCACTCAAAAAGAGACGGCTTTTTTTTTATGGTTCTCACATGTGTGCGTGTAGGAATGAAGAGAGAATTCCCGCAACACGTTGAATGGTGGGAAGGACAACTTCCGTAAATATTTTAAAAAAAAAAAAAGCCGTCTTTTAATATTTTGAAAAACCATTTTTCTGACGATCTCTAAGAAAGGAAATCAACCATTTATATCGAGGATGAGATTACTTACTCACCTTCACATCCGATCGCCAATTATGATAACACCACTCTCACGGCATCCAATAGAAACTCTTTCCGCGTCACCTCGTCTTGATCTTCATGGTCTTCGTCTTCTGTTTCAACTATTGATGATAAACTCTCGAATTTCATAAATCCTTGACAATTTTTAACTCTTTTACCTTAAAATCCTTGTCATTGAAACTTCCTTATATATTTTCCTTCCCACTAGCTCATTAACTAAAAAATAAGAACAAATATTCTCTTGTTTTTCTTTTTTTTTTTTCTTTTCTTTCCTTTTCTTTTTTTTTTTTTCATTTTTTTTTTTTTTTTTTTTTTTTGAAACAAGAGAAATTAAATACAAAAATAAACCATGGCCGTGGGGAGAAGTATTTTATCGCTTTGATTCTTCACAACTTGTATCGCCTTGAAATCATAAACTTCAAAAATTCTCACCTTTTAATTTTCTTCGCTTTCATGAATAAGTCTTCATACTTGAATATAAAATTACCTCATTGTATTGTAAGTCCTCAACATATATGTAAAAATCCGCTCATTTGTATGTTGCTTTACTTGAATTTGAAATTTGCTCTTTTTCTCGTTCCGTTGCTTATAAACCTTAAACTTTTCCAACTTTCCTTGTAGATTTTGATGTCGTTCCTTGTTGATGATGAATGTGTTTCTATGGATCCGTTGTTGTCGAGAGAGAGAATGGTGCTAACTGCAAATCGAACTACAAGAAGGAAGCTTTCATCTATAGACGTCACCCTCATGATTGACAAAATTAGCACTCAAGAGATCAAAGAGTAGTGCTTCTATTGGTGGGAGGTTGGGTAGCTCACCATTCTACCCGGAATTAACGTAGACGGTGACGCACACTCAAAAGAAGCGCTTTAGTAGATGGAAGAATTTCTGGTCTTGCCTCTCATGATATGAATATCAGGTAGTCTCCACTAATGATTGATCAAAGAACTTAATAATGCATTTCTCCTCGCACCAAATTCGCATCACCGGCATGATTAAATCCATTATTTAAACAAACAAGAAATCCGAATGTAGTTCTCTAACATTTCAAGTTCAATTATGCCTGTCAAAATCTCTATGTAAACATACCTAGAAGTATGCTAGGGACTCTAAAATCTCTAAAGTTGGAGTTTTGTAAAACTTTTTTTTTAGATTTTTTATTTTTTTTGTAATTTTTGTTTTAAAACATGCTTAACCACTCCCACACTTAAACCTTACATTGTCCTCAATGTAATTGAATCCTCCTAGTAAAGTCAAGGTGGGAAATTTTAACATGATAAGAAACAAGAAAAAAATAACAAAAAGCAAAAAGATAAGAAATACAAAACCTATGGGTTGCCTCCCATTAAGCGCTTGTTTTAAAGTCGACGTCCGACTTAGCTCTTCAAGGCACATTACTCCAGGAGGGAGTGCATCACCAAATGAGAGTTCATCAAAATTCACATAAGCGATGTTCTCATAGTATGGCTTCAATCTATGGCCGTTGACTTTGGAAACCGAATTGTCTCCAAGACTAGTAATTTCAACTCGCACCATGAGAAAAAACATTAGTAACAACATATGGTCCAATCCAATGGGACCTTAACTTTCCAGAAATAGTTTAAGGCGAGAATGATATAAAAGGACTTTTTGTCCCACGATGAAGCTTTTACGAGAAATCATCTTATCATGAAAAAGCTTGGTCTTTTCCTTGTAAACCGGCACTCTCGTAAGCATCATTACGTATATCCTCTAACTCATGTAGTTGTAACTTCCTTTGTTTCCCGCTTCATCATACTCCATGTTGAATTTCTTTATCGCCCAATAAGCCTTGTGTTCAAGTTCAACCGGAAGATGACAAGCCTTACCATAAACCATCCTATATGGAGACATACCACGGGTGTCTTATACGCCGTTCTATACGCCCAAAGTACATCATTGAGCTTAAAGCTCCAATCTTTCCTCGTGGTATTCACCGTTTTCTCAAGAATTGACTTGATCTCACGATTCAAAATTTCCGCTTGTCCACTAGTTTGTGGATGATAAGGCGTACCAATTTTGTGTGTTATGTTGTACTTCTTGAGGAGAGCGTGGAACGCCTTTTGAAATGTGAGCCTCCATCGCTTATCACCACTCCTTGGTGTTCCATGCCTATTGAATATATTTTCCCTTACAAAATCACAAACAACTTGAGAGTCATTAGTCTTGGTGGCTCTAGCTTCCACCCATTTCTTCAAACATAATCAACGGCAAGAAGTATATAAAAATTCCCATTCGAATTGACAAAGGGCCCATAAAATCAATACCCCACACATCAAAATCTCAACGGCGAGAATTGGTGTGAGTGGCATTTGATTTCGAGCACCTAGATTGCCCGTTCGTTGACATCTATCACACGATTTACAAAAAACATATGAATCTTCAAACAAGGTGGGCCAATAAAATCCACTCTCGAGAACTTTGAGAGCGGTGCGTTTAGAACCAAAGTGGCCACCACAAGCAAAAGTGTGGCAAAAAGGAGAGGATGGATTGAAATTCGGAGTTAGGTACGCACCTTCGCATTATTTGATCAACGCCATATTTCCATAAGTATGGTTCATCCCACACATATTGCTTAGCTACCTTTTCTTAAGTTTCATCTTTTTGGAAATTAGACATTGTACTAGGTACTTTCCTTGTCACCAAGTAATTCACTATATCCGCATACCAAGGTGTTGATTCTTCCATGGAGAAAAGTTGTTCGTCCGGAAAGCGGTCATGTAATGGAAGTTCCTCTTGAGACATAACAAGTCTACTAAGATGATCCGTTACGGTATTCTCCACACCCCTCTTATCACGAATTTCTATGTCGAACTCTTGTAACAATAGGATCCACCGATTAATCTTGGCTTAGCTTCTTTCTTCTTTATTAAGTGTCTTAGTGCGGCATGATCGGAATACACAATAACCTTGTACCCACCAAGTATGATCGAAATTTTTCCAAAGCAAAAACTATAGCCAATAACTCCTTTTCCGTGGTAGAATAATTGATTTGTGCATCATTAAGGGTCCTAGATGCATAATAGATAACATGGGACAACTTGTCCACCCTTTGACCCAAAACGGCTCCAACCGCATAATCACTAGCATCACACATTAATTCAAATGGAAGATTCCAATCCGGTGATTTGATAATTGGCGCACTTGTCAACATTTCCTTTAATTTGTCAAAAGCATCCCGCATTCCTTGTTGAAGTCTAAAGTACCTCCTTTTGTAATAACTTGCACATCGGCATGGAGATTTTGGAGAAATCCTTGATAAACCGCCTATAGAAACCTGCATGACCAAGAAAGGAACGGATCTCCCTCACCGAAGTGGGATATTGTAAGTTTCTTATTAAATCTATCTTTGACTTGTCCACTTCGAGCCCTCGAGAGGACACAATGTGACCAAGTACTATGCCGGGTTTACCATAAAGTGACATTTCTCCCAATTAAGGACAAGGTTTGTGTCTATGCATCGTTTAAGAACTAGTTCAAGGTTATTTAAACAACCATCAAAAAGAATTGCCATAAACACTAAAGTCATCCATAAATACCTCGATGATGCGCCCACATAATCCTAGAATATACTCACCATGCATCTTTGAAAAGTACCAGGGCGCATTGCAAAGGCCAAACGGCATCCGTCTCATATGCAAACGTTCCAAACGGACAAGTGAAAGTGGTCTTCTCTTGGTCCTCCTCAGTGCAATAACAATTTGGTTGTATCCCGAATAACCATCCAAGAAACAATAATAAGAATGCCCCGCTAACCTCTCCAACATTTGATCAATGAAAGGTAAAAGGAAAGTGATCCTTTCGCCATGGAATTAAGCTTTCTATAATCAATGCACACTCTCCATCCGGTTTGAACTCTTGTAGGAACAAGTTCATCGCCTGATTTAAACAACCGTGACTCCGGACTTCTTTGGTACCACTTGTACTGGACTAACCCACTTGCTATCGGAAATTGGGTAGATTACCCCCACACTTAGCAATTTGAGTATCTCTTTTTCACAACCTCCATCATGGGAGGATTAAACTCACGTTGAGCATCAACGGCTTCGCGTTTTCTTCCATTAGAATCCCTATGCATGCACATGGATGGACTAATGCCTTTGATGTCCGCAATTGTCCACCCAATAGCCGTTTTGTGCTCTTCAAGACTCTAACAAACGGTCTTCTTGTACCGTGTGAGGTCTTAGAAATAATCACCGGAAGCTCATCTCCATCTCCCAAGAAACCATACTTCAAATGGTCCTGAAGCGGCTTCAATTCTAGTTTAAGTTTTCTTCACAATAGATGGTAAAAGTACTTCATCATTCACGGGTAAAAGAAATATATGAAACATTACCCTTTTTAGCCTCTTGCAATGTCGCCAAAGCACCACACATCTCCACCAATTCCTTGAGATTTCAACATCCAAGTTAGACAAGCCATGGACGTCCAATTCAATGCTCTTTTGCAACACCACATCAAGTTCATCCTCTCGGTTCAATTCCACCATTTGTTGCGCTAATGAATCAACCATATCAATGGAGTAAACGGAATGCACATCACTTGGGTAGCGCATGGCTTCAAATATGTTAAAGTGTATTATCTCCTTGTCGAATTCCATAGTGAGTGTACCCTTATCAACATCAATCTTCGTCTTGCGGTCTTCATGAATGGCCTCCCAAGAAGTAAAGAAGTAGATGATCGGTTCTCATTGTTGTCCATATCCACCACGAAGAAATCCACCAAAAAATAAGCTCATTTACTTGCACTAGCACGTCTTCTACAAGCCCCTTTGGATATATGTTAGACTTGTTCGCTAATTGATAATAACTCTTGTCTCTTTCAAAGGTCCAAGATTCAAGGAGTCATATTTCGGTCGACATCACACTAATGGAAGCACTCAAGTCAAGTAAAGCATGTTCAAACCTTTGCTTACCAATAGTAATTGGCACCGTGAAACCACCGGATCCGTGCACTTTGTAGGCATCTTCTTCAATAGCATAGCCGACGCACTCTCACCAACTTTAGTAATTTCATTATCAAGCAACCTATCCTTCTTTGTGCATAATTCCTTCATGAACTTCAGATACCGTGGCATTGTCTTGATGACTCAATGAATGGGATGTTGATTTCAATTTTCTTGAAAATATCCATGAGTGCCTTGTCTTGAGCCTCTTTCTTGGATTTAGCAAAACGACTGAGAAAAGGAGGTGGAGTAGTGAAAGTAGGAACCGGTTCCTTGGATTGGCTAGGTTGGTGTTGAATTCTCCTTTGGTGCTGTTTCTCCTTATCTTTGACTACCTCTTCAATAGCTTCTTCATGATGACTTGGACCATCCACTTGTCTTCCACTTCTTAAAGTAACCGCATTAACATTCTCTCTTGATTCACAAAATGGTTGTGAAGGAAGTTTTGTGGATGCTTGAGATTTTAATAGGTTCACATCGGTCGCCAATTGTCCCATTTGAGTTTGTAAATCCTTGATGGCCGAATCGGTCTTTTGTTGGCTTTGTTGGAACATAGAAGTAAGACCTGCACACCTTGCATTAATGCATTGAGCTTGTCATCATTCAAAGAATCACGCTCCTTGACTTGTTGTGGTTGGAATTGTTGAGAACCACCTTGTTGTTGAGGTTGAAAGCGTGATTGTTGAAAACCACCTTGTTGCGCATATGGATTAGGAGCCGCCGCTTGCTTGTTTGCATAACTAAAGTTGGGATGATCCTTCCAAGGGATTATAGGTATTGGAGTATGGATCGTACCTTGGCCTTTGATTTGGATATAAAGCATTCACTTGTTCGGTCTCACCATCCGGAATAATTACCGCGCCATCCTTTGCATCATTATCTCCATGTTACTCATCCTTTGATCAAGATGTGATGAATCACTTACTTCATGCACTCGCCTAACCATTGGTTCATCCCTTGTGTAGAATTGTTGCGAGTTTGCCGCCATACTTTCAATCAACTCTCTAGCTTCGGTCAAAGTCTTGTTCATTAGTGCACCACCACCCGCGGCGTTAAGAAGAGACCTATCACTTGGGTGGAGAGCTTCATAGAAGTATTGGAGTATCATAACATCACTAAATTGATGGTGTGGACAGCTTTCCACCAACCTCTTGTATCGCTCCCAACATTCATACAATGATTCTCCCACTTGTTGTTTCAATCCACAAATCTCCTTGCGAATTTGACTAGCTTTGGATGCGGGAAAATATCTCTCGAGGAAAAGTTTCTTCATCCCATTCCATGTTGTGATACTTCTCCGAAGGCAAATAATATAACCATTCCTTAGCATTGCCCGCCAAAGAAAACGGGAAAGCTTTCAACATTGCTCCATCCGCATTAGTCTCCGGTGGAAGCATAGCCATAACTATGGCATAGAAGTCCATAAGATGTTTGTTTGGGTCCTCATTCACCATGCCATGGAACTTGGTAACTCTCTAATCAATCCCGCTTTATCTCGAAGGTCGAGTTGGTTTGGATACACCATTGTTGTGTATCAAGCTTGTGAGAAGCTAGGTCCTTTAGTATGCTCGTTCGGCCATTGTTTCTTCCCTTTTGTCCGGAATCACTTGATGAAGAAGGAGGAAGTGGAGTGTTAATCGCTCGAATGAAATCCTTTAGTTGAGTGCCGGATCGAAGACGATCGGACTCCGGTCTGCCCTCTTTAAGCATTCACCAAAGGTATAACACCGAAACAAGATTCTCACAAACTAAGTTAGATACGGTAAAGAATCTAACAAAGCAAGAATAAAGCAAAAATAAAAATAAAAACAACTAAAAATCGCCGTTGCTCCCCGGCAGCGGCACCAAAATTTGATGCGTGTCGTAGGTGCAATCAAATTAATCAATGTTTCCACTCAATTAAAAATAATATAATGGAAGTCAAGTTCGTTCCCACGAGGAGCAAGAGATCTTAGTTGTAAAAGTTGTCACGAAAGGGGGTGTAAAAAGTAAAAAGAAAATAAACAAAGCAATTAAAATCGAAAGTTGAAAGCAATAAGAGAGACAAGACCAAGGAATCCTTCTTCGTTACGAAACAATGAATCAAGTTATGTTCTATTCTACTTGTTATTAGTCACAAATTATCACCAACCGTAGGTAAGCAGCTAGATCGCTAAAACCCCTAAATCCCTTCTATCACCTAGGACACTAAGTTCTCGATCAATGGATTCTATTTACCAAACCACCTAGTAGTAGATCACTCTGTGATGTAATTTAAAATAAACGCATTAAGATTTATGAACTTATTAGGTCAATATTAGTAGTTAGACTCTAGGGATCAAGGTCTACTTGCTAACGTTGTTTTCACACACAATTGCTCCACGGAATCCCTCCGCAAGGTCTCGTGTTTGCTACTTATGTAAAGAGTCAAGAAACGATTACTTATCTCCTAACTTTCACTAGCTTTAGATCAAATTAACAAATCAATTTGTGCACTCCAAACAATCTATCAATCAATCATGAATGTCTTTAAGATCATTCCTATTAGTAAAAACAAACGATAATTATGTGAAAAACTTCAAGATCGAATTGAAAACAAAAGCTTAAATCATATGTTAAGAACTAGGAATTCATCCTCAATCAATAAGAAATTTAGCTACTCATGTTTTTGAAATTCACAAATAATAATAATAATTAAAAGAAGAATTTTCAAGTTCACACAAATAGTTAAAAAGAAGAATTTTCAAAAGCTATCAAAAACACAAGTGATGTGTGTGTAGAGAGGTGTGTAGAAGTTGTAGAAAACTTCTCATTTATAGGCTTCAATATTCTCCAAATCTTCTAAGGAATAGAATCCTTTTCTTTTGCAATTCAATTTCCAATTCCAAGCTTTTCTCAACTCTTCCACCTTCTCTTTCCAAATTTGAGTCCATTCTCCATCCATTCCAAGCCCAAGTCTTCACACCATGAGAGAAGTCCATAGAAAATTCTCGAATTTTTGCTCATTTAGGAAAACTGGGATTGTGGTCGGAAAGGGCCTAGGAATAGTCGCGCACTGGCCACCCGAAAATTTTCGTCCGTTGAGAGAATATTCGACGGAATATTCGTCGATCCACCGTTAGGACTAACGGTCAAACAGGTCAACCGTCAGTCAACTGTTAGTCAAAGGTCAAGGAGAAGGAGTGAGTCGACTCGAGTTAGCTTTCGACTAAGCCAATGGGCTTACTCGGATGAGTCGCCATCGAGTCAACTACTTACTAGGTCGACTTGATCTAATTCCACCAACAGGAATCTGGGCCACCGAACCCGGGCTTGATCGGTCTTCGGACTCGTTGAGTTGACTCTGTCTGAGGGGAAATTTCACGAGTTTCTCTTAATTACGGACTTTCCACCAATTTCGTGCTATTATTCTTCTGTTAAGAAGCCTAACATTCATCTACTTCGATTTCATTCCATAGATTCATCAATTTCACACACCATTCCCTGCTTCTAGGTTGAGCTCAACACTTTACAACATCATCTCTGAGTCACAATTCACCAGCAATTCAACCTCATCTGCTACTGCAAGTGATATCAACAGCGGCAGCAACTTCTCTGCTTGCATTTCTGCATTGCACAAGCTTCACTTCAACCCTTGTGCATCACAGACCCATTAACTCCATTTCCTAACTCGAGCTTTAACCCATCACCTGTTGCATCTGTCTGTTCTATGGCAGTAGCAGATTCATCTTCTCTTCATCTCTGAGGTCTCTATCTCAATCGAGCCAATCGATACCACCATTAATCGAGTAACATTTGTCTTTAGAAAACCCCATTTGCAACTTCGATTTCTTCATCTCGCATCAAGCCCCGATTTCTTATCATTTCAATAGTCTTTATTTTATCTCTTCTTATTGCGCAAGGTCGCAGTCGCCCTACATTTTCAAGCAAGGACCCATTGACCGCTTATCATTTTTGTGGTCTTCCGAGTTAGACCTCCCTAATTAGAGGTCCTCCCCTGCCACCTTTCTTTTCATCGCGACAAATCGCAGGACGTCTTTTACACTTGCATGTAAAGACCCCTTGATCTTGCCTTATCATTTTCCAAGTATTTTTGCCTCTGCAGGATGTTTTAGTTGCGACAATATGACAGGCCTAGATATTCTTGCGAACATAAAGCCCCGCATGACATTGCATGCCGTCTGCACGAAATCGCAGGGGCGTCCGTACACTTGTTGTGTAAAGACCCATTGATCTCGCCTTACCTCGCGTTAGTATTATTGCCTCTGCAGGATCATTGCACAAATATGACAAGCCTAAGTCTCCTTGCGAAAACAAAGCCTCATGACATTTGCGTGCATTTGGACACCCCCTAATGGAGAGCGTCGCCCTTTATCATCTCTAGGTTGCCCTTCAAGGAGGCGAAACATCGGCCATACAAGACTAGCTCCTCCCATCCGGTCTTGACAACAACAGGTTGTTTTCGCAGTCTCTTATCCCTTATACCTATAGGGTTTATGGTTACGAGACTGCACCCTAAGTGGAGTTTTCTTTGGGCGAGTGCAACGCATGCCAAGACTTGCCAAGAATGGCCGGGGTAGGTTCATCCATCCGGGCACTCTGCTCAACGTGTACCTCGGCGCCTTGTGCATACACCGACTCCTAGGAAGAGACCCTCAGTCGCCCAAACTGGTATAACCTACATATATAGTTGGGAATCCAAGGTACCTCTTCCGGATAGGCTTTCATGGGCCCCAAATTTTCATGACTCAGGCTTCAGGAGCGGTGTAACCTTCCACCTGAGCCATGTTAAGAGATACCCCCTTATATGACGCACTTTAGGTCTTACATTTGCCTCTTACGAAATATAATTCGCGAACTAGGGTGTACGCCATAAAGGTTCGTCCCATTCATTCATTCTTTCTATTCAATCATTCTTCATCATTTGCTATTTTGTCTGCATGAGATATTCGTTAGATTCATTCATTTAATCATTCCTTATCTCTTGTTGTTTTGTTAAGCCATTCATGACTTTTCGTTATTCTTATCGCGATCTCTTCGGATTCTCTCGCATTTTATTGAATGTCGCAAATATCCTGCGAAGAAGTATTTCATCTTGATTCTTTTTGTTATCTTTCGTTATTACGGGTAATATTTCTTTAGATATAACCTATTCCATGGTCTATCCAATTTTTGTCCCACATCTCTTCCTTCGGGTCCATCAATCTATATGCCCCCTGTACCAACTACTTCTTTGACGATATAAGGTCCATCCCATTTTCTCGCTTGACTTGCCTCCACTTTCACGTTGATATATTGGGGTTTCTCGCAACACCAAGTCTCCGGTAGTTGGAACTCACGTATTTTTACACGCTTGTTATATTCTCTAGCCAGTCTTCGCTGATAATTCTCCATGTGTCGCAAAGGCCTTTTCTCGTTTTTCTTCCAATTCATCCAACTTCGATTAAAATGTTGCCTGCGCTAAGATTTTTATCCAGACCTCTTTTTTTTGTTCGGAATCACGATTGTTGGGAGTACTGCTTCAACTCCGTAAGTTAAGCAAAAGGAGACATTCCTGTGGCTTCTCTTCTAGTTGTATTATAGGCCCTTTGCATTGGGTACTTGTTCGCACCATCCTCTATTGTGTCCTTCCAACTTTTTCTTCAATATATCAAGAATTGTTTTGTTTGTTGCCTCCGCTTGGCCATTAGCTTGTGGATATAATGGAGTTGATTTTCCACATCTTATTTGAAATGCATTAAGCAAAGAATCTATATTTTGTCCTTGTTGCTTCCCATTATCAGATACTGGGTTGTGGGGATCCCAAATCTGCATATAATATTTTCAAATATGAAAGTAAAAACATCTTTATCGCGAATGCGCTTGGACCGCTTTCACCTCTGCCCCTTTTGGAAATAATCCGTTGCGACAATTAGGTACCTTCTTTGACCTGTTCCGGTAAAAATGGTCCCACAATATCAAAACCCCATTTTCCAAAAGGCCACACACTTCTTGAAGAATTTAATGGTGCTCCGGTGCATGTATCTTCTTCCGTGTCTTTGACAATCTTCGCAGCGTCTGGGCTATTGCTCTCGCGTCCTCATGCATATATGGCCAATAATATCCTTGCGTCTTGCCTTATATGCCAAAGATCTTCCGCCGCTATGATTTCTCGCATCCCCACTATCAAAAGATCTTCAATATGGTTTCTCCTTCTTTCCTTGTCGGACATCGGCGAAGGTCCATCAAAAGAGCGCCGATAAAGCACGCCATCTCGTAATTCATAATTTGTCGCCTCGGCTCTTTAACTTGTGTGCTTCAATCTATTTCTTGGTACCTCGCCTTTCATTAAATATGCGTGAAGTTCTATCCTCCAATCTTCCTCGCGACGTTGCATCTCATCTACCACCATCATTATATCTCGCTTCTTGTCCTTCCTCTTTATTAATTGATGGCGCCATGATGGCGTCTGTATTTTGATATTCCTCGCAGTTGGTGCAATCATCATACTTGATATAAAGGCAAAAGCGTCTCATGAGTCAATTATCTCTCCTTGATATATGCCTCCATTTTATTTTTGGTATCTCAGGTCTGATAACACTTCTACAAGCTTCTCAGATTGTAGGGATGGATCATTTTGTAGCATACTTTTACCGTTATCCGACGAATTGCCAATTCATGAGTCACTGGTAATTCTCACACTCTCGATTTCATTTCTATTGCAAATCGTAAAGCATGTATTATGGCCAGTATTCGTTTCATTATTGCAGACTCAAATTCCAATCTAAAAGCAAAGCTAACTTATTGCCTTCCAGCGAGATCATAACAATTCCTCCTTTACCTTCTCCATTTGATGATCCATCCACTAATATTTCCCACCGGTTTGGCTCAGATTAACAAATCTTTTGGATCTCCATGTTCTTCCTCTACATCCATCATTTCATCCACCTGCTTCATCTTCTCCAAAGGAAATTCTGCGGAAAAGTCTGCGGCGACTGCATGACTTGGTTGAAGATAATATTTCATATTTGAGTTTGCAATGACTTATTTGAGCATTCCATCTTTCGACTCTTCCGATCTTTTTGAATTTTTCATTCGACTCAATTGGTACTTTTGTTACCACCCCTAACAGTGTGTGCTTGAAAATATATGCGAAGTTTAAATGACGCATAGACTAACGCTAGGATTAGTTTTTCAATCTTTGAATAATTTCTTTCTGCGGCATTAAAAGTTTTACTGATATAATAGATTGGTTTTTCCACTCCTGCGTCCGTTCGCAATAAAAGCACTTAAGGCATACGAAGTCGTCATGAGATATATTAATAATTCCTCCCAAGTTACGCATTTACATAATGGATACATCCATTAAATGTTCCTTAATTCCTTGTAAGCCTTTTCACATTCGTCCAGTCCATTGAATTTGATCCCTTTTTTTAGAACTGAAAAATGTTTACATTTATCGAGTTGATCATGAGATGAACCTTCCTAGTGATGCTAACAATCCATTTAGCTTTTGAACATCTTTTATCGTCGCGGCGTGGCATGTCGCGAATCACTTTTTATTTTCTCCGGTCAACGTGTATTCCTTCCTTTGATACAATGTAACCTAAGAACTTCTGACGCAACCCTCAAGGTACATTTTTCCTGGGGTTGACTTTGATGTTGAAACGCCTCATTTGTTCAAAAATTTCTTTCAAGTCTCGCACATGATCTTCTCATCTTCTTACTTTTTACTAGCATGTCATCTACAGACTTCCGGTGTTTTATGTATCCATTCTGCGAATACCTCTTCTACCATCCTTTGATCAATCGCTCAAAGATTTCGCAAACCGAATGGCATTTTAGTATAGCAAAAGATAATCCTCTTGGAGCGAAGAAAGCAGTATGCTCTTGATCCTCTCTCGGTAGGGGATCTGGTTGTAACCTTTGTATCCATCCAAATGAGGATACCCTTTTCATTCCCCCGCTGATTCGACTAGCAGGGAATATCTCATGCAGGAAAAACTGTCTTTCGCAGGCTTTATTTAAATCAGTGAAATCAATGCAAATCCTTATTCCTTTGTTCTTCTTTGGAACTATAACCATATTCGCTATCCATTCGGGATATTTTGCTTGTCTAATGATTCCGTCCAACATCTTCTGCAACTCTTCTTCTATCTCGAGGGTGATATCTTTGTTGCTATCTTTCTAATCCTTTGTTTGAATGGCTTCACATTTTTATCAATTTCCAACTTGTGACAAGCTAATGATGGATCTATACCAGGCATTTCATCCATATCCCACGCGACGATATCTTTATAATCTGCAACAGACCAACAGTTCTTTCTTCTTCATCCGCTCCCATGTTAGTTCCAATCTTTAGCATCTTGGTTCTTCATAGTTCCAATATTCACTTCTTTAGTTTGTTTCGCCTTGTGACGTGAACCGCCTTGATTTCTCCATGGGGGTTGGTCCCTTTGGTTCCATCATGGGATCATTTTCTTCTCCCGAGATCTCGCTTGGTATTCCTTTTCCTTCCTTCGCTTTGATCATGTAAACTCTGAACTCTTCTTCTTTCTTAGCCGCCCTCGCCATCTTTTTGCGGTGCTTAGATATATTCTTTTGTTTGTTTATTTGTTCCTCGCAACATTTTACTTCCTTTTGATAATATATTCTTCCTTTAGCAGCATCCCCTTTGATCTCGCTTATTCCAGTTGGTGTTGGAAACTTGATACATTGATGAAGCGTCGACGCCACAGCTTTTATCGCATGTACCCATGGTCTTCCTAGTAACAAGTTATACGGTGATTCCATATCTACTATACTCAATGTCACCTGAGTTTCGATTCTTCCTAATGGAATACGTATTTTTATCTCCCTCTAACTTTGGTTATGGATTTACCAAAAACTTGGATATTGTATGCCGAGAAAGTCATATCCTCGTCTTCATATCCCATCTTTTTGTAAGTGTGATAGAACATTATGTTCACCAGACTCCCTGTATCAATTAAAACTCCATTTACCACCCACGTTTTCGCTGTGTTCTCCGATTCTTCTCTCTCCTTATACGCGTTAATTGCGATCACTAATGGAGATGGGTGATCCAAATTTTCCTTGGATATCTCTCCTTACTGTGAATGTTATCTCTTGTTTTTCCCAATCTTTCAAAGGTGATATCATTTCTCTGTCTGTAAGAACCTTCTTTCCTTCAAAATCCCGTTTGTGTATTCTTCCTCTCGATATTTTCATGAAATTCACTAATCATTACTCCTGTATCTGTGTCACATACCATATCTTTTTCCCCTGCTTCATCCGATCTAAGATTTTCCTTTCTCATTTTCTTGATCCAAACAACTTTAATTGCGATTTTCTTTCTTAAACCAACAAGATTAGGTCCCTGTTTCTAGCGCATATGTAGTAGCAGGTTTTCCCACACTACACCCCTCACTATATTTTGATTAATTAGTCCATTAGAAAATATAAGATCAAGAACATTTATTGATGGAATTCATGAAGTGTTTATACAGGAAAATAGAATTACACTTAGAAGTTAAAACACTTTTAAACTTTCTCTCTCCTAATGACTTGCCTAACAATTCTAAAAGGATCCCCCCCTTACAACAGACTCACTTAGCCCTTTATATAGGGTAATACACAGTGGATGACAGCTAATCTATCCTTTTATTTCGGAAATGTTCCGCGAAGTGTCGCAGATGTACAATCATTTATTCTCGCGACACTTCTTAACCTCGCCTGTGTTCCATATCTTTCTCTGTTTTGTGTGTCGTTATTCATCGCGTCATTTATTTTATCTGTGCTGCGATCGCCTCGCGATGTCGTTGTTTATTAACCATGAGCCCTCCTGCACGTTGCGATATTATGATCCTACAATATCATCTCGGAAAAAGGTATAGAAGTAGACAAAGCCAAGGTAGATCTCATTCAACACTTGCCTCAACCTCGTTCTGTGAGGGACATAAGATCATTTCTAGGCCATGCGGGTTTTTACCGCCGATTCATCAAAGACTTTAGTAAAATTTCATGACCTTTGTGCAATCTTCTTGCAAAAGATGTTGCATTTGTCTTTGATGATGCTTGTAAGGAAGCATGGGAGCAACTGAAGGCTCTCCTTACATCTGCCCCATAGTCAGACCACCCGACCGGGTCATTACCATTTGAGATTATGTGTGATGCGTCTGACTATGCTGTAGGAGCTGTTTTGGGCCAGCGAGTAGACAAACTTCCTTATGTGATCTACTATGCTAGTAAAACACTTAATGATGCTCAATTGAATTATTCCATTCTCGAGAAAGAATTGCTAGTTGTTGTGTTTGCATTAGATAAGTTTAGATCTTATTTAATAGGGTCTAAGGTCATCATTTATTCTGATCATCTTTGCATTGAGATATCTTTTTGTCTAAGAAAGATGCTAAGGCTCGTCTAATTCGATGGATACTCTTGCTACAAGAGTTTAACCTCGAAATTCGAGATAAGAAAGGGTCAGGAAAAATGTTGTTGCCGATCACTTGTCTAGGTTGAATGTCAAGTTTCTTGATGAATGTATAATTAGGATTCCCGATGAGCAAAGTTGATGCTTGTGTCTGAAATGCCTTGGTTTGCTGATATTGTGAACTACCTTTACAGGTAGAATGCCCTTGCATTGGTCTAAACAAGACCGTTCTAAATTCTTGGTCAAGTTAAACACTTCCTTTGGGATGACCCATATTTGTTTAAGTACTTGCCAAGACCAAATCATTAGGAGGTGTGTTCCCACCGAACAAAGGACGTCATCTCTTTCTGTTATGACCATGCATGTGGAGGCCACTTTAGTGCCAAGAAAACTGCTGCAAAGATCTTGCAAAGCGGTTTCTATTGGCCAACTTTATTTAAGGATAGCCATGCGTTTTGTGTTGCTTATAGTAGATGCGTAAATTAGGAAGTATCACTAAGAGAAACATGATGCCCTTACAACCCATTTTGATTGTTGAGCTGTTTGATGTTTGGGGTATTGATTTCATGGGACCATTTCCTAACTCTGAAGGTAAGTTATACATTCTTGTTGCTGTTGATTATGTCTCTAAGTGGGTAGAGGCCATTGCATCCAAAACCAACGACCATAAAGTTGTTCTTTCTTTTCTTAAGGAAAACATTTTCTCCCGTTTTGGAACCCCTAGAGCGATAATCAGTGATGGAGGTAGTCATTTTTGCAATAGACCCTTTGAATCACTAGTGCGCAAGTATGGGATCACTCATAAGGTCGCAACACCTTACCATCCTCAAACCAAGGCCAAGTAGAAGTTTCTAATAGGGAAATTAAGCATATCCTTGAGAAGACCGTCAATCCTTCTAGGAAAGATTGGTCTTTGCGCTTAAATGATGCTTTGTGGGCCTATAGAATCGCATACAAGACTCCCATTGGGATGTCTCCTTACAGACTTGTGTACAGTAAAGCATGTCATCTACCTCGTTGAGTTAGAACATCGTGCATATTGGTTTTGTGAAGAAGTTGAATTTTGATCTTGATAAGGCTAGTACCCATAGGAAACTTCAACTCAATGAGTTAGAAGAATTGAGAAATGATGCATATGATAGTGCCAAAACGTACAAACAAAGAATGAAAGTGTTTCACGACAAGCGCATCCTGCGCAAGTCCTTCACACCAGGTCAGAAAGTTTTATTGTACAACACTCGCTTGCATTTGTTTCCAGGAAAGCTACGTTCTCGATGGTCAGGACCATTCTTGGTACGTACCGTTTTTCCCCATGGAGCTATAGAAGTTGAAAACCCAGCAACCAAGAACATCTTCAAAGTCAATGGTCAGAGACTGAAACCATTTCTGGAGCATCTTCCACCAGAAGTTGAGACCGTCGACTTGGAAGACCCCATTTATGTGGACTGATCTAGTTCACTTGTGTACATACATATGGACTAAAAATCCATCTTCTTTCCCTTTTTCTTTTTCTTTTTGCATAATTTTTCTGTGTGCTAACCAAAATTTTTGTCTTGCCCTTTGGGTGTTTGCTTTCAAAGCATTCATCCTCCCTTGGTTTAGCAACACTCTTGTACATCCGGTAATCTCTTCCATTTTCTTTACTCAACATAGTTCTCTGGGTATGTGACTGTTTAAAATTTTATTATTTGTTGACACATTGAGGACAATGTTTGATTTAGGTTTGGGGGTGCATTTGCATATAGAGTTTTTAGTCTTTTATTTAAAAAAAAAAAAAAAAAAAAAAAAAAAATCGAAAAACTCAAAAATTTGCATAAATAACCTCCAACTTTTAGAGATTTTAGAGTCACTAGCATGCTTCTAGCTATGTTTACATAGAGAGTCTGACCGAAATAACAGAACTTGGAAGTACTGGAGAACACAATCGGGTTTCTTAGTTGATTAATGATGGTTATTTTTCAATGATGTTGTAGTAATAAAAAGGGTTGTCGTTCACTCGGACTTGATGAGATTGATTTTTTAGAATTAATAAAAGAGAATAAAAGAAAAATATATACAAATATTGTCACAGGATGAAGAGACACCGAGACCTTCAGGATTTCACTACTTTTCATATTGTTGTGGTTGGTCATTAATTCTAGACAATATAGCTCAAACAAAAGAAGTTATGACTCTAATTCCTTTCCAAAAATAGATTTCATAAAACATTATATAAGTCGTAAGCATGACGCATCAAAAGTAATTTAAGCTAAGCATGCGACATCAGACAAAATAACAAATAATTAATAGAAATCATAAAACAATTAAATTTATGCAAAAAGTCATATAAAGAATTAATTCATTTACCACAATCATGAAAAGTTGCTTCCTCCGTCGTCCCAGTGATGGGGTCTAGCTCATCATGTTGGAAACACGCTCAAAAGTTGATTTCATTGCTCAAAAATGGTTCACAAATGATGAAATGGGAGAAAAATAATAAAAAACGGGTTTGTAACACTTATATTTGTTACAAACCAGGCATTCTGAGAACGATAATGATAAATCAGAGCGTTGTTTTAAGATCGCCTTATAAACTACGACCCACGTCTGTGAGTCTTTAACATCAGAGAAGGAAAACGCATGGTCTTTGGTCAGTCTGTTCTTCGTGTTCTTGAGGTGTAGCAGCAGCAGCAATGGTGTTCTCTGGAACTTGATTCTCCGGCTATGTTGAGGCTCTGTACCTCTCCCTCACTCTTCATCATTTCTCTGATCGACCCCAGAAGCATATTTATACCCAACAGAACCGTAATCAATGCTTGAAATCTTCCCATCAAGGGATTATTCTCGGGAATATTTTTTCTTTATTCTTACCAAGTTTATCTTGGCCACGCGATTGTAAGCTGCCAACTTCCCTCTTTTTAGCTCGTACACGCTTATGATACCTTTGAACACACTCCCAACACAGACATACATGTCTTAACCTTTACAGCTCGTGAAAATCACCTCCCGACCAAATGCTTCCCCGTTCTTTTCTGTTTTATCCAAACTCGATGAACTGGCCCCTGCTTGATCGATTCTCGTTGGACCTACTAACTCTGTTTAGTCTTAACAGACCAACCCAAACAAATCCCGTAGTTGAATCTCTTCCAAACTTTCCAAAACTCGAAACCAAATTTTTGTTCTTCACTGCCAAACTTTCCCGCCAAATTTGAAAGTTTAAATAAAGAAGATGAAGTCCCCCTAACCACTGGTGGGGTGCGAATAGCAGGTGGGTGCCCCTTAGTAATTGGGTTACCCCTTATCCAAAATGGGAGTCCGAATAGCAAATGTCCTCCGGGGGTGTTCCGAGCAACTTTTCGAGCCGAATTTTC
This sequence comes from Papaver armeniacum, assembly GCA_023531295.1. Taxonomy (NCBI): domain Eukaryota; kingdom Viridiplantae; phylum Streptophyta; class Magnoliopsida; order Ranunculales; family Papaveraceae; genus Papaver; species Papaver armeniacum. The sequence goes on from JAJJWW010017358.1 coordinate 54,478, forward strand.
CAACAATCTTTATTTCCAAAAAATACCTACAAACTAGAGCTGGCAATTAGGGTCAAAACCCGCGGGTTGGACCTAACCCGGACCGTGTAAACCCGGACCTAACCTAGCTTGTTAGTTAATAGGGCCGGGCTAGAGTTAAGGTTTTAGGACCCGTGGGTAAGTAGGGCTGACCCGTCTAACCCGCGGGTAAACCCGTGAACCCGTCTAATTAACTGATTATACAGTAAACTAAGATATTTGTTAACCTGTAACCCGAGTTAAAGGTGATTTTTGACATATTACCTGGGTGACCGGTCAAAGATATCCTCACAGATTCAGAGAACCTTATCTCTTCAGTCCCAATTTCCCAAGTAAGGAAACAGAACTTTTGTTTCCTTTCCTTTAACTTTCTTCAACTAAACTAGATCTGTAACTACAATGGGGTAAGGGGTTCGATGATCGATCAGTTCAAGTCAGTTTCATCATCCCTCAACAACTAAATTGATCTGTAACTGTTCTTCACCTTTTAATCTCTTCAGAGTGGTGTTTTTTTTGATTAATTTCTCTCAATAAATCTTTTTTTTTTTTGTGTTGTTGTTGTTGTTGATTCAACTTTCGGTTTCTAATGGTGTGTCTGTTAATCAGTGATTTTTTTTTAGGTAAGTTGGGTTCGTTACTTGGTTTTGTGCTTGTACTCGGTGGTGGATCATCTTTTACCGGTGTGTTTATTGTGGCTCTGTTTTTGGAATTTGATTCATTGTTTTTGATTGATTTTTGGAATTTGATTCATTGGGTACTCTTGTAGAATTGTACTCTTGTTCAATTTGGGATTATGTTAAGTTGGTAACGGGTTTTTCTTGATTTTATTTTTTCTCTTGCAGCTGCTCTTTCCCCTGGTGGTGCTACTGGAACTTGTTAATTGACTAATTGGTATGTAATTTAAGTGGCTCAATACCTCTATCTTTCTTAGTCAACAACAAGACAAAGTGGAAATAATCAACCAATATGATTAACTAGCTCCCCTCTTTCCCGTCAGTATGTATGTCCACTTCTTAATTATCTCATGTGCTTCTCCAAAATTCTTAAGAGAAGAATATAGTTTTCAACTTTTCACTGCCACCTCAGGGACATCTTTCATATTTAATTAAATGCCTTTCATTTTTCATGATCCAATTGCTAAGCATTCCTCGGCCAATTTAGCCAGTCCCAAGTCATTGTGTAATGGTTGTATAAACATGTAGGGATCCCACTGCACAATCTTTAATTAGCTTATAGCTCCATCTCCATTGATGTGTTGCTGTAGTAGAGCCTTAGGACGACTACCACCACTGTTTGCTTTTTATTCCATTTATACTTCTCCATCTCAATCTCATCTTCAATTTTATGTCTGCAAAACTGCTCCTGTTTCGGCATAATATGTTGCGTGCAAATGAAAAACCACGGCAAATTTAGACCAGCCAATACACGTAACCGACACAGCACTATTTCAATCAATATCTTCATTGCTTTTTTAGTCTTTATCTTCACTGTCTAGAAGCACTGTTTTACCTCCCATTACGCTAGTGTTCAAAATTTATGTATTATTATTGTATTATATATCATTGTCCGGTCCGGTGGATATGATTAAATCTGATTTTGAACTTTTTGATTTTCTTATAGCTTGCGGCCTTCATAAAATGTCCGGTGTACAAGGTGATGGCGCTGTTATGAGTGAAGAAGATATTACTATCATAGATTCGGTGATTATTAACTCTAAACCAGTGGTTCCAAAAACAAGGAAAAGAAATCTTACATCCGTGGTTTGGGCTGACTTTAAATTGGTAGAACAAGATGATGGTTTTGAAAAGGCGGTGTGTAATGATTGTGGTCAGAAATATGCTTATGACAGTCAGAAAGGTGGCACTTCAACTATGTCAAGGCATAAGTGCGCTAGACGTGAAACGCAAGATGTGGGGCAATTGTTGTTATCTGGAAAGAATGGACAAATGTCTACCATGCATAAAAATAGATCGAGATGAAGTTCCGGGAGCTGGTTTCCCAAAATGATCATTAAAAGAAATCTTCCATTAAGTTTAGTGGAATGGGAAGAATTTAGGGAAATTTGTACCTATTTAAATGATGATGTTAAAAGCTTTTCAAGAAATAATCAAAAAAGTTTGATATTCTTAAAGCTCATGCCACGAAAAGAAGCTATTCAGAAGAGATTGAAATGTCTTGGTGTAGAATATCTCCGACATCAGACATGTGGACCTCGGTTACCACTACAGGGTATATAAGTTTAATCCTGCACTACATTGATGAAGACTGGAAATTAGTGTTGCTTCTAAATTTTTCTCCACTTCCACCACCCCATTCGAGTAAAGCCCTTTCTAATTGTTGCTTGTTAAAAGATTAATGGTTATGTGCTTCATCAATGGGTGTAACATCTTCTTATCTCAGTTAGGTAATTTATTAATGGGTGTTACATCTTTATTCAAAGAAGCTCTTTTTCACTAAGCTATTTTCTATGTTGGAAGATTGGGAATCGAAGAAAAGGTATGCAACATCACTCTTGATAATGCTGCATCAAACATTAGGTGTATTAAAGTTATGAAGAGTCGACTTGTGGCTAAGAAAATTGTTTTTGGTAAGGGAAAATACTTTCATGTACGGTGTTGTGCTCACATATTAGCGCTTATTGTAAAAGATGGACTGACAAAGATTGATCCAGTGAGTGATTAAGGTAAGGAAGTTGGTCAAGTACATTAAAGGTTCCCAAATAAGAAAAAGACTTTCTTTGAAACAGTTGAGACCTTAGGATTATCAATAAGGATGGGCCTTCGAGATGTCAAAACCCAGTGGAATTTACGTATCTTATGTTGCACAGTTGCATTGCGTATGAAAAAAGTTTTTACTCATCTAAAGTTGATGGATTGGACTATGAGGATTCTCCTATCAAGAAGAATGGTTTCAAATCAAGGTAGTTACAAAATTCCTCAAGGCTTTTTATGACCTCACAACTCTATTTTCTGGTAGCAAGTATCCTACTTCTAATTTATACTTTCAAGGAATATGTCAAGTTCAAGTTTCTTTGGAACAAGAGAGCATTAATGAAATTGATTTCATTAGAAACATGGTATGGAAATGCGAAAAAAGTTTGACAAGTATTGGAAAAAGTTGAGTCCATTGTTGTCCATGGCGATTGTTTTAGATCCTCGACTAAAACTTGCATTTGTCAAATTTACTTACCAAAAGTTGTATCGATGAGAGTGAATTGAAGAAGAATGTTGATCTTGTCCGTAGTAGAATGACAAACACTTTATAAAGAGTACTTTAAAGCATCAAATTCAAGAGCTTCTACGTCCAATGGAACTCGGGATGCAGCCCGGTACTTTAAATAATGAGAATTCAAAGAACTTTAAGAACCATGCATATGCAGGTAATTTTTTCTTGATAACTTTAGTAATAATTTCGGTAAAAAATTACTAGCCTTACATTATTTGATGATATTGAATTATTAATCAATATTTATGCAGGAATTTGTTGTGACACAAGAAAGTGGTGGTCTCGCAATGGGACAAGTCGGAACTGGATCAATATTTAAGTTGAGTCGACACTACCACCAACGCAAAATCTGGACATCTTACAAATGTTGGAAAGCCACAGAACAGCGATATCCAGTTCTTTCACGAATGGCGGGAGACATTTTAGCGCAGTTCCTATTTCAACCGTTGCTTGAGAATGCGCATTTTAGCATTGGAGGGAGGGTAATTGGCCGATTTTAAGTAGTTCCTTATCGTAAAACGGTTGAGGCATTGATAACAACTCGTGATTGGGACTATGGAGTTGGTAAGTGGCATAAGTCGTGTATGTAATCTTTAAATTAGTTACAAGTCTAATCAACATCATAAAGAAGATTGTTTGTTGTTTATGTGAATTTTGTGTAGGAGTCAAGATGGATGATGCTAATGATGATGGGATGAGCGATGAAGAAATAACTGGATCCGATTCACCCAATATTGATGAGGCAGTAAGTTCTTACACGTCTAACTAGTATTCGCACTTCTTCGATATAGAACATGTAATTATGCAAGTTATCCGACTTGAATTCATTCTTTTGTGTGATTAATTTTTGCTCGGAAATTACTGATTCATATTGGATAACCTGGAGCATCTTAAAGTGATCATAAACAGCTAAATCTCAAAGAGACATGGTCACATTGAAAGGAGAATGTTTTTTGGACAGTAAAGAAGATTCTGACAAATATGAACTTATCAATCTCTCCAATTTTTGTGTAGATATGAATGGAGAATATATATACCGTAGTCAGTAGTATATATATATATATATATATCGGTAGTTTTAGGTTATGATTCAAGACCAAGTTCACTTGTTAGACTTTAGTAATTTCGTCTTGTCCACTTTTTGTATATGAAAGGACAACATATTAACCTGAACTTGGTCACTTGGAGTTGGAAGAGTACTTCCTTCCTTACGCATCATAACCTTATTAGTTATTAACCAATATTTTGTGTAGGAAGTGGTTAACTGGTGTTATTATCTTGTTATGGTGTCCTCGTCACTGAAGACTGAACTGATGAATGATGATATTGTATTATTGTTGCTACTGCAATTCCACTTCTATTTCTAGTCTTTTTGGAGGTTTTGTTTTATTTGTTGAATACTTCTATTATATGGAGCTAGGTCTAGATCTTTTGTTATGCTTACAGCTTAATGTTGATGTTGTAAAACTATTGTAAGCGTTAGTTGTTTTAGAGTGGTTTCGAAACTAATACATGCAAGCAACTTACTAGAATTTCAGTTATAGGATAAAACCCCAGAGCCAACCGTCCAACCCAGAAAGCCAACCTGTCTAGGGTTAGGGTTGAGGTTTCTTGACCCGTTCTATAAATTTTTAGGGTTAGGGGTTGGTAAAATCAACCAGTAACCGTGTAAATCCGGTCACGGGTTGGACCTAACCCGAACAAGTTGCTCTACTACAAACACACAAAATACCATAATAAGGATTTTAAAACTAGTACTAACAATAACGAAGCATTGAGGACAAATTAGACACATAAATGCGCCTATCAAATACCCCAAAACTTATTATTTGCTAGTCCTCGAGCAAAATTATTCTAGAAAATAAAAATCATTTGAACCCCAGGTGGCCCTAGTGGCGAGTGTTGTCTCCGGAGGCTTACAGTGTACCCACAAAACCTTTACCCAGACCCTAGCTATCTATAACCTTGGAAGGCACTAAAGAATCTCCTTGGTTGTCATACTTATTGACTACATGAGGAAGTACCCAGATGCGAAATTCAATTCTTGTACACTAGTTTGCACTCAAGCATACTAAAATTCATATAAAGTGACAGAGTTGTACATCTTCGATAGTCGCACTATGGACATCAATACCCGGAGTCAAAACTAATCACATGGATAGATCAAGAAGATGGATATAGAGAAAAACATAGATGGTTTTGATGTTTACTAAGTGAACGGTGTTTCCCATATCATCAAGGCCTCGCCAAAATGAACCTATCTTAATGAGTGAGATACTAGTCGACTAATATCAACACACTGGCATATACAAGGGAACCAGTGGTCGATAATCCTAACTCTAGTCAACACAACTCGGCATATACAAGGGTTCCGGTGGTCGACTTTATTGAATTTATTCCGGTTGGTACGATGGTCTACGGTCTCAATTTTTTTTTTTTTTCAACTTTTTTTTTTTTTTTTTTTTTTCAATTTTTTCAATTTTTTCAAATTTTTTTTTGGTATCTCAATCACTCTATTTCACTCTAGCATTGGTAACAACTTGATTCGTGGGCCCCACCTAATCACTTAGAGAAACATAGTTTAAAAACAAAATAAAAACAGAAGTGAAAAGGACTCGACGAGATATGGTGAAACTATCATGTTATTTCTAACACCCAGCTCAGTGCTTTTATGAATAGACTCTTTAGATGTTTCCATTTAATCGCATTGGTTCCTCAACTCCTACAACCAAGATGTTTCCATCCACTTAGATTAGTTAGTGCCACCTTAATAAACATAAATTTCTAGGCTCTGGAGTTTGTTTATTGCAACTAAAAAGTTTCTCCCATACCCCCAAACTTAAATCTAACATTGTCCTCAATGTTCTAAAGATAAAATTAAAAGCATGAACAAGGAGAAATTGTTACCATTTAAAGCAAAGAGATAAGGAAAGATATTACCGTGTCGCATGAATATTGGGTTACCTCCCAAGAAGTGCTAAGTTTAAAGTCTTCACCAGACATCGGGAAGAGATTAGTCACCTCGAAGAATCATAAAGCAGTACGGGAATAATCGCTGCGTCATCCGGATCAAAAAGTGCTAACCACAAGAAGAGGAGACTACAAATGAGACCGTGAAGATATCCAACACATCCTTATCTATTATTTTGTTTAAGACAACTAAATCTAGTTGTGGTTCTAGGTTCAGGCTCTATAAAAGGGTCCAAATAAAATATTCTCATGGGTTGTATTTCCTCGTAGCTAAGATCCGAATCAGGTTCTAGAGTCTGGAAAAACTTAAATAAAAACTTAGAAGAACATAATAATAACCTGAATAATTGAGGATCCTCTAAGTCAATCAGTTTTGACTTACACACTGACCACAATAAGATTGGTGGTCTTCCTTAAGAAATGTAATAACCCTAATATCCTAAAGTAATTAGGTTTAGTCTCAAAACTTAATAATTGACACATCTAGAGCTGGCAACGGTCCGGGTTAGGTCCAACCCGTGACGGGTTACACGGGTTACGGGTTGATTTTACTGAACCCTAACCCTAAAAATTTATAGAACGGGTCAAGAAACCTCAACCCTAACCCTAGACGGGTTGGCTCTGCATGGTTGACGGGTTGGCTCTCGGGTTTTATCCTATAACTGAAATACTAGAAAGTTGCTTGCAAGTCTTAGTCTCGAAACCACTCTAAAACAACTAACGCTTACAATAGTTTTACAACATCAACATTAAGCTGTAAGCATAACAAAAGATCTAGACCTAGCTCCATATAATAGAAGTATTCAACAAATAAAACAAAACCTCCAAAAAGACTAGAAATAGAAGTGGAATTGCAGTAGCAACAATAATACAATATCATCATTCATCAGTTCAATCTTCAGTGACGAGGACACCATAACAAGATAATAACACCGGTTAACCACTTCCTACACAAAATATTGGTTAATAACTAATAAGGTTATGATGCGTAAGGAAGGAAGTACTCTTCCAACTCCAAGTGACCAAGTTCAAGTTAATATGTTGTCCTTTCATATACAAAAAGTGGACAGACGAAATTACTAAAGTCTAACAAGTGAACTTGGTCTTGAATCATAACCTAAAACTACCGATATATATATATATATATATATATGTACTACTCGACTACAAAGTATATATATTCTCCATTCATATCTACACAAAAATTGGAGAGATTGATAAGTTCATATTTGTTTTGAATCTTCTTTACTCATCCAAAAACATTCTCCTTTCAATGTGACCATGTCTCTTTGAGATTTAGCTGTTTATGATCACTTTAAGATGCTCCAGTTATCCAATATGAATCTGTAATTTCCAGCAAAAATTAATCACACAAAAGAATGAATTCAAGTCGGATAACTTGCATAATTACATGTTCTATATCGAAGAAGTGCGAATACTAGTTAGACGTGTAAGAACTTACTGCCTCATCAATATTGGGTGAATCGGATCCAGTTATTTCTTCATCGCTCATCCCATCATCATTAGCATCATCCACATCTTCAGCTCCTACACAAAATTCACAATAAACAACAAACAATCTTCTTTATGATGTTGATTAGACTTGTAACTAATTTAAAGATTACATACACGACTTATGCCACTTACCAACTCCATAGTCCCAATCACGAGTTGTTATCAATGCCTCAGCCGTTTCGGGCGATAAGGAACTACGAAATCGGTCAATTACCCTCCCTCCAATGCTAAATGCAGATTCTGAAGCAACGGTTGAAATAGGAACTGCTAAAATGTCTCCGCCCATTCGTGAAAGAACCGGATATCGCTGTTCACGTGCTTTCCAATACCGTAAGATGTCCGGATTTTTGCGTTGGTGGTAGTGTCGACTCACTTAAATATTGATCCAGTTCGACTTGTCGATTATGGACCACCACTTTCTTGTCTTTGCAGCAAATTCCCTGCATAAATATTGATTAATAATTCAATATCATCAAATAATGTAAGGCTAGTAATTTTTTCCCGAAATTATTACTAAAGTTATCAAGAAAATATTACCCGCATATGCATGGTTCTTAAAGGGGTTGTTGAATTCTCATTATTTAAAGTTTTCTTTGCATCCCGAGTTCCATTGGATGTAGAAGCTCTTGAATTTGATGCTTTAAAGTACTCTTTATAAAGTCTTGTCATTCTACTACGGACAAGATCAACATTCTTCTTCAATTCACTCTCATCGGGATACAACTTTTGGTAAGTAATTTGACAAATGCAAATTTTAGTCGAGGATCTAAAACAACTGCCATGGACAACAATGGACTCAACTTTTTCCAATACTTGTCAAACTTTTTTCGCATTTCTGTTACCATGTTTCTAATGAAATCAATTTCATTAATGCTCTCTTGTTCCAGTAAAACTTGAACTTGACATATTCCTTCGAAGTATAAATTAGAAGTAGGATACTTGCTTTACGGAAAATAGAGTTGTGAGGTCATAAAAGCCTTGAGGAATTTTTGTAACTACCTTGATTTGAAACCATTCTTCTTCAAGGGAGGAGAATCCTCATAGTCCGAATCCATCAACTTCAGATGAGTAAAAAATACGCAATGCAACTCCGCAACATAAGATACGTAGAATTCCACAGGTTTTGACATTGTCTCCAAGGCCCATCCTTACCGATAATCCTAAGGTCTCAACTGCTTTCAAAGAAAGTCTCTGTTTTTCTTATTTGGGAACCTTTAATGTACTTGACCAACTTCCTTACCTTAATCATCAGCTGGATCAATCTTTTGTCAGTCCATCTTTTACAATAAGCTAATATGTGAGCACAACACCGTACATGAAAGTATTTTCCCTTACCAAAAAACAATTTTCTTAGCCACAAGTCGACTCTTCATAACTTTAATACACCTAATGTTTGATGCAGCATTATCAAGAGTGATGTTGCATACCTTTTCTTCGATTCCCCAATCTTCCAACATAGAAAATAGCTTAGCAGAAAGAGCTTCGCCTGAATAAAGATGTAACACCCATTAATAAATTACCTAACCAGATAAGAAGATGTTACACCCATTGATGAAGCACATAACCATTAATCTTTTAACAAGCAACAATTAGAAAGGGCTTTACCTGAATGGGGTGGTGGAAGTGGAGAAAAATTTAGAAGCTTCTTCTGTAATTTCCAGTCTTCATCAATGTAGTGCACAGTTAAACTTATATACCCGTAGTGGTAACAGAGGTCCACATGTCCGATGTCGAGATATTCTACCTGGAAGACATTTCAATCTCTTGCGAATAGCTTCTTTCGTGTGGCATGAGTTTTTAAGAATATCACTTTTTCAAATTATTTCTTGAAAAGCTTTTAACATCATCATTTAAATAGGTACAAATTTCCCTAAATTCTTCCCATTCCACTAAACTTAATGGAAGATTTCTTTTAATGATCATTTTGGAAACCAGCTCCCGGAACTTCATCTGATCTATTTTGCGTGCGCGAGTAGACATTTGTCCATTCTTTCCAGATAACAACAATTGCCCCACATCTTGCGTTTCACGCCTAGCGCACTTATGCCTTGACATAGTTGAAGTGCCACCTTTCTGACTGTCATAAGCATATTTCTGACCACAATCATTACACACCGCCTTTTCAAAACCATCATCTTGTTCTACCAATTTAAAGTCAGCCCAAACCACGGATGTAAGATTTCTTTTCCTTGTTTTTGGAACCACTGGTTTAGAGTTAATAATCACCGAATCTATGATAGTAATATCTTCTTCACTCATAACAGCGCCATCACCTTGTACACCCGGACATTTTATGAAGGCTGCAAGCTATAAGAAAATCAAAAAGTTCAAAATCAGATTTAATCATATCCACTAGGACCGGACAATGATATATAATACAATAATAATACATAAATTTTGAACACTAGCGTAATGGGAGGTAAAAACAAGTTGCTTCTAGACAAGTGAAGATAAAGACTAAAAAGCAATGAAGATATTGATTGAAATAGTCCGTGGTCGGATTACATTGTGTATTGGCTGGTCTAAATTTGCCGTGGTTTTTCATTTGCACGCAACATATTATGCCGAAACAGGAGCAGTTTTGCAGACATAAAATTGAAGATGAGATTGAGATGGAGAAGTATAAATGGAATAAAAAGCAAACAGTGGTGGTAGTCGTCCTAAGGCTCTACTACAGCAACACATCAATGGAGATGGAGCTATAAGCTAATTAAAGATTGTGCAGTGGGATCCCTACGTGTTTATACAACCATTACACAATGACTTGGGACTGGCTAAATTGGCCGAGGAATGCTTAGCAATTGGATCATGAAAAATGAAAGGCATTTAATTAAATATGAAAGATGTCCCTGAGGTGGCAGTGAAAAGTTGAAAACTATATTCTTCTCTTAAGAATTTTGGAGAAGCACATGAGATAATTAAGAAGTGGACATACATACTGACGGGAAAGAGGGGAGCTAGTTAATCATATTGGTTGATTATTTCCACTTTGTCTTGTTGTTGACTAAGAAAGATAGAGGTATTGAGCCACTTAAATTACATACCAATTAGTCAATTAACAAGTTCCGTAGCACCACCAGGGAAAGAGCAGCTGCAAGAGAAAAAATAAAATCAAGAAAATCCCGTTACCAACTTAACATAATCCCAAATTGAACAAGAGTACAATTCTACAAGAGTACCCAATGAATCAAATTCCAAAAATCAATAAAAAACAATGAATCAAATTCCAAAAACAAAGCCACAATAAACACACCGGTAAAAGATGATCCACCACCGAGTACAAGCACAAAACCAAGTAACGAACCCAACTTACCTAAAAAAAAATCACTGATTAACAGACACACCATTAGAAACAGAAAGTTGAATCAACAACAACAACAACACAAAAAAAAAAAAAAAGATTTATTGAGAGAAATTAATCAAAAAAAACACCACTTCGAAGAGATTAAAGGTGAAAGAACGATTAGCATCAATTTAGTTGTTGAGGGATGATGAAACCGATTTGAACTGATCGATCATCGAACCCCTTTACCCCATTGTAGTTCTGAGATCTAGTTTAGTTGAAGAAAGTTAAAGGAAAGGAAACAAAAGTTCTGTTTCCTTACTTGGGAAATTGGGACTGAAGAGATAAGGTTCTCTCGAATCATGGAGGATATCTTTGACCTGGTCACCGGGTAATATGTCAAAATCACCTTTAACTCGGGTTACAAAGGTTAACAAATATCTTAGTTTCTTGTATAATCAGTTAATTAGACGGGTTCACGGGGTTTACTCATGGTTAGACGGGTCAGCCCTACTTACCCACGGGTCCTAAAACCTAACTCTAGCCCGGCCCTATTAACTAACAAGCTAGGTTAGGTCCGGGTTTACACGGTCCGGGTTAGGTCCAACCCGCGGGTTTTGACCACTAATTGCCAGCTCTAGACACATCTGAAACTTATAAGTTCCTACAATTGGAAGGAAGGTTTTGGTGGGAAAACAAAGTCAATCGTGGTATCATAGCCTCGGGTTAACCACATCAACCGGGAGGATGGGTTTCTAACAACCGAACTTCTTTATGGACACAACTAGGTTCAGGAAAATGTGTATGAAGATAATCTTGTAAAATGGTTGTGGCACATATGTCAAGTCCCAAGTGAGGGATCAGTAAGAGCTAAAGGTAAGGCACAAGGAGAATGATAATCACCCCCAAACTTAGAGTTTTGGGTGTCTTTAGATAGACTAGCTACAATTTCCTAATTTCTAGATCATCGAATCCTGAAAATGGTCAATTGCTTCTTTTAGGTTATACTCGGGTGATGCATCCTCACTCATATTTAAAAGCTCTACGAGTTCATATTCTTCGTCTAAGACTATTGTTTCTAAATCCTTGGACTCTAAAAACAAGATTCTCGTGGATAAACCCATTCCTCTAAACCATTATCAACTTCGTAAAACAGAAATACTACATCGTCTAAAACAATATCTCTAGTCAAATCCTCGTCCTTTTGAATAGGTGAATAATTGTTAAAATTATTAGGATCTCGAACTTAAATAACTCTATTATTATAAAGCTCAATTGGAGTAGCAAATTCCTGATCACTATGCTTATTTATTTCAAATTCTTCATCAACACTTTCCAAATCATGATCATCATTATAATAACATGAAAATGGTTGAACCTCATCTAAACAAGTAGTGTTACCAATTCTAACCTCATCATCTTGATTATGTGAATAACTATCTTCATTCTCAAAGGTATTATTGGATACACTATATTGGAAATTCAAGTTATTTGATGCAATACTTTCATTCTTCTCTAACTCAAGTCTACGTGTCAACTCAGCCTATCCTCTCAAGGGTCTCCTCCAAAGAAAGTTCCTTAGTGTTGGATCTAAGTTTTGAGTTAATCTATTGAGGATATCTTCTAGAGAAGGAAGAGGAACAGAAGGATCATAATAAGGACTACTTTTCAAAAGTTTGATTGTATCCTCTAGAGACGAAGAACTATTACTATAATCTTCTTGCTCGAATGACCGATGCACATGTGGATAGTAATTGGGCTCACCATGGTATGACCCATAACCTTCCAAAGGTTGGCGTTCCCAACCACTATTCACACTATGGTCATAAAAAGAGTGATGTCCATAATGTTCAGTTGGATATTCATATTCATTGTGATGGCTATTATAATACCTCGTTTGACATCCTAACGCAAGGGAATTCTACACAAACACAAACAAGGCTGACTCGACCACAACAAACCCTCGATTTCTAGCAAACAAAAAGCATGATGGCTCCACTTAGATTGTTTCTAGACCAGCTTCTAATCCTTCGAAAGGGAATTCGTTATAACCGAGCAAACCCCTCTCGAATCAATGCGAGTTTAAGTAAGTTGAATAGAGGAAGTAGGGAAGCTGCGTGGAGCTTTGATACCTAAGGCCTCACCGCATTACAAGGCGGCATGGTCACGCATTCAACTCACGTAAAACCATCATGAACTTCAAGTATGCTTTAAGAGTAACCAATATTTTTCGAATGACTTTCCTATTAAGCTCGTTACCCTATCGGTCTCGTTCTAGCGGTATTTTAAGCTTAGGTTCGCGTTTGGTTTTGTTTTCTTAAGGCGGGCAAGAAGAGAACGGTGATGAAATCCAACCCTTATCTTGTATGGCCAGTCCTTGCCCTTTACTAGAAATTAAAGCAGTTGTTTTCAATACCTCAACATATATGCATACAAAATCATCCAAAGAAACCCGCTGACAGGGATTCGCGGGTGTTTAGAATTCTTACCTCCCGTTCCGGACCTGGGATGAACTGTTGAAGTCGACTCGGGCCACAACTCCTATGTCGTGTGCGAACCCGAGGGGGCCGAGACGATATCGTAATCGTCGTCCTTCCCCTCGGTTTATATTTAAATAACCTCCTTAGGGTTTTAAAAAAAATGTCCAATGTTCAATGTCCAAAAATAAAAATATCTAAAAATATAAAAGATTACAAATATAAAAGCCTATTTACAGTTTCTAAAAAAAAAAAAATATACAAAATCTTCTACTCCTTTTGGATTCCTCTTTTTTTTTTCTTTGGCTTCGCTTTTGTTTTCACCGATTTCTCCCTTTTTCTTTAGCTCAGTTCCAAATCTGAAAACAAACAAGAAATACCAAAAGGCGTAAAAAGGAACAAAAATAATAAAAATAAAAATAAAACCTAAAACATACACAAGTTCGCGTCGGCGGCGCCAAAAATTGATGGTTATTTTTCAATGATGTTGTAGTAATAAAAAGGGTTGTCGTTCACTCGGACTTGATGAGATTGATTTTTAGAATTAATAAAAGAGAATAAAAGAAAAATATATACAAATATTGTCACAAGATGAAGAGACACTGAGACGCAGGATTTCACTACTTTTCATATTGTTGTGGTTCAGTCATTAATTCTAGACAATATAGCTCAAACAAAAGAAGTTGTGACTCTAATTCCTTGCCAAAAATAGATTTCATAAAACATTATATGTAAGTCGTAAGCATGACGCATCAAAAGTAATTTAAACTAAGCATGCGACATCAGACAAAATAACAAATAATTAATAGAAATCATAAAACAATTAAATTTATGCAAAAAGTCATATAAAGAATTAATTCATTTACCACAATCATGAAAAGTTGCTTCCTCCGTCGTCCCAGGTGATGGGGTTCAGCTCATCATGTTGGAAACACGCTCAAAGTTGATTTCATTGCTCAAAAATGGTTCACAAATGATGAAATGGGAGAAAAATAATAAAAAACTGGGTTTGTAACACTTATATTTGTTACAAACCAGCTGTTCGTAGAACGATAATGATAAGTCAGAAATGTTGTTTTAAGACTGCCCTATAAACTACGACCCACGTCAGTGAGTCTTTAACATCAGTAGCGAAAACGACGGTCTTTGGTCGTGTCTGTTCTTCGTGTTCTTGAGGTGTAGCAGCAGCAACAATGGTGTTCTCTCGGAACTTGATTCTCCGGCCTATGTCGAGGCTCGTACTCTCCCTCACTCTTCATCCTTTCTCCGATCGACCCGGAAGCATATTTATACCCAACAGAACCGTAATCAATGCTTGAAATCTTCCCATCAAGGGATTATTCTCGGGAATATTTTTTCTTTATTCTTACCAAGTTTATCTTGCCACGCGATTGTAAGTCGCCAACTTCCCTCTTTTTAGCTCGTACACGCTTATGATACCTTTGAACACACTCCCAACACAGGACATACATGTCTTAACCTTTACAAACCGTGAAAATCACCTCCCACCAAATGCTTCCTCGTTCTTTCTGCGTTTTATCCAAACTCGATGAATCGGCCCTGTTTGATCGATTCTGTTGGACCTACTAACTCTTAGTCTTAACAGACTAACCCAAACAAATCCCGTAGTGAATCTCTTCCAAACTTTCCAAAACTCGAAACCAAATTTTTGTTCTTCATCCAAACTTTCCCGCCAAATTTGAAAGTTTAAATAAAGAAGATGAAGTCCCCTAACCACCTGGGTGGGGTGCGAATAGCAGGTGGGTGCCCCTTAGTAATTGGGTTACCCCTTATCCAAAATGGGAGTCCGAATAGCAAATGTCCTCCGGGGGTGTTCCGAGCAACTTTTCGAGCCGAATTTTCCAAACAATCTTTATTTCCAAAAATACCTACAAACACACAAAATACCATAATAAGGACGAAAACGAGTACTAACAATACGAAGCATTGAGGACATATTAGACACATAAATGCGCCTATCAATTAGAGCGTTAAAATTGGATTTAACCATACCAGAGGGCGAATTAGGTGCTGTTTAGATTTTCGGTAGTAGAATTGTGATCAACCATAGTGGAGACTACCCATTTTACATCAAGCGAGGTACCGACCTTCACTCTTTGTGACTTTCTTAAAAGCTGTTGGGAGTGTGTGTCACCGTACGTCAATTCCGAGGTAGAATGGTGAGCTACCAAACTTCGTGACCACTTTCAAAGACTACTTTTGATCTCTTGAGTGCTAATTTCGTCAATCATGAGGGTGACGTTTAAAGATGAAAACTCCTTCTAAATACCGATTTGCGCTAGCATCACTCTCCTCTCAATCAATCAGATTCATAAACACATCATCGTCAAGAAGTTGAGCATCATCAGAATATTTGAAGAAAAGTTGAGATAGTCCAAGGTTACATGCAACAAAGAAAAGAAAATAGGATGAGAATTAATGAAGTTTGTGAAAAATGGTGTTTTATTGTTATTTTCATTTCATGTACTAAGTAAAAAAAAAAAAAAAAATGTTTGTCAAGTTTTTGTGAAGTTCAGAAGTTCATCATCATCAGTTGAAGACCGAATACCGAAGATTGAAGACGTTTCTATGAATCCGAGAGAGTGATATTAATTTCGATCGGGTGAGAAGGTAAGTGAGTACTCCATCCTTGCTAATGGTTGATTTCCTTTCTTAGAGATCATCAGAAAAGATCTTTTTGTCCACACTTCTGTGGAGTCTCCAAAATTATTTGGAAGGATATCCTTCTCACCTACAACGTGTGCAGGATTTCTCTCTTTATTCCCCCTGCCTGCACACATGAGAGACTAAAAAGCGATCTTTTTGAGTGCAATTATCATAAAACCCTAATGGTGAGGCAGAAGTCGAGGCTTATGATCACAATCGAATCCGAATTCTTTCATATGGTATGGTTACTTCTCGCTCAACACTTAAGGATGAGAATGCGTTCTTTGATAGTTCTAACTTCGTGTTACTAGCATGCAGAAACTCTATGTCCTCATAGCTCCTTGGATGCTTGAGACTCTTTTACACTCTGAAGTTGGAGAAGGTTTTGTGGGTACACCTCCTGGTAAACCCTCACGAGACTACAACTCGTCCACTAGGGACACCTAGGGTTTAAAGGCTTAGTTCATACGCTAAATGCATTCGAGAGACCGCGACAAATGGTATAGTTAGGATTTCTTAATTTCTCGTTTCACTTGAGGACAAGTAAAATCAGGTTTGGGGGTATTTGATGAGTGCCAAATATTGCATATTTCTACACCTTTTATTGGCATTTAACTCATCTTTTGTGCTCTTTAAATCGATATTATCCCATATTCGTATTTTCTTTGTTTTCAAGAATAAATATTTGTACTAATTAATTTTGTGTTTTTAGGTAATAAATAAAGTTCAAGAAACCGAGGAGCCAAAAGAGCAAAGAATTGGAGACAAGCGCCTATGGAGCGTAAAGCCAAAGCCCGCGCACGCAACAGTTGCAACCCAACAAGAAGCAACCCATCTACAAGACATGGGCCCGAGCTACCCAAGACTTGACCCATGACCCGATCCGAGCCCATTCCTTCTGGGCCGTTAGAGTTTCATCCTACGGTCGCATCGAGTCACGCATCGGATTCATCAATATCTAAAGCTCGCTCCTTCATCCTCATCAAACATCGATGCCCCCGCCTCACACTGAAGACCCCTATAACTTCACCCATCGAACCAAAACCTAATCTCATTCTTTCTTTCCCCTTCACCCGACACTCTTTTAACAGACCTCTCACTTTTCTCCCAACCATGGCAAGTGCAGAGCCATCACCTTCCTCACCACCAAATAGCCGACAACAACAAATGCCAGTCAATTGCCTCCGCCTCCTATTGCTTCTCTAGCTTTTTCTTAGCTTCTTCCCTAGGAGATAAGTGAGAGATAGAAAGAATTAGGTTAGGGTTAGGTTAGCATAGTGAGGGAAAAATCAGAGTAATGAAGCCAGAGCCGAATTCACAGAAGAGACCAATGATTCAGAGAGTATGGGTGAGAGGGTATTTCTTAATTTCTGTTATTTGAAGTAAATTAGGGTTTTTAGTTCTTTGCATGTATAAATAGGTTTGATGTGTGCGTGTGAAAAACCTTATGCCTGGGCAGCCGCAGCACCAACTTAGTATAATTTGTATCTTGATTGCTTTAATTATGTTTTAATTTAATTTTGCAGTGTTGATGAAACCCCGATTTTCATGTCAAACATATCTACCTTATGCTTTACTCTTGATGTGTTATATGATGCTAGGGTTAGTAAGTAATTGAAGAAGCTTATGAGCCTGTGATGAGCTGTACTGTAAGAAGACAGCTCATACTAGGGGTTAGTTAGCAAAATCAGTTAACAAACATCCATTTTAGACCTTCAAGGGAAGGTACAAGAGCATAGTTTAAGGTACATTGCCTGAGCATGAGATTAGAGGTGGATTCACTACCCTGGTGCCCTCCAACTTGTTATAATCTATTTTGCTACCTTAGTTTAGAGTCACAACACAATTCAACTCAGTCGTATCGACAACAAACCAAACATTTGTGTTACTTCTTAGAAATTAGTAGAGTAAAGCCTTAGATCAACATAACACTCCACAAGTCTCTGTGGGATTGACATGTGCTTGCCCTTGCCTCCAATAGGCCTGTGCACTTGCAGTAGACATAGTCGTAGGCATCTTTCATAGCCTACCAATCGAATCTACGACTTGATCTCATGGAATGGCAATAACAATTTATCTTATTACTCCGATTTCATGATCGAATTCACTGCTAATCTCATGAAATGGTAATAAATAATTTTATTACTCCAATTCTATGGTCGAATCCACGATCCCATGGAATGGTAATGCCTATTTTATTATTCCGAGTTCATGGTCGAATCCACAGCTGATCCTATGAAATGATAATAAATAACTACTTATTTTATTGTCTCGTTTCATGAATTATGTTACACTGAATCTCATGGATTAGCAATAAATACTCAACAACCGGGCATCTGGATCATCACTTTGAATAATCCAAACAAAAATGGTGTAAGGTACTCGATAATGATGCACGACCGAGCACCCTTGGATGCACCTAACGAGCATCCAAAAATATGGGCAAATGAGGAGTCCTACGCAAAACAGGAGAAAACAACAAATATTAATAAAATAATAAGGAGCGCTCAGGGGTCGGGCCCACCAGCCGGCCGTCCATGCCCTACCCGTGGCCATTCCCCATGCTCCTTCCATTATTTTGTTATTTTCATGAACTCATGAAAAACTCCTTGATTTTAGCAACTTTCCTTGTTTTTGCAAAATTCATGAATTCTCCATAACTTCAAGGATTCATGAAATAATAATATTATAAAATAAGGAAGGTGTGCGGACCAGGGCAACATGCCCTATTCGGTCATCTTGACCATGGCCGGTCCCACACCTTACAATCGTTAGCCTATTATAATAATCATTCCCCAATTTCATGAAACTCCTGGTTTCAACAAAATTCATGGATTCTCCATAATTTCATAGATTCATGAAATAATATTATAAAATAGGGAAAGGTGTACGGGACCGGGCAACATAGCCGTCCGGCCATGCCCAAGCCGTGGCCGGTCACACACCTCACTCCCTAGCTTTTTATAACTATTATTCCCTAAACTCATGAAACTCCACCTGTTTCAACAAAAACCCATGGATTCTCCATAACATCACGGATTCATGAAAAATAATATTATAAAATAAGGAAAGGAGTGTGGGACCGGGCAACATAGCCGGCCGACCATGCTCTTGTCGTGGCAGTCCCACACCCCGTAATCCCTAGTATTTTATAATTATTATTTTCCTCAAATTCATGAAACTCCTTGATTTGAGCAAAAATCATGATTTCTTCATAACTTCTCAAATATTGCTCAAATCATAAAAATTCAAAAGCCAACGTGGTCATATGACCGGCTAGCCTCTCACGGCAATTTTGGATGTTAAAATACTCTTATTTTGATATTTACAAAATATTGATCAATTGAGCATACATGCTCATTCCAACAAAAATCAAGAATTTCAGTCAAGATACAACTCTTCTGAAAATTCACAATGTTGCTCGAACGCACATCAGAAAATACTGAAACTCTCAGTACGGAGACACGGACACCGTGGTGACATGTGCATGCCTTGATGACCGACCAGAGTCATTCCTAGGGCTTGCACAAAGCCGGTCCCACATGTTTTCATAATTTTGACCTAATTTGCTCAATTGCTCATATTGGACCCAAACTGTCTCCAACCAATCTGGAGATTGCTCAAACGGAAAACATCTAGTCCCGTGACCACCAAGATCCGATCTCATGCTCTCTTGGTCGGTCCCATCTTTCATACTTAGGTTTTTGCCTAATGTTGAACCCAGCAGTAATTCAATAAATGATGAAACCGGCATTTAATCATCATTCTTTCACCAACTCTCCAACTGAGAACCCTGGTGTATGCTCACTCGAGCACTAGGAACCACATAGACGCCCATCATCTCATGTGGTCGGTCCCTCTATCACGCATGACCTATTTTCATCAATTCATCAATTGTTGAACAATTGATCAAAAATTAGGGTTTCGATTAAACGCTTCACGGAATCATCATTCTGAGCAAGTTCAAACACCAAATGAATTTATGTTGATCCACGGGGATTAATTATACAATATTTGGTAATCTAATAATATTTTAATATTTTATTGGGTTAAATTACCAATAAATATTTCGTCGAATTGAGCGACATTTGCTCAGTTTGCTCAAATATTGGTCCAATTTATCAATGTTTAGCAATTTATTAGTATTTTGTCGAACTGAGCAATACTTGCTCAATTGCACGTCAAATTATTCATACTCAGTATTTGTCGGATTGAGCAATACTTGCTCTATTGCACGTCAAATTCTCAAATATTCAGTGATTCGTCGAATTGAGCAATACTTGCTCAGTTGCTCGAATATTGACCCAACTATCAATATTCAGTAACTTATCAGTATTTCGTCGAATCAAGCAATACTTGCTCAGTTGATCGAATAATCCACAAATATTCAGTAACTCATCAATATTCAACAACTCGTCAAATTTATAATATTTGCGCAACGTTAACATTCATGAATCACTGAGCATTTTCCAAACATTCTCGATTTAACAAAACCTAGACTCATTGTCTAATCAGTCAACAACTGACAAACAAAATACATGTATGTCATACAGACTCCACGATTCGTGAGACATCAATCACGTCAAATTGGGGGATAACAACTAGGGTTTTGGTCTGGCGGCCTACGACACGTGGATTCATCCACGACGAGAAACGTGCGTAAGTTGTATCAATGGTTGAGGGAGTTAGCAAAGTAGTGGGTGCATAATCCTTCAAGTCTCCACACGACATGGAACTGACTTTACCACGATCTTCTATTTGCCCACTCTTCCACTCATGAAACCGTCACACTTACAGGGATCACGGTGTTCACAACTCTGACAATTTTAATAAGTTTCTGAATCCATGATTAAGGACAAGGTTTTTTGATCTACACAAAATTTCTCGAGTAACTACTCTCAAGAATTCATCAATCCATCAGAACTTATTCGAACTCAATAGTTCACCAATTATTGCGTAAAACCTTCAACACACCCACAATCCTTGATCATCACCGATCCTACACAATTCTCGGCCTTCCTCCTACAAATCAACCCATCTCCCTCTTTGTGTCGAATTGACTCAGGAACGACCATTGACTTGGTTTAGGATGGAGTCCTACAAATTGATCTCTCGCATCTAAGCACTCCTTTGCAAGTGGGTGTATCTGCGGTGAGGTTGAGCAGTTTTCCGGTTCGAGGAGTCTCAACAACACGCTCGACTCTTCACTTTCCTAAAAAATCAGCGAACCATTTTCCCCATCCACAGATTTGCGACCACAGTGGGAGATTAATCTCTCGGTTGCAATCTCAAATTCTCACAAAATGGTTGATCTTAGGTCAGGTTCAGTCACCAATCCCAACACAAACAATGCTAGCACTAGCAACAATGGTGGCACTCCGAAACTAATCTCCGTCTCCAACATCGTGATGGTGATACCACTCCTCCACAAACCAACATTGGAGACAATCCGCTCTTAGCAGGCATCACGAAGAAATCAGAGAAAACCCGCCTACCATTGCTGATCTCATGAAGGTCCAGGAGGTTCTTGCCAAAAATAAGACTGACATGGCCACCACTCAGAAAGAGCTATGTAACTACCTCAAAACTCTCTTGACAAGATGTCGAGACAAAACTCGGGGAGAAGGGAAAAGATAAGGAAACATCTCCAACTAAAAATCTCGAAGTTATTCCAGTCCCTGACGATGATGAAACCCGCAAAGCTACAGAACCCGAACCTGCTACTTTCATCACTCGTGAAGATCTGGAACGTTTTATAGAGAGCCTGGGAAAGGGCCATGCACCATCACCCATCGTCATCAGCCTCCATATCCGCAGCCTACGCAAAGAATCCCTCTTCCAAAGGGCTACACTTCTCCAACGTTCACACTCTACAACGGAACGGGGAATGCTCGAGAACACGTCTCTCGATTCCTGAAAGCATTGGGAGATTATGAACATAACCATGTTATGCGTTTGAAGGAATTCTCGAAGTCTCGACCAAGCCGACCCTACACTTGGTACAACAACATCGCACTGTGGGAGCATATCCAATTGGGGGAGAAATGATTAATGCTTTCACGGAAATACTTCTTTGTCTCTGAGCAAGTTACTCTCTCCGACTTGGGAAGGATGTCTCAGAAGAATAATGAACATCCAAACGACTACGTAAAGAGGTTCAGACTCAAGGCTCTGGATTGTCACGATCCAAATGTCACCGAACAACAACTGGTAGATTTGTACATCAATGGGATGATCCCAGTCTACAGAGCTTTATAGGAAAATCTTCGTTTTCAGACCTTCTTATAACTTCATGAAGCGGCCAAGTGATCAGCAACTACCGCTCCTGCCTTGCTAGAAAGAACGAAAACTATCAAAGTAGAGGAATCGAAAGACACTCAGAGCAACAATGTCCGGCGTCTAATCTACAAGCAGTACAGTGTCGAAAATTCCATGAATGTTGCTGAAGGGAGCAAAAGAAAAGCTGAAGCACAACCACATAAGAATGCTCCTCCAGCGTCCAATCCCTCAAAAGCGCCGAGGAAAGATGGTCAAGTCAGGAATGCACTATCGCCTACTCAACATCAACAGAATGATCAAGACACACCTGACTTCCCCTTTTCTATTGAAGAAGTGATCGAACTATTGGAGGTCTGGATCCAAGATGGTGCGATCAAATTGCCTCATGTCAAAAAAGAACCGACTGAGGAACATATGGAAAATGCACGCTACTGCCATTTCCATAGGTATGTCAGTCATCCAACAAGTGATTGCAGAATCCTGAAGCGTATATTCAAACAAAAGGCCGACTCAGGGGAACTGAGAACTGAAGGAGTGCACAAAAATCAAATGCAGTTCAATCCTTAATTTAGAAAAGGCTGACTTAGGGGAACTGAAAACTGAAGGATGACTCAATTTGATATCTCCCAATCAGAACATTCGCACCCTCCGAGAAGCCGGTCAAGGAGGTAGTTCAATCCTTAATTGAGCATGTATGCGAGTTGATGTAATTGTCAAAGGCCCAAAGAAATGATATGTTTGCTGCACTGAACCATATTGTGTCAGGAAAACGGTTAACATTCTCTGAACCGCCTGTAACAGACAAGAAGATGTACGACTGGGGACTTCTCACCATGGTTTATCTTAAAGGAAATGAATTCAAGCGAGCATTGGTCGACGTTGGCACTGCTGTTAACATCATCCCTTTGAAAACCCTCAGGGATGCTGGCATCACTCGACAAGAAGCGACTCATGCTCATATCTCAGTCAGATACCATGAAGGGATCTCTAGGGATGCTTACGGTTACATCATTCTCAACATAAGAAGTGGTTCAACCTGGACAGAAACTAAATTCTTCATAATTAAGGATGATTCAGGATATGACATGATTCTTGGGCGAGCATGGATTCATGATGGAAAGGTCACTACAACATCATCAATTTCACAAATCTTTATTGAGGAAAGCTCTGACTCAGAGGAAAGCTCCAGTTTAGAAGAAATGGAGGACACTCCACCATTTAAACATTTGGGAAGAGTCGAAGCCTTGATGGAACTCACACAGAAACCAGAAGAAAACGCACATGAATTTGTCAAAAGTTTCCGCACGCAGGCAAGTCTCATTTCCCCTCATGCATCCATATTACCAATTTTAAAATATGCAACTATGGTCGGGGGACTTGATCCTACTCATGACTCAGCTGTCACTAAACGTTATGAGTGGTTAGTCTCACCTCAGCAATACTTCACCAAATGGTTAGACGCAGAACCTCTCCAAGTCTATCATCTCACTAACACGATCATTGCTAGGATATGACTGAGTTTCACAATCAATATCCTAAATACTCTCCTTTTCACGAGTGTCCACATGTGCCGCAGAATTGGAAATCTCCACCAACGTGGAATCCATGAGGAATTCCAAACCAGCAGAAGATATTCAAGGCACGGGCAACCAAGCCTAACAAATTTCATGAAGGAGATTTGGTTCTTAAGGCAACCAGACGCAATTTACATTCCACAAAGGGTTCTAACTGGGAAGGAACTTTTATGATTGCTAAGTCAGTTGCTGGAGGATACTACAAATTAGCCGACATCAAAGGCAAGACGAGTATACCAGTGATTCATGAAAATTGGCTCAAGATTTTTTGACGCATGAAGCATTCAACATTGGGTGTTTTATGTCCAAGACAAACGCTCAAAACACCTGACGTTTGCATCTTAGGATTTTCTTTTACCTGTATTGTCAATTCCTCCAAAATGTTTGCAATACTTGCATTCAGTATTTGAATTCAATAATTTATCAAAGTTCTTTATTTAAGAAAAATCTCTATCAAATCCGAAATCCAAAGGAAAATCCTCAGTTACTCAAAAACTCAAAACCTATCAAAATTCAAAACCAATCCAGAAATTCAAAACAAAAATCTCACATCTCTCAGAAGTTGAAAGTTCAAGAGATTATTAAAAAAAAAAAAAAAAAAAAACTAAAGAAAGCCATTAAAGTACGATTTCTGCTTCTCAGCATCCTCCAAGACTTGCAAAACCGCTTTCTCCAACTCCAGCTTTTGAGTCAACTCAGCAATCTTAGGCATTTTCTCCACCACAATATCACTGGTAAAAGGTATATTCTTCACTACTGCATCCTTGGTGGTATCGATCTTCTGACGAAGCCACTTCAGGTTAAAGCCAAGTCTCTCAGAATTCTCCAAGTTGTACTCCCAATCAAAGAGTACATCTCGAGTAACAATACTTTTGGGCCTGGTACGGATATCATCCATGACACACAATATGTTTCCTAATTGCATGGTCAAGAAATAGCTACGTTCAGGATCTCTTGTAACGAAGATATGGCCATACATCTTCCGCAACTTCTCATACATGTTGGCATACCCTGTGGGGACGCTGAATCCACCAATAAATACATGATATGGGAGTGAAGCACCAAATTGAGGCTCACAAACAATCCCTGCAGTAGAGTATTCATGCACTATTATACGATTCTCAATCTCAGGAGCAACTTCATCAATCATAGGCGCAGTTTCCTCTGGGACAATATCATCTTCACTCACGGCTTCTCCTGTTCCTGGAGCAATCAACGTTGGTGTTTCAATCGCCTCAACAATATCAGCAACAACCATCTCACGGCCTTGAAATACTGAGATTGTGTCTCACTATCAACAATGTCGGGATTGCTCGAATCATCATTGTTGGTCTCATTATTCCCGGCTTCGGCATTTGGCACCTAATAAGAAAATTACACGGGGTTAGAGCGGTCCAAGCATGGGAACTCAACACAATCATAAAGTCCAGCATTCCATCAGGAAAATTTATACTACTATGTATAAGACGACGAACTGGGAGCCATTGGTAAGGAATCCAAGGTTGGGTCATATACCACACTCTTCGTATGGATGTCATCTACAACATATTAAAAATTAAAAGCAATTTAAGAAACGAGCAAGGAGATGTGGCCGAAACATTGAGCAACATGCAATCCGAAAAGTTCGAAAGTCTCACGGAAGTTTCTTTGTTTCGCCTTTTTCAGGCCCTAAACATGTTCAAAACTCAAAAAGCTTTTTCAATGATGCTTGGAAATTTTCCGGGCTTGAAGATACATATGCAGATCGCGAAAATCCGACTTCGAACGAAGATTCTACAACATTTTCACTAAACAACTGGGGTCTGGATTTTTCTGATGACGTATTTCGGCAAAATTTCTTGTATATTTATTGGGATTCTCATTCATCCATTCAAAAATCAGCAATCCTACACTTCTATGACAATAACACAAAGTGGATACTTACTTGAGGAGTCTCCAACTCATTCGAAGGGTTAACAGGGTCAGCATCAACATTGGGAGCACCATTATTTCCATTTAGTTGCCATTCTTGAAGACTCTCTTTCTCACTACTATTCAAAGACGAATGAATAGCATGACCGTGTTGGATTTCCACAACAATTTCCTCCTGTATCCAACAACAATAATC
The DNA here is from genome assembly GCA_023531295.1 of Papaver armeniacum. Classification (NCBI taxonomy): domain Eukaryota; kingdom Viridiplantae; phylum Streptophyta; class Magnoliopsida; order Ranunculales; family Papaveraceae; genus Papaver; species Papaver armeniacum. The sequence goes on from JAJJWW010017358.1 coordinate 80,593, forward strand.
ATCATTATTTCATTCAAATATATGCCGAAATCACTTACATGAAAGGATACTCACATCAACCTCTCCGTCGGTGCTGGATTCCTGAGTTGTTCATTTAGAGGAAAGATGAAGACCGTCAATAATCGATGGAGCAAAATTCTGAAACAAATTAGTAATACTTTTCTAAGATCCTGATTATATGGACAAGAAAACCGCAATGATAAGATGGATGCTAACAACTCACCAAAGAAGCGGCAGGGGACTGCACTTTATTCGGTATCATTCGATGAGTTGTTTTAATCCTTCATTCTCCACCCTGGGGACTTTCTTGAAAGTATAAGAAGTTTACACAGATTCGAGGCCTCACAGCACGACCATCCTACACAAAATCAACGAATGATTAAAAATACATCTATCTTACTCTCACCAATCGTGAAGAAAAGAGGCCTACTGTGCAAATTCCGGAGATGTTTTCCTCTTGTCACCACGAGAAAGGTACTTTAGTCTTGGTCGAGCATTAATGGAGTCAAGAGAAGGAAAATCTTGCATCGGGACTTAACATCCATCACGAAAGCATACCATTGCTCTGGTTGTCGACGCCAAGTCTATGTAACTCGAGTCACGAAACTAGCACGATCGTGAGCATGGAGATAAATACTCATTACCCTCCACGTGAGTGCAAGTCAGATTAGCCTTCAAATACTCAACTGATGGTTTGTTCATTCGGTGACTGGGATACATTGGTAGATGCCCATTTTCCGAGCTGCAATCTGTCAATATTATATTCCTCTACTATGAATTCTCCATGCATTGCGATACTAGGTGGTCGGGAGTGCAACTTAATATAAAGGATCTCTCCATCATTCAAATCAGCATGAGTCTTCAATGTGATATTTTCTTCAGTTGTGTTGAAGGTGATCAATTATGAGAAGAGATCAGGGACCGACACCCAAGGGCGAAAATTAAACTCGGATTCAATATCGAGAATATAAGTGATGCATATCTTGTATTGCGGCTGCTTTGTAGACCACCTCATGATCCTGGCATTGTCTTTATCGAGAAAAGCATGGCGAGTGTCGACATTAGGCCCTTGCAAAATGCTACGGGGAATCGGAGCATACTTATCAAGATGCTCCCACATCATAGCTTGGAGGAACATGGTATTAGCATATGTCTCAATTTTCATAAAACCGTTAGAGACATTGGAGTCAATAACCAAAGAGTCCAAGTTGGCAAACAGTGAACCTAAAAACAAGCTACCAATTGGAAGTCTTTCACCTTTAGCCATCCTAATGGCAAAGGGTATCACCAACGGCTTAAACAAATGTCCGCTGTCCTCAAGAATATCTCTGGAAAGCCACAAGCACAAGAAAGCAGCAATGGACAGAGTACTATCAACAAGTTCTTCGGGAATTCCATCTCTCGGCCACCAGTATCTCAACCATTGAGCATAGCAAAATTTGGGAGACTCGTTGAATTCATGCATTTTAGCTTCCAAAGTACGAGATATCAGTTTCTCCTCTGTTGAGAGTTCTCCGGGAAAATTTCTGACGACTGGAAGATGTAACAAAGCGAATATATCTTCTAAAGTAATCGTCAACTCTCCCCATCTGCATATGAAGGTGTGAGTAGGAATACACCAACGTGCAAGCAAAGCCACGATACCTGGTATATCATGATTAATGATCAAATCTCCAAGAAGACTTGAATGGATTGCGTCACTGTGGCACTATCCAAAGAAGGTCCTCACACGGTTGTAGCCTAACATATGCCTTCCCATCCAGAAAAATGCGTCAACGGTTTCCGAAAGTTTGAGTTCCACATGAGAAGTGAATAATGTTTCCCTTCCAAACAACCGAATTATTGTTGGAGGAGACACCAACTTATTCGGCGTAGTCCGGGATTTATGAGCAACCGAAATGAAGAACTTAAAGGACGTTTTTCAGCCTATACAAATATTCAAAGAATCTGTCTTCGATGTTTGTAATTTTCTTGGGTTTGGGAATTTCCTCATTACCCCGAGAAGTTCGAATCGTCATCCATGGAGCAGTCACCATCTCTAGAAGTGTCTTCTCTGAAATGTCGCCAAACATCATTACGGAATCGAGTCATCTCTCGCCAAATAGCTGCAACATTCCACACAAATTTCATCAGTACAATGGAATTAAAGCAATCAAACAATTACGATGCTCACAATCAACGTCTGCAAAAATGGTAATCCTGAACTCTTACCTATTTACGATTTCACGAACTTAGTGATAACAACGTAAAACCCCAAAACTTGCTCGTTCTTTCAAACTCCGCAAAGTCGAGCATAAAACATATTATTCAAGAGTCAACACTTGACTTCTCAAGAAACTATGAATAATGCACATAACTTTCCATGTGAACATTCGCTGATTTTTACGTGTACATACACTGTAAATCACTAAACTCATGCATACACTACGAATTCATCAACTCATAAATTATTTGCTTTCAACAATTTTTCATAAATCAAAACTTGATTTATATTTAATAAAGCGTGAATAAGTCACGCACCTTTTTTTTTTTTTTTTTTAAAAAAACAAACTTTTTTTTGCTCAATCTAGCATCCGTCATGAAACCAGGGTCTTTTCTATTTTTTGTAAAAGTCCACATGTTCCAAATAAAATTTTGAAAGTTTACAAATAAACCTTATCATGAACTCCAGGTCCTTCAAAAAAAAAAAAAAATTTCCTTTAACCCTAAGGATTATTATTTACTACTTTTATTACGAACAATCCTACGTTCTTAAAAGTATTTGCAAAATCTATGCTTTGAAAACAAACTTGGGTTTTCATGAAACCTAATAAACAAAACTTTTACTACTGCAACTATACCATGTCCATGCAAAATTTTATGTATCTCTTCCATATTAGGGATTTTGTTCGTTTCCTAAACTAACGAAAAGACGGGCATTCATACGTTTTCTAAAATTCTTCATAAATCCTACGCATGCTTGCAACTAGGGGATTTTTTGTTTTGTGAACAACTCATGAATCATAAAACACACATCAAAAACACACACAAAAAAAGTTCGAACTCACATGTTGTCGGCCGGACGGTGATCGGCGGCGACGACGCTGATTTTCCAGCGTGAAAATTTTTCCTCCTTGCTGAACACGTGAAGGTGGTGAAGAGATGAAGGTGCTCAATCGATCAAAATAATAAAAACATTAGGGTTATTTACCTTTTATATTAATTTAATTTCCAAAACCTAATAAAACACGGGTTTCCTTTTTTGGGTTCGGGCCCGTAAATCAACCAGAACTGGACTTTTGACCGACCAAATCAGCAGCACTTCACATCTCCACATCCACAAAATAACACTCTATCACACTATCAGGGTCCTCACCTAAACATTTGCTCGTACATGACACCATTGGAGCAAATCGAGGATTCTGAAACTTCCTTTGTAGACTGAGTTCAACCACGATCTCGTCGACTGAAAAATCACCATCTAATGCTTAATGTTGATGGTGGATTTTCAACAAAGGTCAAAACCGTAAAATCATGATACTGCATGTTTCTGATACGGCTTCAGGCATGTGACGATTCATATTTTACGAAGCCATGATGAATATGTCTTTCGAAAAGCCTCCACTAGCCGAGCATTCGATCCCGGAATTTCATTGTGCCCTCTATGGTCCTCCTACATAATTGTTTGTTGAGAGGGCTTAACGCCTTCAGGACGTCGGTGATACTCACTGTTCCCTGACTACATGAGAGCGACCCCCCTCTACATAGAATAATGATTGGGCGATTCTCCGTCAGATTTAGAGCAACAACGCCTTCGGGGATGGTGGACACTCACTGATCCTGACTATGTAGAGCTACCGTGTATATACTCGGGCGTTCTCCGTAGTGTCGGAGAGCACCCTCAGGATTATCCGTCTCCGGACTATGCACATAGATTAATTCTGCCGTGACATTCACCACTGAATTCCCAAAATAATCTATTATTGCTCCTATTCCATGGTCGAATCCACGGCCTGATCCCATGGAATGGCAATAACAATTGCTCCGATTCCATGGTCGAATCCACGACGATCCCATGGAATGGAAATAACAGTTCTCCGATTACATGGTCGAATCCATGCCCGATCCCATGGAATGGCAATAACATTCTCCGATTCCATGATCGAATCTACGACTTGATCTCATGGAATGGCAACAACAATTTATCTTATTACTCTGATTTCATGATCGAATTCACTGCTAATCGCATGAAATGGTAATAGATAATTTTATTACTCTGATTCTATGGTCGAATCCACAATCCCATGGAATGGTAATACCTATTTTATTATTCCGAGTTCATGGTCGAATCCACAAATGATCCTATGAATTGATAATAAATAACTACTTATTTTATTGTCTCGTTTCATGAATTATGTTACACTGAATCTCATGGATTAGCAATAAATACTCAACAACTGGGCATCTGGATCATCACTGAATAAGCCCCACAAAAATGGTGTAAGTGTACTCGACAATGATGCACGACTGAGCACCCGGATGCACGAACGAGTATCCAAAAATATGGGCAGATGAGGAATCCTACGCAAAACAGGAGAAAATAACAAATATTAATAAAATAATAAGGAGCGCTCAGGGGCCGGGCCTACCAGTCGGCCGTCCATGCCCTAGGCGTGGCCAGTCCCCATGCTCCTTCCATTATTTTGCCCTATTTTGTTATTTTCATGAACTCATGAAAAACTCCTTGATTTTAGCAACTTTCCTTGTTTTTGCAAAATTCATGAATTCTCCATGACTTCATGGATTCATGAAAAAATAATATTATAAAATTAGGAAAGGTGTGCGAAACCGGGCAACATGGCCGGCCGGTCATGCCCCAGCCGTGGCTGGTCCCACACCTTGCAATCCTTAGCATATTATAGTAATCATTCCCCAATTTCATGAAACTCCTAGGTTTCAACAAAATTCATGGATTCTCCATAATTTCATAGATTCATGAAATAATATTATAAAATAGGGAAAAGTGTACGGGACCGGGCAACATAGCCGGCCGGCCATGCCCAAGCCGTGGCCGGTCCCACACCTCACAATCCCTAGCTTTTTATAACTATTATTCCCTAAACTCATGAAACTCCTCCGTTTCAACAAAAACCCATGGATTCTCCATAACATCACGGATTCATGAAAAATAATATTATAAAATAGGGAAAGGAGTGTGGGACCGGGAAACATAGCCGTCCGGCCATGCCCTAGCCGTGGCCGGTCCCACACCCTGTAATCCCTAGTATTTTATAATTATTATTTTCCTCAAATTCATGAAACTCCTTGATTTGAGCAAAAATCATGATTACTTCATAACTTCTCAAATATTGCTCAAATCATGAAAATTCAAAAGCCAACGTGGTCATATGACCGGCTAGCCTCTCACGGCAATTTTGGATGTTAAAATACTCTTATTTTGATATTTATAAAATATTGATCAATTGAGCATACATGCTCATTCCAACAAAAATCAAGAATTTCAGTCAAGATAAAACTCTTCTGAAAATTCACAATGTTGCTCGAACGCACATCAGAAAATACTAAAACTCTCAGTACGGAGACACAGACACCGTGGTAACACGTGCATGCCTTGATGACCGATCAGAGTCATTCCTAGGGCTTGCACAAAGCCGGTCCCATATGTTTTCATAATTTTGACCTAATTTGCTCAATTGCTCATATTGGGCCCAAACTCTCTCCAACCAATATGGAGATTGCTCAAATGGACAACATATAGTCCTGTGACCACCAAGATCCGGTCTCATGCTCTCTTGGTCGGTCCCCATCTTTCATACTTAGGTTTTTGCCTAATGTTGAACCCAATGATAATTCAATAAATGATGGCTTAGGCATTTAATCATCATTCTTTCACCAACTCTCCAACTGAGAACCCTGGTGTACGTTTGTAGTTGCTGGAAATCCTACAATACATCCCTTACAAGAATTCATAATATTCAACACATCTTTAAGATCAATAATCAACCTTTTTATTAATTGAGTTAGAATTTTTATAAGAAGGAAATGAAATCAAGAATATAATTGTTACTCTAGACTTTCTCTCTCCTCAAAACTTTCTCTCCACTCTAAAAATATCTCTCCCGTTCTTAAGCCTGTTCGGATTTTTATATAGGACGTTACATAATGGATGACGCTAAAGCCGTCTTTTATTTTGGATCACGACTTTGCGACACTCTCGCAAGTATTAAAATATTAAATCTCGCAACACTCCTAAATCTCGCTAGGTCTTCACATCTTTCTTGTGTTCAGGCTGTCGTCATCCGTTGCGTCATTTTTATTACCAATCTGCGATATCTTCGCAGTGTGCTTTTTAATGATTTCGCAAGGGTGTTGCGATATTCTGATCCTACATCTTGCCTCTTCTCATGTCTTCTCTGTGAAGGAGAGAAGGTCATGAGAACTAGTACTTTCAAAATGCCGCAGCTGTTCATTTTTTCATATTTTTCTATATTGACATGATTCTGTACTTTTACGCAGAATTTATTACACGTATCTCTTCCTCCATCCATTTCTTGACACGTCTTTTTCAACCGCAATTTCTCAACCGTTCATGTCTACTCTTCGCATTAAATGTGTTTATCTTTTCGAGAATCCTTCTCTCTATATATATTTTTCTTATTAATCTCTTCTTCTTTTTTACTTTCTTTCTTATTTTCTCTGCAACTTTTCTTCAACATCTTTCCGTAACTTCCGCTTCTGCTGCTTTAAATCTTCTTCCTTCTACTTCTTTTGATCTTCGATTTTATCTTCATTCCCATACTCTGAAAATGCCTCAAGTTGGTCGTAAATATGAAACTTCTCTGGAAAAAGTTCCGAAAGATTTCGAAGAGAAGGGCTTCATATTAACCACCATTCCTAATCAAGAATCTAAATCCATTCTTTCTGCCAAATTGTTTTCTGATCATCATTGTGATGATAAGGAAATCATAATTTCGCTAGGTCAGATTCTCGCTGGCCTTCCCATTCCTCTATATGATCCTGATCTTCCCTTATTTTATGAAATTCTTGCTCATGCGAAATTCTCGCAAGCCATCTACCAATCGAGTGGGGATTGTATCCGCTTAATGCTTGAGTTCGCCAACCGTGGTGCTGGTAAAGGTCTCTTTACCAAAAAGAAGTCAGGGATCCTAAATTTGAGGACTTAGAGATATTCGCCGAACAATATACGGTAGAAAGCTTCTTCGAAAACTATGAAGTAATAAACATGAAGAATGATAAAACTTGCTTGGGTGCTCGCTTGAAGAGAAGAGAAAATGTTGTCAGCGATAAAATACTTATGCAGGACATCGACTGGCATTCTGGCAAGAACAATATTCCTCGTCACTCTAAAGACGACAGATGGTGCGTCTTTCCGTTGGTTTTGAAAGGACCTAACATTTCAGGTTCAAATTTACTTCCTGCGAATCTCGCCAATTATCAACCTTGGGTATTTAATTGGCCCGAGAAATCAAAAGAGGTATTTTTCTTAAATTTCGCTCAGTTTATAATCTTCACCCCTTTTTATACCTATTAATCTTGCGAAATTTTCAGGTTACCAAGTTAAGAAAAAGCTACAAAAGGACTGCTAAGGCAAGTACCCCAGCGGCGCTCCGTTCGATCACGGATGAAGTAAGACATATTTTCTTTTATTATTTTAACAATATTTTTGCCTCTGTTTCTTATCTTCATTCGTGTGCGAAGGTTGGTGTGGAGGTTGTTGAAGAAGAAGAAAGTTCTAAGGTTGCAAAGACTAAAGGCAAGGGTAAAGGTCCTCTTCGCAAGGAGAAGGCCACTGCCCCATCTTTAAAGAAACGAAAGATTCACTCTCCCTCTCCTTCAAATCTTCAGCCCAGCGAAAGCTATGATGATGAAGATAATGATGATGTTGATACTTCTCTCGCAAGGGAAGATTTTCCGTCTGAATCTTCTATGGCACAACTGTCTAGCATCTTTTCTGACTCCATGCAAGGTATTGAGGATGATCGTCTCTCCAGTACATGCAATGCTCTTGCGAGTATATGTGATGCTCCTTTACTAGATGATGATGATTCTCTTCATGGAGTCTCCATATCAGTGACTCCAAGCTTTTTAAATTTGCTTGGTGTCTTGGTATATCTTCGTTCCCCTACTTGTTCATAATCTTGATTTTAAGTTATATCTTGACAATTTCTTCGTTTTCCTTCATAGACTGGGAGAGCTTCCTTCGTTATTGCCTTCGATCTTGAGAAAAGGCGTGGTATTCTCGAAAAGAAGAATCTTAAACTTCGCAAAAGAAATGAAGAACTAGAAGCTGAAGCTGCTACTCTTGAGAAGACTAAGCAATTAGAAGCTGATTCTTCCACTCAGGAGAACAAGATATCTAGTCTTCAAAGTGACAACCAGCAACTTTATGGTATGAGACTTTTCTCTTTTCCTTCATTTTGTCTTCTCATTATCTTCCCTCATCTGATTTACCATTTTCGCAGACGTCTATAATCATTCTGATGAAGCCATTCTCCTTCACTCATTCCCTGACCCTATGGATAATAATACCCTTCTTGAACACCTCAACAATTCTTTGAATAGTTTTTCAAATGACAAGATTAAATCTCTTCCTCTAAATGAACTCCAATCCAAATTTCGCTTCTTAGAAATTGATCATAAATCCAGTTTGGGCTTAGCCAACCAATTTAAGCATCTCTATCTTAATTCTAAAGAGAAAATTAATACTTTAAGAACCAAAATCAGTAATCTCATAGATGATAAAGATCGCATCGCTAGACAAGGTGCTTAAGCATTAGCGAAGTTCCAAAAGACTCTTCTTGAAGTTCAAATTGAACGAGATGAATCTAACCGCAAAAATGATATACTTAGCGAAAGAGAGAATCAAATTCGCTCCCTCCTTCTCATAAATAATGACGATGAATTTGCTTGGGCTGCGAAAGTTCTAGATGACGCCTTGAAATAATTTAGGTGTTAATGTTAGTCTTCAAGTGAGCATACGGCCTTGGTTAGGGATATGATTTCTAACAGATAAGGTTGTTAATTGTTCTTCTTTATTTAACTGTTTGTCTTTCATAAAATTGTCATTAAGTTGCTGATTCATTGTCACATGTTCGCAGGATTTGAATAGAGATTTCGTAAAAGAATTGAAGAACTTGAGTCTGAGAAGGAGCATCTCGTAAAGAATCTTTCTTCTAGGGATGATAAATATTCCAGACTGAAGAGGCAATTAAAGATTCTTGTTGTAATTTTAAAAATGATGCTACTCTTTTTCGTAATCAGACTATTAGGACAGTCAGGACAACAACGGTATTCGATAGGGTGTAGAATACATCCTATTTACTATCTATTGTTTATGCTTTCTTTGTTATTTTTCTTGTAAATTATGTATTTTACGTTTGTTTTGAGTTTTATAGTTACTCCGGGAGTCGCACGGACGAAAAGAAGGAGAAATCACCAAAATTGAGCAAAAAGGGCAAACTTGTCATTTCACGAGGTAAACACTATCCGGAGCCGGTCCGGTTAAGGGGCAACTCTTTTGAAGAGCACTTTAGACAGGCCAGCTATGGTTAAGGGGTTACCATCTAGATATCCCTTATCGGTTATCAGTGGGTGTACTTATCATTGGGGCATCCCCTAGCTTATCCATTGGGGTGTCGTTAGCTAACTCCTACTAGACCCTAACCCTAAATCGAGAGGAGTCTGCCTCTCATTCATTCCTACGCCTGAAGCCGAGAGAAGCAGCCATTGCTGCTGATAATTTCAAGCAATTGAGAAGGAGATGAAGGAAACGAGGGTTTGATGGTCTTGATTGTTGAATCAAACCGGGTTAATTTCGAGACGATGATGTTATGAATCGAGATGGGTTCAAGAAATTAGGGTTCATCTATGTAAATGAACGGTGAAGAAGAATGGGTTCCTTATTTGTTGAAGTTTAGATGCAAATGGGTATGGTGGCGATTTGAAGAGATGAAGAGCAGACTCGAGGATGTATCTCTTCTTATTTGTTAATTCCAGATCGAAGAAGATGGTGCTTTGGTAATGGAGAAATTAGATCGAGAAGGAACTGAGGCTGTTATTGGGTTCGAATTAATGAAATTAAGAAGAAATGATAGGGTTTGTGAAGTTATCGAGATTTACAGAGGAGATGAGATTGAGTTAAAACAATGGCGGTGGTGCTGTTGATTTCTGTTGGAAAGAGATGGAGAAGAAGTTGCTCGATCGGCTGTGATGAAGCTCGTGGATGAGGATGAATCGTGATGAGGATGAATCGGAGATGGGGATTGAATCGATGAATTAATGGGTATGTGAAGGTCGATGATGGATTCAAGAGTGACATCGAGACGAAAGTTGTTGCTGATGTTGTTTTTTATGAAGGTTGATGCCATGAAAGTCCAGGGGAAGAAGCAAGATTGGGTTGAACTCGATTGGGGTTTGGATTGATTGAAGAAGATTACAGACCTCACTTGTTGCTATTGAATGGAAAGAATAAGATGGGTTTCGGAATGGAAAAGGGGACAACGAGTTGATGTTGCGGTGCAGATAAAACACAACAATTGAGTTGAAAGTGCTTGAATTGGCAGGCACGGGATGGTGTTGCAGTCTCAGGCAATTGAATATGGTGGAGGTGTGAAGATCGAATGTTGCGGACAAGAAGGGAAGCAAGAATTGACTCAAATTGCAGATCGCATTTGAAGCTGTTGTGTTAAACCAGATGAATGTTAGGATCATCACGGGAATGAAGACATAGACATTTCGAATGTGGCCTCGGGGAAGCCCTCAGAATAGTCGAAACTCAGTAGGACTACTAGTTCCATCGAGTTGACTCAAGACTGGCGATGACCGATCCAGAACGAGTTCAAGAGCCGATCCGACCAATGAATCACCCAACCTCACTAAGAAGTCGACTAAGCTAACTCGTTCTCCTTTGACTTTGACTGACGGTTTGACCTTTGACCGTTAGTCCTAATCTGGTGGATCGAATATTCGTCGAATATTCTGACGGAGAAATTTTTAGGTGGCGGGCGGCGACAACCCGGCAGATTCCGGCCACAATACAGCTTTTCCGTGAGCCAAAATTCCAGAATTTTCTATGGATTTCTCTCATGGGTGTGAAGACTTGGACTAGGAATTGGATGGAGAATTGGGCTCAAATTTGGAAAGAGAAGATGAAGAGTTGAGAAAGACTTGAATTTGGAAGTTGAATTGCTAAAGGAAAGGATTCTAATCCTTGGAAGAGTTGGAGAATATTGAAGCCTATAAATAGAGAAGTTTTCTACATCTTTTACACACCTCTCTACACACACAACACTTGTGTTTTTGATAGCTTTTTGAAAATTCTTCTTTTTAATTATTTGTGTGAACTCTTGAAAATTCTCCTTTTAATTATTATTTGTGTGAATTTCAAAACATGAGTAGCTAATTTTATTATTAATTGAGGATGAATTCCTAGTTCTTAACATGATTTGAGTTTTGTTTCAATTCTATCTTGAGGTTTTTCACATAATTATCGCTTGTTTTTACTAATAGGAATGTTTATTCATTCATGATTGATTGATAGATTGTTTGGAGTGCACGCTAAATTGATTTGTTAATTTGATCTAAAGCTAGTGAAAGTTAGGAGATAAGTAATCGTTCTTGACTCTTTACATAAGTAGCAAACACGAGACCTTGCGGAGGGATTCCGTGGAGCAATTGTGTGTGAAAACAACGTTAGCAAGTAGACCTTGATCTAAGAGTCTAACTACTAATATTGACCTAATAAGTTCATAAATCTTAATGCGTTTATTTAAATTACATCTAGAGTGATCTACTACTAGGTGGTTTGGTAAATAGAATCCGGTAGTCGAGAACTTCCGTATCCAGGTGATACAAGGATTTAGGGGTTTAGCACGATCTAGCTCGCCTTTACCTATGGTTGGTGGTAATTTGTGACTAATAACAAGTAGAAAAGAACATAACTTGATTCATTGTTTTGCAACGAAGAAGGATTCCTTGGTCTTGTCTCTCTTATTGATTTCAACTTTATCTTTTAATTGCTTTGTTTATTTTTCTTTTGCTTTTTACCCCCCCCCCTTTCGTGACAATTTTTACAACTAGAATCTCTTGCTGTGGGAACGAACTTGACTTCCATTATATTATTTTTAATTGAGTGGAAATATTGATTAATTTGATTGCACCTTCGACACGCATCAAATTTTGGCGCCATTGTCGGGAGCAAACGGGCGATTTTTAGTTGTTTTGTTTTTCTTTTTGCTTTATTCTTGCTTTGTTAGATTCTTTACCGTATCTAACTTAGTTTTTTGAGAATCTTGTTTCGGGTGTTATACCTTTGGTGAATGCTTAAAGGGGGTAGACCGAGTCCAATACGTCTTCGATCCCGGCACTCAACTAAAGGATTTCATTCGAGCGATTAACACTCCACTTCCTCCTTCTTCATCAAGTGATTCGACAAAGAGGAAGAAACGATGGTCGATCGTACACTCAAGGACCTAGCTTCTCACAAAGCTTGATACACAACAATGGTGTATCCAAACTAACTCAAACTTCGAGATCAAGCCGGGGTTGATTAGAGAGTTACCAAAGTTCCATGGCATGGTGAATGAGGACCCAAACAAACATCTTATGGACTTCTATACCATAGTTATGGCTATGCTTCCACCGGAGACTAATGCGGATGGAGCAATGTTGAAAGCTTTCCGTTTTTCTTTGGTGGGCAATGCTAAGGAATGGTTATATTATTTGCCTTCCGGAAGTATCACAACATGGAATGGGATGAAGAAACTTTTCCTTGAGAGATATTTTCCCGCATCCAAAGCTACTCAAATTCGCAAGGATATTTGTGGATTGAAACAACATGTGGGAGAGTCATTGTATGAATGTTGGGAGCGATATAAGAGGTTGGTGGCAAGCTGTCCACACCATCAATTTAGTGAGGTTATGATACTCCAATACTTCTACGAAGCTCTCAACCCAAGCGATAGGTCTCTTCTCGACGCCGCGGGTGGTGGTGCACTAGTGAACAAGACGGTGACCCAAGCTACCGAGTTGATTGAAAGTATGGCGGCAAACTCGCAACAATTCTACACAAGGGATGAACCAATGGTTAGGCGAGTGCATGAAGTTAGTGATTCATCATCACATCTTGATCAAAGGATGAGTAACATGGAGATAATGATGCAAAGGATGGCGTCATGTAATTATTCCTGGATGGTGAGACCGAACAAGTGAATGCTTTATATCCAAATCAAAGGCCAAGGTACGATCCATACTCCAATACCTATAATCCGGTTGGAAGGATCATCCCAACTTTAGTTATGCAAACAAGCAAGCAGCGGCTCCTAATCCATATGCGCAACAAGGTGGTTTCCAACAATCACGCTTTCAACCACAACAAGTCAAGGAGCGTGATTCTTTGAATGATGACAAGCTCAATGCGTTAATGCAAGGTGTGCAAGGTCTTACTTCTATGTTCCAACAAAGCCAACAAAAGACCGATTCGGCCATCAAGGATTTACAAACTCAAATGGGACAATTGGCGACCGATGTGAACCTATTAAAATCTCAAGCATCCACAAAACTTCCTTCACAACCATTTGTGAATCCAAGAGAGAATGTTAATGCGGTTACTTTAAGAAGTGGAAGACAAGTGGATAGTCCAAGTCATCATGAAGAAACTATTGAAGAGGTAGTCAAAGACAAGGAGGAATGCGCACCAAAGGAGAATTCAACACCAACCGACCAATCCAAGGAACCGGTGCCTACTTTCACTACTCCACCTCCTTTTCCTAGTCGTTTTGCTAAATCCAAGAAAGAAGCTCAAGACAAGGCACTTATGGATATCTTCAAGAAGATTGAAATCAACATCCCATTCATTGAGGCCATCAAGACAATGCCACGGTATGCGAAGTTCATGAAGGAATTATGCACAAAGAAGGATAGGTTGCTTGATAATGAAATTACTAAAGTTGGTGAGAGTGCGTCGGCTATGCTATTGAAGAAGATGCCTACAAAGTGCACGGATCCCGGTGGTTTCACGGTACCAATTACTATTGGTAAGCAAAGGTTTGAACATGCTTTACTTGACTTGGGAGCTTCCATTAGTGTGATGTCGGCCGAAATATATGACTCCTTGAATCTTGGACCTTTGAAAGAGACAAGAGTTATTATCCAATTGGCCAACAAGTCGAACATATATCCAAAGGGACTTGTAGAAGACGTGCTAGTGCAAGTAAATGAGCTTATTTTTCCGGTGGATTTCTTCGTGGTGGATATGGACATCAATGGGAACCGAGCATCTACTTCTTTACTTCTTGGGAGGCCATTCATGAAAACCGCAAAGACGAAGATTGATGTTGATAAGGGTACACTCACTATGGAATTTGACAAGGAGATAATACACTTTAATATATTTGAAGCCATGCGCTACCCAAGTGATGTGCATTCCGTTTACTCCATTAATGTGGTTGATTCATTAGCAAAAACAAATGGTGGAATTGAATCGAGAGGATGAACTTGATGTGGTGTTGCAAAAGAGCATTGAATTGGACGTCCATGGCTTGTCTAACTTGGATGTTGAAATCTCCAAGGAATTGGTGGAGATGTGTGGAGCTTTGGCGACATTGCAAGAAGCTAAAAAGGGTAATGTTTCATATATTTCTTTACCCGTGAATGATGAAGTACTTGTACCATCTATTGTGAAGGCGCCCAAGCTAGAATTGAAGCCGCTTCCGGATCATTTGAAGTATGCTTTCTTGGGAGATGGAGATGAGCTTAGGTGATTATTTCTAAGAACCTCACACCGCACAAGAAGACCGTTTTGCTTAGAGTCTTGAGAGAGCACAAAACGGCTATTGGGTGGACAATTGCGGATATCAAGGGCATTAGTCCATCCATGTGCATGCATAGGATTCTAATGGAAGAGAACGTGAAGCCGTGTACGTGATGCTCAACGTCGGCTTAATCCTCCCATGATGGAGGTTGTGAAAAAAGAGATACTCAAATTGCTAAGTGTGGGGTAATCTACCCATTTCCGATAAAGCAAGTGGGTTAGTCCGGTTCAAGTGGTACCAAAGAAATCCGAGTCACGGTTGTTCGAAATCAAGACGATGAACTTGTTCCTACAAGAGTTCAAACCGGTTGGAGAGTGTTCATTGATTATAGAAAGCTTAATTCCGCAACCCGAAAGGATCACTTTCCTTTACCTTTCATTGATCAAATGTTGGAGCGGTTAGTGGGCATTCTTATTATTGTTTCTTGGATGGTTATTCGGGATACAACCAAATTGTTATTGCACCGGAGGACCAAGAGAAGACCACTTTCACTTGTCCATTTGGAACGTTTGCATATAGACGGATGCCGCTTCGGCCTTTGCAATGCGCCGGCTACTTTTCAAAGATGCATGGTGAGTATATTCTCGGATTATGTGGAGCGCATCATCGAGGTATTTATGGATGACTTTAGTGTTTATGGCAATTCTTTTGATGGTTGTTTAAACAACCTTGAACTAGTTCTTAAACGATGCATAGACACAAACCTTGTCCTTAATTGGGAGAAATGTCACTTTATGGTAAACCACGGCATAGTACTTGGTCACATTGTGTCCTCTCGAGGGCTCAAGTGGACAAGTCAAAGATAGATTTAATAAGAAACTTACAATATCCCACTTCGGTGAGGGAGATCCGTTCTTTTCTTGGTCATGCAGGTTTATATAGGCGGTTTATCAAGGATTTCTCCAAAATCTCCATGCCGATGTGCAAGTTATTACAAAAGGAGGTACCTTTCGACTTCAACAAGGAATGCAAGGATGCTTTTGACAAATTAAAGGATATGTTGACAAGTGCGCCGATTATCAAATCACCGGATTGGAATCTTCCATTTGAATTAATGTGTGATGCTAGTGATTATGCGGTTGGAGCCGTTTTGGGTCAAAGAGTGGACAAGTTGTCCCACGTTATCTATTATGCATCTAGGACCCTTAATGATGCACAAATCAATTATTCTACCACGGAAAAGGAGTCATTGGCTATAGTTTTTGCGTTGGAAAAATTTCGATCATACTTGGTGGGTACAAAGGTTATTGTGTATTCCGATCATGCCGCACTAAGACACTTAATAAAGAAGAAAGAAGCTAAGCCAAGATTAATCAGGTGGATCATATTGTTACAAGAGTTCGACATAGAAATTCATGATAAGAGGGGTGTGGAGAATACCGTTATGCGGATCATCTTAGTAGACTTGTTATGTCTCAAGAGGAACTTACATTACATGACCGCTTTAGGACGAACAACTTTTCTCCATGGAAGAATCAACACCTTGGTATGCGGATATAGTGAATTACTTGGTGACAAGGAAAGTACCTAGTACAATGTCTAATTTACAAAAGATGAAACTTAAGAAGGTAGCTAAGCAATATGTGTGGGATGAACCATACTTATGGAAATATGGCGTTGATCAAATAATGCGAAGGTGCGTGCCTAATTACGAATTTCAATCCATTCTCTCCTTTTGCCACACTTTTTGCTTGTGGTGGCCACTTTGGTTCGAAACGCATCGCTCTCAAAGTTCTCGAGAGTGGATTTTATTGGCCCACCTTGTTTGAAGATTCATATGTTTTTTGTAAATCGTGTGATAGATGTCAACGAACGGGCAATCTAGGTGCTCGAAATCAAATGCCACTCACACCAATTCTCGCCGTTGAGATTTTTGATGTGTGGGGTATCGATTTTATGGGCCCTTTTGTCAATTCGAATGGAAACTTTTATATACTTCTTCTTGCCGTTGATTATGTTTCGAAATGGGTGGAGGCTAGAGCCACCAAAACTAATGACTCTCAAGTTGTTTGTGATTTTGTAAGGGAAAACATATTCAATAGGCATGGTACACCAAGAGTGGTGATAAGCGATGGAGGTTCACATTTCAAGAAGGCTTTCCACGCTCTCCTCAAGAAGTACAACATAACACACAAAATTGGTACGCCTTATCATCCACAAACTAGTGGACAAGCGGAAATTTCAAATCGTGAGATCAAGTCCATTCTTGAGAAAACGGTGAATACCACAAGGAAAGATTGGAGCTTTAAGCTCAATGATGCACTTTGGGCGTATAGAACGGCGTATAAGACACCGATTGGTATGTCTCCATATAGGTTGGTTTATGGTAAGGCTTGTCATCTTCCGGTTGAACTTGAACACAAGGCTTATTGGGCGATAAAGAAATTCAACATGGAGTATGATGAAGCGGGGAAACAAAGGAAGTTACAACTACATGAGTTAGAGGAGATACGTAATGATGCTTACGAGAGTGCCCGTATTTACAAGGAAAAGACCAAGCTTTTTCATGACAAGATGATTTCGTAAAAGCTTTATCGTGGGACAAAAAGTCCTTTTATATCATTCTCGCCTTAAACTATTTCCCCGGAAAGTTAAGGTCCCGATGGATTGGACCATATGTTGTTACTAATGTTTTTCCTCATGGTGCAGCTTGAAATTACTAGTCTTAGAGACAATTCGGTTTCCAAAGTCAACGGCCATAGGTTGAAGCCATACTATGAGAACATCGCTTATGTGAATTTGGATGAACTTTCATTTGGAGATTCACTCCTCTCGAGGAGTAATGTGCAGCAAGAGCTAAGTCGGGCCGTCGACTTTAAAACAAGCGCTTAATGGGAGGCAACCCATCGGTTTTGTATTCCTTATCCTTTTGCTTTTTGTTATTTCTTTTTCTTGTTTCTTATCATGTTAAAATTTCCCACCTTGACTTTACTAGGAGGATTCAATTACATTGAGGACAATGTAAGGTTTAAGTGTGGGGGAGTGGTTAAGCATGTTTTTAAAACAAAAATTACAAAAAAATTTAAAAATTTTAAAAAAAAAAAAGTTTTACTTAAAAACTCCAACTTTTAAAGATTTTAGAGTCACTAGCATACTTCTAGGTATGTTTACATAGAGATTTTGACCGACATAATTGAACTTGGAAATGTTAGAGAACTACATTCGGATTTCTTGCTTGTTTGAGTGTTAAATAATGGATTTAATCATGCCGGTGATGCGAATTTGGTGCAGGGAGAAGGGCATTATTAGAGTTACTGATCAATCATTAGTGGAAACTACCCGTATTCATATCATGAGAGGCACCGACCAGAAATCTTCCATCTACTAAAGAGCTTCTTTTGAGTGTGTGTCACCATACGTTAATTCCGGGTAGAATGGTGAGCTACCCAACCTCCCACCAATAGAAGCACTACTCTTTGATCTCTTGAGTGCTAATTTTGTCAATCATAAGGGTGACGTCTATAGATGAAAGCCACCTTCTTGTAGTTCGATTTGCAGTTAGCACCATTCTCTCTCTCGACAACAACGGATCCATAGAAACACATTCATCATTAACAAGGAGCGACATCAAAATCTACAAGGAAAGTTGGAAAAGTTTAAGGTTTACAAGCAACGGAACGAGAAAAAGAGCAAATTTCAAATTCAAGTAAAGCAACATACAAAGAGCGGAATTCACATATATGTTGAGGACTTACAATACAATAAGGTAATTTTATCCAAGTATGAAGACTTATTCATGAAAGCAAAGAAAATCAAAAGGTGAGAATTTTTGGAAGTTTATGATTTCAAGACGATACAAGTTGTGAAGAATCAAGCGGTAAAATACTTCTCCCACGGCCATGTTTGTATTTAATTTCTCTTGTTTCAAAAAAAAAAAAAAAAAAAAAAAAAAAAACAAGAGAAATATTTGTTCTTATTTTTATTTAATGAGCCGTGGGGAAGGAAAATCTATAAGGAAGTTTCAAGCGACAAGGATTTAAGGTACAAAGGTTACAAATTGTCAAGGATTTGTGAAATTCGAGAGTTTATCATCAATAGTTGAAACCGAAGACGAAGACCAAGAAGATAAAGACGAGGAGCGGAAGACGTTTCTATTGGATGCCGTGAGAGTGGTGTTATCATAATTGGCGATCGAATGTGAAGGTGAGTAAGTAATCTCATCCTCGATAATAATGGTTGATTTCCTTTCGTAGAGATCGTCAGAAAAATGGTTTTTTCAAAATATTAAAAGATGTGGGTTTTTCAAAATTTCGGAAGTTATCCTTCCCACCATTCAAGTGTTGCAGGAATTCTCTCTTCATTCCTACCTGCACACATGTGAGAACCATAAAAAAGCCGTTTTTTTTTTAGTGCAATTATCATAAAATCCTTTTGGTGAGGCAGAAGTCGAGGCGAAATGCTTATTGATCGTTACTCAAACACGCGTTCTCTCATTATGGTGTGGTTATTTCTCACTCAACATTTAAGAATGAGAATATGTTCTTTAGTATTTCTAACTTCTTATTACTAGAATGCAGAAACTCTATGTCCTCATAACTCTTTGGATGCTTGGGACGCTTGAACGCTTTGAAGTTGTGAGTTTTTAGTTTGATTTGCTCGAGGACTAGCAAAGTCTAAGTGTGGGGGAATTTGATAGGGTGTAGAATACATCCTATTTACTATCTATTGTTTATGCTTTCTTTGTTATTTTTCTTGTAAATTATGTATTTTACGTTTGTTTTGAGTTTTATAGTTACTCCTGGGAGTCGCACGGACGAAAAGAAGGAGAAATCACCAAAATTGAGCAAAAAGGGCAAACTTGTCATTTCACGAGGTAAACACTATCTGGAGCCCAGTCACGGTTAAGGGGCAACTCTTTTGAAGAGCACTTTAGACAGGCCAGCTATGGTTAAGGGGTTACCATCTAGGATATCCCTTATCAGTTATCAGTGGGTGTACTTATCATTGGGGCATCCCCTAGCTTATCCATTGGGGTGTCGTTAGCTAACTCCTACTAGACCCTAACCCTAAATCGAGAGGAGTCTCGCCTCTCATTCATTCCTACGCCTGAAAGCGAGAGAAGCAGCCATTGCTGCTGATAATTTCAAGCAATTGAGAAGGAGATGAAGGAAACGAGGGTTTGATGGTCTTGATTGTTGAATCGAAACTGGGTTAATTTCTGAGACGATGATGTTATGAATCAGAGATGGGTTCAAGAAATTAGGTTCATCTATGTAAATGAACAAAGTGAAGAAGAATGGGTTCCTTGTCGTTGAAGTTTAGATGCAAATGGGTATGGTGGCGATTTGAAGAGATGAAGAGCAGAGTCGAGGATGTATCTGCTGCTGCTGTTAATTCCAGATCGAAGAAGATGGTGCTGGTAATGGAGAAATTAGATCGAGAAGGAACTGAGGCTGTTATTGGGTTCGAATTAATGAAATTAAGAAGAAATGATAGGGTTTGTGAAGTTATCGAGATTTACAGAGGAGATGAGATTGAGTTAAAACAATGGCGGTGGTCTTGTTGATTTGTTGGAAAGAGATGGAGAAGAAGTTGCTCGATCGGTGTGATGAAGCTCGGGGATGAGGATGAATCGGGATGAGGATGAATCGAGATGGGGATTGAATCGGATGAATTAATGGGTATGTGAAGGTCGATGATGGATTCAAGAGTGACATCGAGACAGAGTTGTTGCTGATGTTGTTTTTTATGAAGGTTGATGCCATGAAAGTCCAGGGAAGAAGCAAGATTGGGTTGAACTCGATTGGGGTTTGGATTGATTGAAGAAGATTACAGACCTCACTGTTGCTATTGAATGGAAAGAATAAGATGGGTTTCTGGAATGGAAAAGCAGGACAACGAGTTGATGTTGCAGGTGCAGATAAAACACAACAATTGAGCTGAAAGTGCTTGAATTGGCAGGCACAGGATGGTGTTGCAGGTCTGTGCAATTGAATATGGTGGAGGTGTGAAGACTGAATGTTGCAGACAAGAAGGGAAGCAAGAATTGACTCAAATTGCAGTACTGCAGCTGAAGCTCTGTTGTGTTAAACTAGATGAATGTTAGGACTGTCACAGGGAATGAAGACATAGATCGGCCTGAATGTGGCCAGGAAGCCCTCAGAATAGCCGAAACTCTGGCGGACTCAGTTCAAGCGAGTTGCTTCAATCACGGCGATGACCGATCCGAACGAGTTCGAAGAGCCGATCCGGCCAGCCGAATCGGCCCAACTCAAAAGCCGACTAAGAAGTCGACTAAGCTAACTCGTTCTCCTTTGACTTTGACTGACGGTTTGACCTTTGACCGTTAGTCCTAACGGTGGACCGGAATATTCCGTCGAATATTCCCCCGACGGAGAAATTTTCAGGTGGCTTGGCGACAATTCCGGCAGGACCACAATACCAGCTTTTCCGGCGAGCCAAAAAATCCAGAATTTTCTATGGATTTCTCTCATGGGTGTGAAGACTTGGACTAGGAATTGGATGGAGAATTGGGCTCAAATTTGGAAAGAGAAGATGAAGAGTTGAGAAAGACTTGAATTTGGAAGTTGAATTGCTAAAGGAAAAGGATTCTAATCCTTGGAAGAGTTGGAGAATATTGAAGCCTATAAATAGAGAAGTTTTCTACATCTTTTACACACCTCTCTACACACACACAACACTTGTGTTTTTGATAGCTTTTGAAAATTCTTCTTTTAAATTATTTGTGTGAACTCTTGAAAATTCTCCTTTTAATTATTATTTGTGTGAATTTCAAAAACATGAGTAGCTAATTTTATTATTGATTGAGGATGAATTCCTAGTTCTTAACATGATTTGAGTTTTGTTTCAATTCTATCTTGAGGTTTTTCACATAATTATCGCTTGTTTTTACTAATAGGAATGTTTATTCATTCATGATTGATTGATAGATTGTTTGGAGTGCACGCTAAATTGATTTGTTAATTTGATCTAAAGCTAGTGAAAGTTAGGAGATAAGTAATCGTTTCTTGACTCTTTACATAAGTAGCAAACACGAGACCTTGGAGGGATTCCGTGGAGCAATTGTGTGTGAAAACAACGTTAGCAAGTAGACCTTGATCTAAGAGTCTAACTACTAATATTGACCTAATAAGTTCATAAATCTTAATGCGTTTATTTAAATTACATCTAGAGTGATCTACTACTAGGTGGTTTGGTAAATAGAATCCAGAGTCGAGAACTTCCGTATCCTGGTGATACAAGGGATTTAGGGGTTTAGCACTCGATCTAGCCGCTTTACCTACGGTTGGTGGTAATTTGTGACTAATAACAAGTAGAAAAGAACATAACTTGATTCATTGTTTTGCAACGAAGAAGGATTCCTTGGTCTTGTCTCTCTTATTGATTTCAAATTTATCTTTTAATTGCTTTGTTTATTTTTCTTTTGCTTTTTATACCCCCCTTTCGTGACAATTTTTACAACTAGAATCTCTTGCTCCTCGTGGGAACGAACTTGACTTCCATTATATTATTTTTAATTGAGTGGAAATATTGATTAATTTGATTGCACCTACGACACGCATCAATTCCTTATTCTGCATATCCTTGCCTCCTAGAAGAAATCCCCCAGAATGTGCCTTCTTTGGATATCTCTGATAGCGATGCTAGTGAAGAAGAGGAATCTGATAGAGACGAAGAAGTAGAAGGATCTCGATGAAGATGATGAAGAAGATGAATCAAACAAGAAATATTTCCGTTTCCTTCTTTCTCCTTTTGTAATATCTGTACATTCATTCTTTTAATCTCCTATCTTTGTAATCTTTTGCTGCGAATTTATTAAATATTCACATACAAGTTCTACCTTTGTTGTTCCTTTCTGCACATGTCAAAAAATTCTTTTTTGCAATATAATTAATCAATATATTATCAACCTTTCATTTTATGAGTGCGTAAATCTGTCATATGAAGACAAATAACATGTTCTTACTCTATACATTCCCATACTTGCCTCTGGTATTTGTATCCAAATGAAAGATTAAGCAAGTTACTTTCGAATAGCGATATGTATGCATGCCTTAATCTCGCAACTGTTGAATTTTCGCAAGTAGGTATTTCTTGGTTACTTCCAAGATTTTTTTTTTTTTCTTCTCTTTTTCTCTTATGTGGTCTTATTTTTCCTTCCTAGTTAAAGGTCTTATTGCGCCACCTCTTGTCATTGCGACAAAATCGCAGGACGTCTTTGCATTTGCATGCAAAAACCCATTGATCTTGCCTTAACTCTTTCTTTGAAATTTTTGTTGCGACAATATGACAGCCTAAAAATTCTTGCGAAAATAAAGCCCCATGACTTTGACGTCTTGCATTTAAATCGCAGGACGTCCTTACACTTTCATGTACCGACCCATTGATCTCGTCTTATCTTTGTCTTTTGTATTATTTCCTCTTCAGATTGTCGCACAAATATGACAAGCCTAAATTTTCTTGCGAAAATAAAGCCTCATGACATTTGCGTCTTAAGACACTTATCAGCTCTCCCTAATGGAGGGTGCCGCCTTATCTTCCCCCGGTTACCCCTTCAAGGAGACGTACCTCTACCATACAAGGTTGGCTCCTCCCATCCGGCCTTAACAACAACCAGTTGTTTTCGCATCCTCTTATCCCGTTTGCCTATAGGGCTTATGGTTACGAGACTGCACCCTAGTGGAGTTTTCTTCTGGCCGAAAGATAAGCCAAGACTTTCCAAGAATGGCCGAGACGCTTCAAACGCCCCTGCACTCTTGTCTCAACGTGTACCTCGGCGCCTTGATCGATGCCGACTCTTTAGAAGAGACTCGGTCGTCCAACCTAAGTCATAAGCTTAGGTTGAAAATCCGAGGTACCTCTCCTGGATGGGCTTTATTGACCCCCAATCTCCATGAATCAGGTTCCAGGGGCGGTGTAACCTTTTCCCTGAGCCATGTAACAGGTACCCCATTTTATGACGTACTTTTAGGTCTTACATTTGCCTCTTGCGAAATTTTGATTTCGCGAACTAGTGTGTACGCCATAGTGTTCGCCCCTTTCGATTGTTTTCTTTTTTTCTTCTCGCATATTAGCTCTTTTGAATTTCGCAATCTCATCTTTGTAATTCATAAAAGATATTTTCTTCTTCGCATATCGGCTCTTTTGCAATTTCGCAATCTCATCTTTTTGCAACTCTTTGCAACTCTTTGCATTTTTTTTTTTTTTTTTTTTTTTTTAAGATCAACCATACATCTTTCCTTCTTCCCAGTCATAAAATCAACAAATACATTCACTCTTTAAGTCTCTTACTTCTACTCCTCTCTGCCTCTGTATTTTTGAATTTTTCAGTCATTTTCTTGTCTGTTGCGAAGCCTTCGCCACTTCTTATCTTCATCATGCATTGGTTTCGCAGCATTTCTTCTTCTCTCTGTTCTATTACATCTACCATCAATCTTTCACTTTTTTGTTTTTCTTTGATGTTGTGTTTCCAATTTTTCTTCTTCGCAAGATTCTATATCAATTTCATAACACTTCTTTCCTTCAATCCAATCTCCTTTTATGATGCCAATACCACTGGGATGAGGGGACTTGATACATTTATGGAAAGTCGATGCCACACCTAGAATCTCATGTAACCAAGGTCGTCCAATCAATGGGTTGTATGGTGATTCCACATCGAATACACAGAATAAAATTTCGAGGACAATCTTTCAAGGAATTCGTGATATGAGCTTCTCCTTTAGGCTTATTTGCAAGATGTTAAAACCATAGAATTTGTAAGTTGAAGGTATTAGATCTTTATCTTTCCCTCCCATAGTTTTATAAGTATGATAAAAAGGATATTCACGGAACTTCCAAAAGATCGATCAAAATTCCGTTGATTGCCCATGAATTCTCGCCTTCATCATCTTCATCATCACTAGGTTTTGGGTTAATCTCCAATCTTACCACTAATGGGTTGTCGTGGCATTTCTCCACCCTCGTACTTCTTCTACAAGTAAAAGAGATAGTCCGCTTTTGCCATTCTTTCATGGCGATGTCTTCGCAATGTTCATTATTTCTCTATTATCTAAGATTCTTGCGAAAACCCTGCTGAGAGTGTTATCGTGAAAATCTTCAATTGTCTTGTACGAATGTACAATAGAGTTACAAAAAAAATTCTTTGCCTTGGCTCCAACTTCTATCACAAATGTTTCTCTTTCTTTTGTTGTGTTTGTCCTGCGAATTTCTGGAGGAGGTGGTAATGCTTGAGGTTGAGTTTGTCCTACTAGAAAATGATTTAATTTTCCCTGATTTATCATCCTGAGAATGATTTTCTTTATATTTCTGCAGTCATTTGTTGTATGTCCATGGAAATGATGATAAGAGCAAAATTCATTACTTCTGTAGCTTGGAGGTGGTTCACTCCCCATGTTCCATGGTGCGGGTATGTTTTCCATCATGATTATAGCTTCCCATATATTCTCCACACTAGCATTCAAAGGTGGCATTTTTGATTTCTTCCCATATTATCTTGTGATTTCCATTCCTCTCGTGATAGTTTTGCCTCTGACCTCCATAAGTTTCTTGCGGCTGATCAAGTCTTTGGATTTTATTATTTCCACCATGGCTATAGAAATTTCTCTCTATCTCGAATTCTTCTTGATCATGACTCCCCATAGCTACTAGCTTTTGCTGATTATCACTCATTATCCTCTCTTGTTGCCCTTGTGAGGTGCTCGCCACTGTATTTATCAACTTAGGTAAAAAGCTTGCATTCGCTGCTTTTGAACTTGTGTTCGCAACTGGGTATGATTCCATCTAATTTTTATTTTCCTCAAGAGCAATATACTCCTCCTGAAGTTCTAGCAACTCAGTCATTGTGATCGTATTCTTGATTTCAAAATTTGAATGTATAATGTATTGGTTGCAACATAGCGTTAATGAATGATAAAATGAGATATCTTTCATCCACACGACCAGCCATATCACTACACATTGTCTTCCACCTCACGGTTAGATGTTTCAAGCTTTCGCTAACCCTTTGCTTTAACCCAAATACATCTTCCATGCCAGGTCGCGAGGAATTGTTACTTATATACTCCCCTAAAAATATAGCCTGCAAATGGTTGAAATATGTTATAGTATTCTTTGGCAAACCTTCAAACCATTTCAAGGCCTCTCCTTTTAAACTTGATGCAAAATATTTGCACAATATAGCATCATGGTTCTCCCATCAGAAAGATACATCTCACATAAGCTTTGATGTGTTGTATTTTGCATGTTGTTCCATCAAAAATGTTGGTTAACGCAGTAAATTGCACTTTGGGGTATTCCTCCTAATTATACCTCTTGTGTGAATGGGGTTTTCGCAGCTTCTTCTATGGCTTCATCCAGTTGTCTCTTACCTCCTTCTTTTTTATTACTTAACATTCCTCTCATTTCCGCTAGCTCTCTCAAAATTTGTTCATTTACACCATAATTTGGATCCACTGGTCTTTTTAACTCCGCCTATCTTCTTCTACGTTCATATATGTTTTGAGTTTCTTTTTCATCATTTTCTTCTCGTCTTTCTCTGCGATCTTCTCTTTCATTTCTTTCATGAATTCGCACACCATTATATTTCTCATTTTCTCTTCTTTGCCGCCTTTCAGCTCTCCTTTGTACTCTATCATATTCTTCATTGATATTACTGTTTTGCGATTTTGTTCACGCCTTGTTTCTCGATTATCATGATTTTTCTGGCGAATTGCCTCTTGCAGCTCCCGTTCTTCCACTTATGATCTCAGTCTTTCCCTCTTGCAAGCTAGACGTGCTTGTTCAGCGTAGTGTCTTTCAATTTCTTCTTCAATTATTTATCGGTTTCTTTGAACTTCTCTCCCATGTAATATGATGAGCACGAAAGTGCGACGCATTTTCACCCATAAATACATTAGCTGGGCCTCATTTTATCACTAATAAACTTGTTTGTAGGTGTTTTTGCGAAATAAGCTCTTATGGAGAAAGTTTGCTCAAAAAAAATGGTATTTGATCCTAGAAAAGTACTAAAGGCACCCCAATCTTGGATAAGGGCACCCCCAGAAATGTGATAAAGGCACCCGGAGGAGTTGATAAAGGCACCTAGGAGTTTTCACTATTTACAGCCCAAAATTACTCTTTGTACCCCATAATTACTATTCGCACCCCAGGAATTGCTATTATACCCAAATTGCTAAAGGGACACCATAACAGGATAGGGGGCAGTCATCTTCTTCATTTGAATTTTGAATTTTGGCGGGAAAATGGGTACAGATTTAGGGTTGAAGATTTGGAGGTGTTTGAATGAGACTAAAGTGCTGAAATCAATTGGGTTTGTTCCTGGTACCTAAAAAGGTCTAGTATGGGTCATAGTCTCGATCAAAATTGGCTAGATAATCGGGAAATCAAGGAAACAGTTTATGAAATTTGGCGGGAAAAAATTGTTTCAAAGTAAATGTAATTAGGGTTGAAGTTTTGATCGTGTTCTAAGGAGACTAAATGGATGAAATCGTTAGGGATTACTTGAACTGACATGAGTGGTAAGGTGTTTTGTTTCGATCATAATTGGTCGGAATCACGGATTTGGAGAAAATATCATTCTCGGGTTTATTCTCACTTAAAAAGTTCATTAGAGATTTGGAGGAGTTCGGGTGCTAATTAATCGTGGTTTTGGACTTGTACGGGTCTCATATACCGAACAGGCTGGTATATGAGTTGGAATCGAGAAAAGTGGGATGGTTACGTGGATTGGACAAAACAGTCAAGAGGATTTTCACGGATTGTGTTAGGTGGAAACGTGTACTGCACATATCAGAGGTATTCGAGCAACAGTTTGGAGTGTGAAGGAGTTATAAAGGGGACTATGTCGTGAAATCAGCACCAGCAGATTCGTGAGAATAAAAATCAAAGAAATAAGAGGAAATAAAACCGTAGAAGAATAATGGAGGATATTTGGCATTAAACAGAGATTTGATACGCCTGTTAAGTATAAATAGGGTTCTGGTACATCACAACGAGGATATAGAGAGTCGGGGGAGAAGAACAGAGAGCGGCAGAGCAACTTCTCTGCTGCTGCAGAGAAGAGGAAGAAGAAGAACACAGACGGCACTTTTGGACTGTCGTTTATGAACGGTCGCATGTTCACATCTTAGCGATCGTTTGTCTACGATAGCTTTCCAAATATAGTTCTTCAGAATAAAAAGCTTAAGATGTAATCGGTAGTTTGTAGCGCTATTAACCGTTTATTGTATTTTCACTTCTTTTCTTCATTGTAAGCACCATTTGAGCTATAAAAATATTTTGAGAGTGTCTACAATATGAGTAGCTAAACCCCTACATTGGGTCGACGGAGGAAGCCGAATTTCATACGTGGGTAATTTTAATTAATTCTTTATTTGACTTTTGCACTAATTAAAATAGAATTATGATTTGAAAAATTAGTTATCATTTTATTAGATGGGTCATGCTTGCTTAGATGTTTGATGGCCCATGCTTACGATTTATAACTAATGTTTGGAGAATCTACCTTGGAAAAAATAAGAGTCCATGTTGTTTTGTTTATTGAGCGATAATTGCTGAAGAATAATAATTGAACCTATTAATATGAATGCGGTGGAATCCTAGACCCAGTGACTCTCGCTTTTGTTTATTATTTTCATTAAACCTTTTAATTTAATCTTCGCAAGTCTGAGAGAACGAATCTTAATTACTACTACGAAAACTAAGAAAAATCATAAATCATTTTGGCGCCATTGCGACGCGGATTTGTTTTTAGATTAATTTTTAGGTTTATTTTTTTATTTTGTACAAAGATTTTCTTTTTCCTTTTTATG
This sequence comes from Papaver armeniacum, assembly GCA_023531295.1. Classification (NCBI taxonomy): domain Eukaryota; kingdom Viridiplantae; phylum Streptophyta; class Magnoliopsida; order Ranunculales; family Papaveraceae; genus Papaver; species Papaver armeniacum. Next base: position 109,196 of record JAJJWW010017358.1, read on the forward strand.
CGTTTCTTTTGTATTTATTTTCAGGGAATTTTTGAGGATGATGACTTCTTCTGAGGAGGCTTCACCTACGATGACGTTGGCGGAATATATGCGTAGAAAGTCAAATTATCAGGAAAACTCACCTGAGATGACGCTTGCTGAATATATGCATAGGCAATAGTATGGAGTTTTTGCTCCACAAATGGTAAGTGAAGAATCACATGAAACTATATATGAGAAGTATTACAAACACACACCGCCTAGTTTGGAACAAAGATTGAGAATTCTAGAATGCCAAAGATTATTTAATGATGATGATGATGATGAATCTGGTAGTGACTCTCTGTTCCAAACAGAACGTATAGATGACCCTGTGGATGATTGTGTGGATGATTCGCCTAATTCCATAGATGAATCTACCTCACAAGATCATTCACCCGACTTAGAGGTTGTTTCTAGACCACTAGACTTCCAAAAGTTGCCTAATTTAGGTTAGAATTGTGTGCTTCTAAAGTATTGTTGGATTACTTTGCATCTAAGTACCCGAGGATTTGCCTATTTCTAATACCGTGCATGAGCCAGTTGAAATTTTCCTGCTCTCAATGGAATCCCCATACTTTGTTCTTTACGCACTTCCATGTGCAAGTAAAAACTTGGTTTAGGGGTAAATTTTGTTTTTGATAGTTTGTTGTCCCCGTTTTTTCATAAAATAATTGTGAAGCATTGTCGTTTGTAAATATTGTATTTTGGGTCGATCACCAAATTTTCGTGGCTATTAATTTTTGGAGATCCGTTTTTGTAATGATCCAAAAGAGGTATAATTATTTATTTATTTATGTTTGTTATTTTATTTTTAATTTCCCATCTTAATTTTTACGTTGATGACTCAATTACATTGAGGACAATGTAATATTTAAGTGTGGGGGAGTGGTTATTAACTTTTTATTTTTCTTTTTCAGATTTTTTGCATATTGTGACCAGCTGTTGAGCGGGTCAAAAAAAAAACAAACAAAAAAAAATGATCACCTGTAGGGTGTCTATAAAAATATATATATTATGATTGTTAGGGTTATGACCACTGTGGTAATGGGTCTATTTTTATTTTTCTTCCATGTTATGACCAATTTATGTAATGGTCTAAAAAAAAAAAAAAAAAAAAAAAAAAAAAAAAAATTGTGTGTCTTGTGTATTTGGCATTTGTCATGACCAGATGTGTAGCGGGTCTAAGTCTATCTTATTTATGACCAGCTGTGTAGCAGGTCAGTTTTCTTTTTGCTCGAGGACTAGCAAAATGTAAGTGTGGGGGAATTTGATGAGCACGAAAGTGCGACGCATTTTCACCCATAAATACATTAGTTGGGCCTCATTTTATCACTAATAAACTTGTTTGTAGGTGTTTTTGCGAAATAAGCTCTTATGGAGAAAGTTTGCTCAAAAAAAAGTGGTATTTGATCCTAGAAAAGTACTAAAGGCACCCCAATCTTGGATAAGGGCACCCCCTAAATGTGATAAAGGCACCCGGGAGGAGTTGATAAAGGCACCTAGGAGTTTTCACTATTTATAGCCCAAAATTACTCTTTTTGTACCCCATAATTACTATTCGCACCCCAGGAATTGCTATTATACCCAAATTGCTAAAGGGACACCATAACAGGATAGGGGGCAGTCATCTTCTTCATTTGAATTTTGAATTTTGGCGGGAAAATGGGTACAGATTTAGGGTTGAAGATTTGGAGGTGTTTGAATGAGACTAAAGCGAAATAAATCAATTGGGTTTGTTCCCGGTACCTAAAAAGGTCTAGTATGGGTCATAGTCTCGATCAAAATTGGCTAGATAATCGGAAATCAAGCAAACAGGTTTTATGAAATTTAAGAAAAAAATTGTTTCAAAGTAAATGTAATTAGGTTGAAGTTTTGATCGTGTTCTAAGGAGACTAAATGGCTGAAACTGTTAGGGATTACTTGAATCAGTTTAACAGGAGTGGTAAGGTGTTTTGTTTCGATCATAATTGGCTGGAATCACGGATTTGGAGAAAATATCATTCTCGGGTTTATTCTATAGGGAAAAGTTAAGTTAGAGATTTGGAGGAGTTCGGGTGCGAATTAATCGTGGTTTTGGACTTGTACGGGTCCATTATAAATTGAACAGGGGCTGGTATATGAGTTGGAATCGAGAAAAGTGGGATGGTTACGTGGATTGGACAAAACAGAGTTGAAGAGGATTTTCACGGGATTGTGTTAGGTGGAAACGTGTACTGCACATATCAGAGGTATTCGAGCAACAGTTTGGAGTGTGAAGGAGTTAAAAAAGGGGACTATGTCGTGAAATCAGCACCAGCAGATTCGTGAGAATAAAAATCAAAGAAATAAGAGGAAATAAAACCGTGGAAGAATAATGGAGGATATTTGGCATTAAACAGAGATTTGATACGCCTGTTAAGTATAAATAGGGTTCTGGTACATCACAACGAGGATATAGAGAGTTGGGGGAGAAGAACAGAGAGCGGCAGAGCAACTTCTCTGCTGCTGCAGAGAAGAGGAAGAAGAAGAACACAGACGGCACTTTTGGACTGTCGTTTATGAACGGTCTCATGTTCACATCTTAGCGACCGTTTGTCTACTTGCGATTTCAAATATAGTTCTTCCGTAAAAAGCTTAAGTCAGAATCGGTAGTTTGTAGTGGCCATTAACCGTTGCAAATTCCCGTTTATTGTATTTTCACTTGTTTTCTTCATTGTAAGCACCATTTGAGCTATAAAAATATTTTGAGAGTGTCTACAATATGAGTAGCTAAACCCCTACATTGGGTCGACGAAGGAAGCCGAATTTCATACGTGGGCAACTTTAATTAATTCTTTATTTGACTTTTGCACTAATTAAAATAGAATTATGATTTGAAAAAATTAGTTATCATTTTATTAGATGGGTCATGCTTGCTTAGATGTTTGATGGCCCATGCTTACGATTTATAACTAATGTTTGGAGAATCTACCTTGGAAAAAATAAGAGTCCGTGTTGTTTTGTTTATTGAGCGATAATTGCTGAAGAATAATAATTGAACCTATTAATATGAATGCGGTGGAATCCTAGACCCAGTGACTCTCGCTTTTGTTTATTATTTTCATTAAACCTTTTAATTTAATCTTCGCAAGTCTGAGAGAACGAATCTTAATTAGTACTACAAAAACTTTTAAAAATCTTAAATCATAATATTCTCCTTCCTTCCTCCTGATTTTCTTCGCCATCTTGATTATTTCGCCCCTGAAGTTGTCTATTTCTCTGATTTCTATCGTTTTGTCCATTTTGAAGAGCTTCAGCACGTTGGATATAACGATCTTCCATTATTTCTCTTCCTTCGCGACGTTCTTAGCCTGGATTTTGTATTTCCTCTCGAGTTTCTTCATTAGCATTTTCTATAGGCAAATTTTGTCGTATTTCTTCTCTAACTGATCTTGAACTTGACTTTATAGTGCCTCTTGACCTTCTACTTTGTAATCTCATGTTTTCCATCCTCAACTCATGATTTTGCGTTGTCAAATTTGCACGTTCTTTTGCTTCTAATCGCCCTTCTTCATGTATTGTTTGCCTCAATGCTTCTGATGAGTGCCAAATAGTGCATATTTATACACCTTTTTATTGGCATTTTACTCATCTTTTTTGCGCTTAGAAATCGAGATATTATCCCAAATTTCGTGTTTTCCTTGTTTTCAAGAATAAATATTTATATTAATTAATTTTGTGTTTTTAGGTAATAAATAAAGTCCGGAGAAATTGAGGAGCCAAAAGAGCGAAGAATTGAGTCAAACATCTATGGAGCAGAAGGCAAAGCTCTTGTGCAAGTTAAATGCTTGCAACCCAACAAGTAGCAACTCATCTACAAGACATGGGTTTGAGCTAGACCCGACCCGCGACCCGGATCCGAGCCCGTACACTCCAAGCCGTTGAGATCTCTATCTTCCACATCCAATGGTCGCTGCCTCCACGTGCATCATAGATCGTCGCTCCCGTGCAACACTAGATCAAGCCAAAACCGCTTACCTCCCCGAGCCGTTCTGATCACGCACAAGCTTCATCCCACGCTCGCCGATGCCTTCCCATCGACACTTCGCTATGCCCGCCACAGCAAAATCTCCATACCCTATACCCTATTCGAACAACCTAGTCTTCTCCCTCACTTTCTCTTTCTTCTCTTCCCTCGCAGAGCTATGCTCTTCTTCTCTACCACCTCCATGCCATGACATAGCTACCTCCGCCACCATCTCTCCCTCTCCCGTCACCATCGGCCAACAACCACACCATCAACCACCTCCGTACCCTCTCTAGGGTCTAGTCATCTTTCTTTTAGCTTCTATCAACCCTAGAAGCTAAATTAAAGATAATTGGGACTAGGTTTCTCATTCATCACATCAACACGCATGGACCAGAGGAGAGGATGATTCGAAGGCAATCAGAGTATGGGTATGAGTGTTTTCGAATTATTTTGCAATTAATTTCTATTTTATAATGAATTAGGGTTTGGGAATTTTGGGGGTTCTTGCATGTATAAATATCCGAACTATGGGTGTGTAGAAACCACGCCTGGATTAGCCAAAGGCGCTTAATTAGGTTTAATTTGCAGTTTTATTTCATATGATGTTTTAATTAGTTTTGTTGGGGGTTTCACCGAAACCCTAACTCCATATTATGTTCTTAAACTCGTTGAACTATCTTGAATGTTCAAAATTATAATTATGTTTTCAAGAAGAGCATCCAACACTTTTTTCTTTCACAATGGATGCCTTGTATCCATTGTAGTTAAATTTGTTTTGAGATTGCCACAACTCACACTTTAGGCACAATAGCTAATTCTCTTGACGGTTGTGCTTCATTAGACAACCAAGACTCTAGGTTAGCAATTTAGCTGATATTTGAAGCATAACATGGAGAAACCCCTTAGATAAGTGGTGGGTTTGACACCCCGCCCTTATCATCCCACAGGGCAAGAAAGTCTCAACTCGTTGAGCACACAATAGGAGTTAGAGGTGAATTTGAAGACCTTAGCAACCCCATTGTCACTATCTGTTTACCTTAGTTTAGGTTTATTTCATTACATCTCAGCTGTATCGGCAAAACATCTTATTTACCACCTGTTGTCACTTGTCACGTCACTAGAATTCAGTTGAAGAAGCCTTAGGATCATTTCAGAGCACCACAAGTCCTTGTGGGATCGACCCGTACTTGCCGCGTCTCCAATAGACGCCGTGCACTTGTGGTATCACCGTAGGCCATCATTTACATACACATCCTCAGGCCTACCAAGTTTTTGGCGCCGTTGTCGGGGACTTGGCGCGTGCCCCGTGTTCATTGGCTCGCTTCATTGATTTTCAACCCGTACATATCCATGTTACATTGTTTTATCAAACTTTGATTAGTATAACTTAGTATTGCATTGTAGTATTCCATCCGTTAGTGTGGTATAGCCGTTAAGTTTTCTAGGTTTGCTTCATTTACTTTTCTTTTGTTTTAGTTTTTGCAACTTGTATTGCATTCTATCATTGCAATTACTTTGGCTTAGCCATTCAGAATATACCTTAGCCATCCAGCATCCTTGCATCTGTAACTTAGTGCACATCTGCATCTGCATAATGCAAATGGGCCGGTGGCTGCTCCATTGTTTTGAAATCGTGAGAACTGAGTTTGACTTTGCTCCCTGTAGCATAGCCCTGAACTCTGAGTGCTTTGCTCAGAGCTTAGCTCTGTCATTGTAGCACAATAGCTAGGTTGTTTATTGTATGACATTGAGGACTGAAATTTGCTGTTGAGATTTACAGGTACATGCTCTAACAGCCAACCCAAGGAGACAAGAGAAAGGTGCAACTGAGCAAGCCCTGCGACTCGTAAGGTACCTGAGCTCGTTGTCTGCCGCTTCTTAACAGCCGCTTCACGAGCAACCAAAGAAAGGGAAGGGGGAGCGGAATAACACAGCCATTGTGGCTAAACCGGTTGGTCAATTTTTGTTATATTCTATACCGCATGATCTCAGGTGCAAGCCCAGTACAACCCGAATGCATGCTAAAACCTTGAATGATTGAATGAATGATAGTATGTATGCCTGTTGAATGACCTGAGCAAACCCTGCCATTCAGGTTAGCCATTGTCAGCCCTGTGTTGTGTGTAAGCCCATTTTTTTTGAATTTGCTGAGCATCTGCTCTGTGTACCCAAGGCCTGAGCATAACCCTGTGGGAGTTTCTTTGTGAACCCCTTGTGCTGAGCTGTGAATGCATCCAGCCCGCTGACCATTGTAAAGCCCCAAGCATCGTGAAAACCAAGCTGCTCTTGCCTGCGCTGTAACACCTAGCCTCCAGCCCCTGCAGCTGTGAGTTAGGGCTGGGATAGCCAGACTTGCAGTACAGCCCTGAGCTAAGCTTACCACCACCTTATGCTGTGTGAAACTGCCAACCTAAGCTGCAGAAACTGAGCATATAGCCTGGGCTTAAACCAAGGGAGCCCACATAAGCTTGTTCTCACCGGGCTCGCACTTAAGCTGAAGCCCAACCTCTAGGTTTTGCACACAAACCTGGGCTGTTAAACCACCCAACCACTGGCAGAAGATTGATTAAGCCCACATCCTCTCGAGCTGGCATTGCAGATCAACTTTAGCCCACAAACCGGGTCAGAACCCGCAACCTCCAGCCCACATCAGCCATACTGCTGGGCTGATTACACAAACTCTGGGCTGCAACAAACTTTAGCCCAGTTCACCTGGGCTAACACAACCTGGGCTTTGCACTCTTCCACCGGGCTAGCTAAACCCACATCTCATTGGGCTTGAACATCTCCGGGCTAATCAACCCAACTGGCCGCGCACCAAATCGTCAATGTGGGCTCAATCCACTCGGGCTACACACTTTGCAACAAACCGGGCTTCCACATAAACCAAAGCTTCCCTCAAAAAACCAAACAACTAGCCCACAACAAACCAAAACCCAACAAACCAAATGAAACCCAATAAACCAAACCAATCCCACTAAAACCAAACTTAGTCCACTACAACTGGGCTTTGAGTTCAATTTGAGTTGATAAATCATGTCAGGATTTTGGTCTGCATCTGGGGATGGAAACAAATCCCTTAGAGAGCGTGCTTACGGGCACGCTTCACAGGATGAACCCCCCACATACCATAGTGACTTTAGGGAATTTTATGAGCCTCCTCAGGGCCCTGACCTCACATACCCTAATCATTATGATCACATACATCATCCACCACAGGTTGAAAACGAACACTTTTCTCATACCCAGTCATCACTTTTAGATCAATTAGAAGCTCGACCATCTGCCTTAGAAAGGCAATCACATGAGCGATCTGTCAAATCTAATTCCCCTAGGCAATATGAAATGCATGCTTGCACCTTATGTGGTGGCTTAGACCACCCTGTTGAGTATTGTTATATTTTGCATGCTTTTAGGCAGTCTAGGGAAAACCATGATAATCCAATGCACGAAGTGTCTAGAAGTGACTATGCTGGCAACTATTGGGACCATAATCAACCTGCACACATGCATCATTCACCACAGTGGGGAGATGAACAATTTTATACTCCTTCAACTCCTAGTTTGCAATCAACAATGGATACACTCATGGAGCTAAATGCTAGGCTTGAAATGAATGCAGTGCATGACCATCCATATAGCAACATGTATGAATTTCCCTTCTCTAGTGAACCTCATGCACAACCATACAATGAATATCCATATGAGGAATGCATACCCACTAGTGAAGACTCTCCTTCAATAGAAAAACTCAAAATGATTCTTCACCTGATTGAATTACAAAATGATAGGATTGAAAATAGTGTTTCTAGTCTTACTCATGCAACTAACATTGAATATGAACCTAATCTAGAGGTAGATGAGTACACTGAAAATACTACAATTTTGAATGGAGAGATGAATTCTTGCTATGATGATGATGATGATGAATATGAAGAGCATGCGTATTTTAAAAATGTAGTAGAATCTTTAGGTTCGAGACATTAGGTGTCTCTTCTCAGGAACCCTATGAATGATGCTTCTTCTAATATTCATATATGTGATGATGATGTGGATCCTGTGGAATTGTCCTGTGAAAGTGAACATGATTTACCCTCTTCCGACCTTAGGAAAGTGTGTGATGGTGCAAATGATTTTATACATGAAAACAACTTAGATGTACCTAACCTCTCTCCTGAGTCACAAATTGAAACTCTTCCACCAAACCTAGGTGTAGTTTGTCACAAAATTGCAAAACCAACTTTTCTGAAAATGCCTAACTTAGGCCTAGAGCTTTGTGCTTCCCAAGTCCTCTTGGACTATTTTGCATCAAAGTATAACACTCTTAAGGAGCCACAGTTGGTATGTGTATATCTGCCTGTTATTAGTAAAACTCATTTTGAGTTAGACCTTTTGCATGATGTACCTTTAAAATTGCAAGACTTTGTGCTTTCAAACACACCCGTTCACAAGTTTAGGTTTGGGAAACTCATTCCCATTTGCAGCCTTACTTGCACTCTCATTTTATTTTTGTGTAAGGTCATAATGTGTGTACATATTTTCTATTGGGTTGATCCTCAACTCTTTAGATTGTTAGTGTATGGTGAATTTTCTTTTGTATATATCCAGTAGGACTTGTTAAAATTTTTCTTTTTCTTGATTCGGTTGAGTCTTCTTGCACATATATTATGCTAATCCGATATGATCTCCGTTGAGAATATTGATTCTAGCCTTGACGAATGAAGCTCCAAACCTTGCTTCCGCCGACATCCTAATCTCTTCCCCTTTTCTCTTTTCAGATAGTTCTCATGGTATGTGACTATTTAAATTTTTCCTATCTGTGACACATTGAGGACAATGTTTGATTTAGGTTTGGGGGTGCATTTGCATTTAGAGTTTTTAGTCTTTTATTTTATCTTTTATTTCAAAAAAAAAAAAAAAAAAAAAAACTCTCTTTTTGTAAAAACCTCCAACTTTTAGAGATTTTGAGTCACTAGCATGCTTTTAGCTATGTTTACATAGAGAGTCCGGGACTGAAATAAATGTAATTTGAAGCACCGGAGAACACAATCGGGTTCCTTAGTTGATTAGAGCGTTAAAGTTGGATTTAACCATACCGGAGGGCGAATTAGGTGTTGTTTAGATATTCGGTAGTAGAATTGTGATCACCCATAGTGGAGACTACCCAATTTGCATCAAGTGAGGCACCAACCTTCAATTTTTTGCAACTTTCTAGAAAAGATGTTAGAGTGTGTGTCACCGTACGTAAATTCCGGGTAGGAATGGTGAGCTACCCAACTTCGCACCAATTTCAGCACTACTTTTGATCTCTTTGAGTGCTAGTTTTTGTCAATCATGAGGGTGACGTCTAAAGATGAAAACTCCTTCTAAATACCGATTTGCAGTTAGCATCATTCTCTCTCTCAATCAGCAAGACCCATAGAAACACATCATCACAAAGAACCGGAGAGTAATCGGAATATTGAAAGAAAAGTTGAGATAGTCCAAGGTTTACGTGCAACAAAGAAAACGAAAAGAAAATAGGATGAGAATTAATAAAATTTATAAAATCAAGACAATACAAGTTGTGGAAAAATTGAGTGATAAAGTCCTTTGTCCATGGAGTTAGTTGTTTCATTATTTGTATTTGTATTTTTATTTTCACTTATTAAAAAAAAAAAAAAAAAAAAAAAATCAAAAATCAAAAAAAAAATATTGTAGTTTATTTTCTTATTTTTGCTACCACCATGGTAAAGAAGAATTTAAAAAGAAAAATCCAAACAACAAGGAATTTGAGTAGAAAAGTTAAAAATTGTCAAGTTTTGTGAAGTTTAGAAGTTCAATCATCAACAATTGAAGACCGAAGACCGAAGATTGAAGACGTTTCTATGGTTTCTTATGAGAGAGTGATATTAATTGCCGATCAGGTGAGAAGTGAGTGAGTATTCCCACCCCTTGCTAATGGTTGATTTACTTTCTTAGAGATCATCAAAAGATTCTTTTTGTCCACACTTTCGTGGAGTCTCCGATTTTATTTCGGGAAGGTTATCCTTCTTACCTACAACGTGTGCGTGGATTTCTCTCTTACTCCCCGCCACACACACATGAGAGACTAAAAAGCGATCTTTGAGTGCAATTATCATAAAATCTTAATGGTGAGGCGTGAAGTTGAGACTTATGATCACAATCGAATCCGAATTCTTTCATATGGTATGGTTACTTCTCGCAAAGACTTAAGGATGAGAATGCGTTCTTCGATAGTTCTAACTTCCGTTACTAGCATGCAGAAACTCTATGTCCTCATAGCTTCTTGGAGGCTTGAGACTCTTTTACACTCTGAAGTTGGAGAAGGTTTTGTGGGTACACCTTGTAAACCCTCACGAGACTACAACTCGTCCACTAGGGACACCTAGGGGTTTAAAGGCTTAGTGCATACGCTAAATACATTCGAGAAACCTGCGACAGGGTATAGTTAGGATTTCTTAATTTCTGTTTCACTTGAGGACAAGTAAAATTCAGGTTTGGGGGTATTTGATGAGTGCCAAATAGTGCATACTTATACACCTTTTTATTGGCATTTTACTCATCTTTTGCGCTTAGAAATCAGATATTATCCCAAATTCTGTGTTTTCCTTGTTTTCAAGAATAAATATTTATATTAATTAATTTTGTGTTTTTAGGTAATAAATAAAGTCCGGAGAAACTGAGGAGCCAAAAGAGCGAAGAATTGGAGTCAAACATCTATGGAGCAGAAGGCCAAAGCCTGCGCGCGCAACAGTTGCAACCCAACAAGTAGCAACTCATCTACAAGACATGGGTTTGAGCTAGACCCGACCCGCGACCCGGATCCGAGTCCGTACACCCAAGCCGTTGAGATCTCTATCTTCCACATCCAATGGTCATCCACGTGCATCATAGATCGCTGCTCAGGCAACACTAGATCAAGCCAAAACCACCTACCTCCCCGAGCCGTTCGGACGCACAAGCTTCATCCCACACTCGCCGATGCCTTTCCCATCGACACTTCGCTATGCCCGCCTACAAGAAAATCTCCATACCCTATACCCTATTCGAACAACCTAGTCTTCTCCACACTTCTCTTTCTTCTCTCTTCCCTCTGCAGAGCTATGCTCTTCTTCTCTACCACCTCCATGCCATGACAGAGCTACCTCCGCCACCATCTCTCCTCTCCTCGTCACCATCGCCAACAACCACACCATCAACCACCTCCCACGCACTCTCTAGGTCTAGTCATCTTTCTTTTAGCTTCTATCAACCCTAGAAGCTAAATTAAAGATAATTGGGACTAGGGTTTCTCATTCATCACATCAGTCGACGCATGGACCAGAGGAGAGGATGATTCAGAGGCAATCAGAGTATGGGTATGAGTGTTTTCGAATTATTTTGCAATTAATTTCTATTTTATAATGAATTAGGGTTTGGGAATTTTGGGGGTTCTTGCATGTATAAATATCCGAACTATGGGTGTGTAGAAACCACGCCTGGATTAGCCAGTGCAGTCAATTAGGTTTAATTTGCAGTTTTATTTCATATGATGTTTTAATTAGTTTTGTTAGGGTTTCACTGAAACCCTAACTCCATATTATGTTCTTAAACTCTGTTGAACTATCTTGAATGTTCAAAATTATAATTATGTTTTCAAGAAGAGCATCCAACACTTTTCTTTCACAATGGATGCCTTGTATCCATTGTAGTCAGGTTAAAACTGTTTTGAGATTGCCACACCACACTTTAGGCACAATAGCTGGGTTTCCTCTTTGATCAAGTTGTGCTTCATTAGACAACCAAGACTCTAGGGTTAGCAATTTAGCTGATATTTGAAGTATAATATGGAGAAACCCCTTAGATAAGTGGTGGGTTTGACACCGCCTTATCACCACAGTGGCAAGAAAGTCTCAACTCGCTTGAGCACACAATAGGAGTTAGAGGTGAATTTGAAGACCTTAGCAACCCCATTGTCACTATCTCTGCTTACCTTAGTTTAGGTTTATTTCATTACATCTCAGTCAGTATCGGCAAAACATCTTATTTACCACATGTTGTCACTTGTCACGCCACTAGAATTCAGTTGAAGAAGCCTTAGGATCATTTCGTGAGCACCACAAGTCCTCGTGGGATCGACTCCGTACTTGCCGCGTCTCCAATAGACGCCGTGCACTTGCGGTATCACCGTAGGCCATCATTTACATACACTTTCGAGGCCTACCAGCTTCTAACGTTGCAATCTCTTCATTCCCATGAATTATTCCTCCAATTACTTCTTTGATCTCTCCTCTCGGTCCATTGCTTCCTAATTGCTGCTCTTCTCCCATTTCATCCGCAGTAACTGACGCCAAGCATGTACACTCACCCGTCATAATCCACAGCTTCTATTTTGTATTGGTGTACGTTGAATTAGCGGTTGAACTTGATTTTCCCCATTGTTTCTTGTGTGCATTCTTATAGATTCCTCAGTTTCATCTCTCTCTCTTCCAGCAAGCCTCCAACTCCTTCTAACAATTGTTGGTTGTTTTGATATATTTCTTCTTCTAGCCATTTTTCAATCTTTATGAGTTGTTAAAAATTATGTAAAATTCTTTACCTATTACTCCAAATTCCTTCAAATCACAATATCAATCTTCAATCCCTGTTTCTAGCGCCATATGTAGTTGCAAGAAATCCTACAATACATCCCTCACAAGAATTCATAATATTCAACACATCTTTAAGATCAATAATCAACCTTTTTATTAATTGAGTTAGAATTTTTACAAGAAGGAAATGAAATCAAGAATATAATTGTTACTCTAGACTTTCTCTCTCCTCAAAACTTTCTCTTTACTCTAAAAAGATCTCTCCCATTCTTAAGCCTGTTCGGCTCTTTATATAGGACGTTACATAGTGAATGACAGCTAAGATGTCCTTTATTTTCGGATCTGACTTGCGACACTCTCGCAAGTATTCAAATATTAAATCTCGCAACACTCCTAAATCTCGCTAGGTCTTCACATCTTTCTCGTGTTCAGGATGTCGTCATCCGTTGCGTCATTTTTATTACCAATATGCGATATCTTCGCAGTGTGCTTTTTAACGATTTCGCAAGGGTGTTGATGTTGCGATATTCTGATCCTACAACACTCACTAGAGCACTGGGCACCACATGGACGCCCATCATCTCATGTGGTCGGTCCCTCTATCACTCATGACCTATTTTCATCAATTGTTGAACAATTGCTCAAAATTAGGGTTTCGAACAAACGCTTCACTAATCATTCATTCTCCAGCAAGTTCAAACACCAAAGGAATTTATGTTGATCCACTGGATTAATTATATAATATTTGTAATCTACCAATATTTTAATATTTTATTCAGTTAGCTAATAATAAATATTTCATTTAATTGAGCGACATTTGCTCGGTTTGCTCAAATATTGGTTGTTATCAATATTTAGCAATTTATCAAGATTTTGTTTAATTGAGCAATACTTGCTCAATTGCACGCCAAATCATTCATATTCAAAATTGTTTCGGATTGAGCAATACTTGCTCAATTGCACGCCAAATTTTCAAATATTCAATGATTCGTCGAATTGAGCAATACTTGCTTAGTTGCTCAATATTGACCCAACTATCAATATTCAAGAATCCTATCAAGATTTCGTCGAATCAAGCAATACTTGTCAGCTTGCTCTAATAATCCACAAATATTCAGTAGAACTCATCAATATTCAACAACTCGTCAAATTTATAATATTTGCGCAACGTTAACATTCATGAATCGCTGAGCATTTGCCAAACATGCTCGATTCAACAAAACCTAGACTCATTGTCTAATCAGTCAATAACTTACAAACAAAATACATGTATGTCATACAGATCCACTGATCGGTGAGACATCAATCACGCTCAAATCGGGGGGATAACAACTAGGGTTTTGGTCTGGCGGCCTTCGGCACGTGGATTCATCCACGACAAGAAACGTGCGTAAGTTTTGTCAACGGTTGAGGGAGTTAGCAAAGTAGTGGGTGCACAATCCGTCAAGTCTCCACACGACATGAAACTGATCCCACACAATTCTCGCCTCCCTCCTGCGATCAACCCATCTCCCTCTCGCGCCGAATTGACTGGAACGACCATTGACTTGGTTTAGGCCGGAGTCCTACAGCGTATTGATCTCTCAATCTAAGCACCTCCTTTGCAGAGGTGCATCTGTGTGAGGTTGAGCAGCTTTTCCTGCTGAGGAGTCTCGACAACACGCCGACTCTTCACTTTCCTAAAAATGGGGCCGACCATTTTTCCCCATCCACAAAAGTGAAAGGGGAAAAAAATATGGGCGGAAAAGAATGATGGATTTAGAATTCCCATGGGGTAGGTTTAGGGCTTCACAACGCGTCGGTTCGGGTTCCGGCCCTGCCGACCAGCACACCGTAGTAGTCGGATATTTTAGAGGCAGCCCCAACTAAGGGTCTGTTTGGCAGTTGGAAACGGAACAACATATCCTAAGTAGAGATATCCTTTATCTAATTAGGAATTGGTTAACTTAAATGATGTTTGTCTCAAATTTTATCTTATCTCATATTAACATAGAAGTTGTTTGGTTACCAACTCAATCACCCAACAGATATCCTAAGTATAACTTGACTCATGTTTGTTTCAATCTCGAATTTAAACAACATTATGCAAATAACAGTATCCAGGTTTAGTGGCAAATAGGTTCACAAAATAAGCAGTACATTAAACATTAGCTGCGGCAGCGACGCTGATAATCATTCCACATTGCATCTGCGATTGAAGTTCGAATTTCTGAAGCTACTTCTCGTTGTCTATTTCTCCCAAGTGTAGGGCATTCACTGTCTTGTTGCATTCTTGGATCGGTTTCTAGTAGGTTTTGTAACTTCTCATCATCGAAAATCAAGTTATTAATGCACTCTCTGCGGATGTGATTATGAAGGATGCAACATGCAAGTACAATTTTCACTTGTGATTCGAATGGATATTGAGGCTGAACTTGCAAATAGTGAAGCGTATTTTAAGTATATCGATAGCACGTTCAATTGCATTCAGTAACGATGCATGTCGGAGATTGAATAATACCTTTGCATCTTTTGGACGATTTCCATCAAATTCCTTCAAGTGATAACGGACACCACGGTATGGAGTAATAAACTGCGGCATATTGGCGAATCCTGCATCGGGCCGTAGATAAAATTTCCATGTACCAACAAAAAAAGGGCTAAGTTATCAATCAAGCTTTCCCTGCATATAGGATCAGCGTGATTATATACTTTACTGCATATATGATCTTCTTCCCCATTCTAAAATGAAGTACAAACATTAGACAGTTTTCCCTGCAACAGTAGGAATAGGAATGGCAACTATTGCAATCAACCAGGTTGCAATGTCTTGCACATCATACCAACCTAAGATGCCTAAATTATAGTTTGCAACATCTTGTGCATCACAACATGTAAGGACTTGCCTTACAAGTTAGCACAAAAATGGGAAAATCCTTAAGGATTGAAGAACAAAAGAAGAGTTTTCTTAGATTAATTTTTTCATAATGAGTTCTACAAACACAGAAGGGAATATAAGTGATAGGGTTAGGTGTGCACGTGTGCCACTCACACACACACTCTACTAATCCTACTTAGCAATAGTTATTAACTAATAAATCACTATTAATTAACTACTAACTACACTAAACAGATTATTTGACCACCATAACCCGGGTGGCCCTTAACTAAAATTGTCATCCCAAAGCTGGGTCGTGACAAATCCCACTCCTTCAAATTATCCTTGTCCTCAAGGATGGAAAATAAGCAATGTAGATCGGTTGAAGCGACACACTATTGCTGCAGCTTTTACGCACGATAGGAGATGGGCTTTTATAGATTTTGGCCACACTGCCCAGAGTAATCTTCATCTTCATGGCTTGGTGGGACTTAATAGCTTTGTTACTGACTCCATTAACTCACATATGACAACTACAGTAAAATAGCTACTGACCGTTGTTGATGGTGGTTTTTAGACAAGGGGTAAAATCGTAAAACCCCATGACCTAGCGTTACCCGCAACACATTAACTAAGAGCATTTAACTCAGGTGTAAATAATTATTTAGGGTATTTTTTTCAAAAAATACTTAGATTAGGTTTTCAACGTAACCCTAATTCCAAATCAAGCCGATATCACGCACCATGGCAACCATGCCAAACCAAGCCGCACTCTGCGACCATCGCAACAATGCTAAACCAAGCCGCATCGCGCACCATGGCAACCATGCCAAACCAAGCCGCACTCGCGCACCATGGCAACCATGCCAAACCAAGCCGCACTCGCCGCACCATGGCAACCATGCCAAAACCAAGCCGCACCGCGCACCATGGCAACCACGCCTAAACCAAGCCGCGACTCGCGCACCATGGCAACCACGCCGGAATCCGCCGCACTCGCGCACCATGGAAACAATGCTAAACCAAGCCACATATCGGCGCACCATGGAAACCATGCCAAACCAAGCCGCACTCCTCACGCACCACGGCAACAATGCCAAACCGCAGACTCCCGCATCACCGACCATGGCAACCATGCCAAACCAAGCCGCACCATGGCAACCATGCCAAACAAGCCGCACAGGCGCACCCATGGCAACCACGCCAAACCAAGCCGCACTGCGCACCAT
This sequence comes from Papaver armeniacum, assembly GCA_023531295.1. Lineage (NCBI taxonomy): Eukaryota > Viridiplantae > Streptophyta > Magnoliopsida > Ranunculales > Papaveraceae > Papaver > Papaver armeniacum. The sequence continues at coordinate 125,864 of JAJJWW010017358.1, forward strand.
GGCAACAATGCCAAACCAAGCCACACTCGCGACCATGGCAACTATGCGCAAACCAAGCCGCACTGCGCAAGACCATGGCAACCACGCCAAACCAAGCCGCACTCACAAGACCATGGAAACCATGCCTAAAACCAAGCCGCACTCCGCGCACCATGGCAATAACGCCAAACCAAGCCGCTATGCCATTGGCACATGCCAAATATAGCGCCTAGGCTTGCAAACGTAACTAGGGTCAACATGGCCGACATGCCAACGGCACATGCCAATATGCTCGCTAGCGGCTTTTTTCTATCAAAATCACGGCCCTAAAAGCCATGCATGCCATTGGCACATGCCAACATGCTCGCAGAAGAAGTTTCTAAGCAAACCACGCCCTAACGGCCACGCATGCCATTGGCACATGCCAACATGCTCGCTAGCTAGTTTCCCTATCAAGGTCACGGCCTAAAAGCCATGCATGCCATTGGCACATGCCAACATGCTCGCTAGCTAGTTTCCCTAGCAAAATCACGGCCCTAAAGGCCATGCATGCCATTGGCACATGCCAACATGCTCGCTAGCTAGTTTCCTAGCAAAATCACGGCCCTAACTAAGCCACGCATGCCATTGGCACATGCCAACATGCTCGCTTAGCTAGTTTCTATCAAGGTCACGGCCCTAAAAGCCATGCATGCCATTGGCACATGCCAACATGCTCGCTAGCTATTTTCCTATCAAGGTCACGGCCTCTAAAAGCCATGCATGCCATTGGCACATGCCAACATGCTCGCTAGCTAGTTTCCTTAGCAAAATCACGGCCCCCCTAGCCACGCATGCCATTGGCACATGCCAACATGCTCGCTAGCTAGTTTCCTATCAAGGTCACGGCCTTAATGGCCACGCATGCCATTGGCACATGCCAAACACACACGCTGGTAGCCTAACTTGCAAACCGTGCAACCTACCACCAAGGCATTCCGCACATGCCATTGGCACATGCCAAACACACACGCCGGGTAGCCTAACTTGCAAAACCGTGCAACCTACCACCAAGGCATTCCCGCACATGCCATTGGCACATGCCAAACACACACTTTGGTAGCCTAACTTGCAAACCGTGCAACCTACCACCAAGGCATTCGCGACATGCCATCGGCAGCACATGCCAAACACACACGCCAGTAGCCCAACTTGCAAACCGTGCAAATTACCACCAAGGCATTCCGCACATGCCACACGCGCCACCAGCAGCGCCACTTGCACTCAAGATGCAACCAACACTCGAGACATCAACACAACCGGGGATGCTTCTTTAGGTTTTGGTTTGGCGGTCACAAAAGATGCAGATACACTACGCTCACATTAAGAAAGCGTGAAAAGGAATAAAGCGGTCAAATAAAGAGGAAATAAAGGTGAAAAACGTTTTTCACCCATTAAACCATGCGGTTACCACCTCCTCCCATTATTTCACCCTTTACTCTCTTCCTTCATGAGGCCAGTGGTACGTTTCAATCTCGACTTGTATAAATAGGTCTTACCTATTTCCACCCTGAGAACAAGTCTCAAGTCGAGATGCAGAGAAAAATACACTTTCCCCCAAACACTCTCGTAAAGGCAACTTTGCAAGCTCTCCAAAAAGCTTTCATCTCTTTCAAGCTTCCTAAGCTTTCACTTTCTCGATACAAGTCGAGATACTACCTCTCAACACCTTTCTTTGCTTCCTCCCAAATCAACCCTTCTCCTCCACTTTGTGACCGAAGCAAAGTCCGGAACGGCCATTTCTTGGTTTTAGCCAGGACTTGTACAGATTGATCTCTCGAATCTATAAAGTGCTCACGTGGCAACACATTTGTTTAGGGTTTGAACTAGTTCTCACTCACCCACCGAATTTACCGAAATCGGCAGAAACGATTTTTACCCATAAACAATTGGCGTACCACAGTAGGAGGATTGATCTATCGGCCACAATGTCGGTGCCGATCTCGTTCTTCGACCCGATGTCAAGATGGTAGGGGGGAAGATGCTACCACTCGATCTGACTCAACTACCGCATGACCGGTTACCGGTTGCAAAAACTACACGAAAACCACAGGGACTCGTTGAAGATGCTACCCAATGATTGGGGACTTCTACGAAGATCTACCACTCGATCAATCTGCGATTAACCTTGCTACCCTTGTAAAGCCACAACTACGGCGGGGACTCGTTGAAGATGCTACGCAATGATTGAGGACTTACTCAACCGACTCCAACTGCCAGACAACCCCGGTTAATCAGTTTAAAACTTGGGACTCGTCAAGATGCTACCAAACGATTGGGGAATTGTAAGCGATGCTATCAAAGACAGCCGCCTTTTACTTGGAGAGCGGCTTGTTTGCAAAAACCTATGAAGTGAGTAAATTTAGATTGGGCAAGATATACGATCTATTTTGGGTTCTTAATAAACCGCCATACCATCAAAGGCTTCTTTGCCCATTGCTAGCACACACCTTCATAAAAGCAATATTCCTTTCCCAAAACATAATCGTAGTTACATTATCAAAACCATTCATCCTAAATAATCCAATATCCTCAAAAGCTAACATTTATCTATCAACCCAAGGAGAAGACAAAACCATAAACTGTGCGCTTTGTTTGCCTTTCAAAAGAAAAAAAAAAATTTTTTCACCTACCCGTACATACTTACTTTGCACAATAATAATTACCACATCACTATTAGCGGAGCGTTCTACAGTGATATTTGAAGAATTATTTATGATGAAGTATTTCACAAGTTTATGAAAGGTATACCTATGGCTACGGTTTACACCAAAAGACAAGAAAACAATAAAACAAATTGAAATAGAAACGCTCGGAGTACATAGTTGGGATATGCTTGCCCACTTTTACCACTACCACGCTACCGCTAACACCATGACGACGGATAACAAAGATACGAGGTAAAAAGGGATCCAACCCATTTCATAAGCATAACACTTTTTGAATTTGAATAAGGAAAGGATTTCCTGTTTGAGCTACGTATGGGAAGAGGCAACCGCTCCGGCAGAACCAGTCCAAGAAGACCGTGCCAAGCCAATGGTCCACACCATACCGAAATCCAAGCCAGCGTCCACACCAAGTCGGGCCATTCCAAGACGATCGTTCCCGAGACGCGCTTCCTGATGCGCCACCGACGCTTGCCAGGTGACGCATGCATGCCAGCTTGCCCAGGCACTTGCCGAGAAGCGCTACGGACGCGCTGCCAGGCACACATGCTGCACACGCATGCCATACCCAGCCCACACCACACTTTGTGATATCAGTTTCCATCCTTCTAGCGCTAACATCTTGCGCCCTTCTAGCACCATCCTCGCCCTTTGGAAACAACTCCATGGCTCCAAAGACCGTGATCAAAACCATGTCATCTCTCGCACGATACATTTACGATCACCAGAACCAGAGCCACTTCCACCACCCCAACGGTTCTTCAAGCATTAAAGCTCCAACCGTCACCAGAGACGCTACTCCACCATCAGGGCAAGATACTGGAAGATCCGGAAGAAGCCGACCTCCTTTTAGCACTCGTTGATTCGATGAAAAGACAAAGATACTTGAGCAGGACGCGCGTTTATAGATGAATAGGCTCGCGTTGCTCTTGAGCGACGGGTAGAAGGGGGATAAGCAATCCAATTTCGTCACACGTGAAGATCAGCAAAGACTTCTCCAAAAATTGAAAGCAAGTGGAAATCAATAACTCTCCCGAGTTCACGGAGACCCTTCCCTCATCAAGACCGCACAATGGGAACTTCGCCCACAAAGTCGCATAAAGTCTATGATGAAACAGTTGTGTGAGATTCTATGTTTCTCCAAGGCGTAAAGGTCAAGACATATTTGCACCCTCAACTGCACTACATCGAAAGCAGGCGTTTCCATCCAGGGAAGCCGTTCCCAAACCCCAACCTCTCATAGGAAGCACGATCGATAGATGGAACTGGGGACTCCTAACCTCTCCGTTGTTTTGAGGGATGTCGAGTTTGACAGAACGTGACGCAGGTCTCCGACTTCAAAATGGTAACCGTCAAGGCTCACGAGAGTCGTAAGACGTTGTTTCAACGTTCTCTCCGAAGTAGCTCCGCATCAACGTTCTCTCGAGTAGATCGCCAACGTTCTTCCGGCGTAGCTACACATCAACGTTCTCCAACAATGCCGCATCAACGTTCGCTTCAACGCCACTCCTTCCCCGCAAAGGGTCATGCCGCCACACTCCCAGCCAGAGCTTCACCGCAGTGAGCAATTACTACAAGTATGGAAACACGTAAACCATACTTGAGGATGGAAGATATACATGCAGGATCCCTTCACCCGTCAAATCTACGAAGAACAGTCCACCAAAAATCCGTACCCACAACAAGGTCCTCTACTCTTCAAGGGTGCGCGCGCAAGAACATCATCACCTCTCCGTATAGTAAGACGCTTCAACACTTTACGAGGCGGCGGAGGATCGAGCCTGCACTATCGTAATATGTAATCATGTAATTTCGAGCATCCCAGTGTCACATCAGAGTACGATAGGCTTATATCAAACCCGTGGAGGATTCAAGGCGATATAATGAAAGTAGGTCATGCATGGAGACTACCAGCGTAAGATTCTTTCACTCCCTCAACCAAAGTTATTATCGATTTCAACATCATCACTATCGAGGTTTTACGAGCCACGGGAATTTCTCAACATGAATCCGTACATGTGCACCTAAAACTCCAAAAGCACGCCAGAAGGTTACATTCACGTATTCATACATTCCATCATATCAAACCGAAGTATGACCGGGGACTTCTCACTGCATCCCATTTCGTAAGATAGATCCCTAAATCAGCATCCTCCAAGTCTGCAGCAGTCAACAAGGTCGGGCTTGAAGGAAGGGGGGCGACTAGGTCATCCTCGTCGATAACAAAGAACGCATGCTCCAACAGGATATCTCTGCACAAAAGGAAATTTTCCATTTATACAACAAGCGTTAAAGTGTACGTCGATCCAAAAGAAGAAGAAAACATCCGGTATGATTTTCTTAACTCCTAATAACCTTTGTTGGGATGCTCATACGAGAGTCAGACCTCGCACCTTCATCCGGAGAACCTGACTGGTTAGAAGATGATTCGAATCTGTGCGACATGACAAAGAGAGAAATCCAACAAGGAGAACCCTCTTCTCAAACGAGGAGACGATGCAATTATTTTTGGATATGAATACGGAATCTTAAAAGGGAAAGGAAGCAATGAGAGACATAACGCTTCCATTTTAGCATGAATAATGCCTAATTGAAGCCGCACGTGAAGGAAAGCAAGATAAGCAAACTTTGCTATCGGAAGAAACTCCCTCCTTGTTTACATCGGTCCACGCCCGCAAGCACGCACAGCTTCCACATTGCGGCGCTGACCACCAACAAGACACACAATTTCCCAAGTCACGCTACAAGCACGCACAGCTTCCACATTCGTGCCCCACCAGCCACACACAATTTCCCAAGTCACGCCTGCAAGCACGCACAACTTCCACATTGCGCTGTCTCACTCGGCTAGCACACTCGGTTCCAACTCACGCCAACCTCCCAACGTCGCCCAACTGCACCAGCCCCACCAATTGTGCCAGCCTCCCGATTTGTGCAAACTACCAGAGGCAAGGATTCCAAATCCTATTTATAAAAGGTCGGACAAGCCTCCTCAATTCTTTTTACTGGTTTCTTGTTGATAGTTTGTCACCATCTTATGCTTACCTCGCAACAAAGCCACATTAGAGCTAAGCAGGGGACTTAATGTTGATGGTGGTTTTTAGACAAGGTAAAATCGTAAAACCCCATGACCTAGCGTTACCCGCAACACATTAACTAAGAGCATTTAACTTCGTGTGTAAATAATTAATAGGGTATTTTTCAAAATACCAGATTAGGAGTTTTCAACACGTTAACCCTAATTCCAAATCAAGCCAGCATCTGCAGCACCATGGCAACCATGCCAAACCAAGCCGCACTCTCGCGCACCATGGCAACAATGCCAAACCAAGCCGCATCTCGCGCACCATGGCAACCATGCCAAACCAAGCCGCACTCTGCGCACCATGGCAACCATGCCAAAACAAGCCGACTCTCTGCGCACCATGGCAACCATGCCAAACCAAGCCGCACTCACAAGACCATGGCAACCACGCCAAACCAAGCCGCACTCTGCGCACCATGGCAACCACGCCAAACCAAGCCGCACTCTGCAAGACCATGGCAACAATGCCAAACCAAGCCGCACTCTGCGCACCATGGCAACCATGCCAAACCAAGCCGCACTCTGCGCACCATGGCAACAATGCCAAACCAAGCCGCAGACTGCGCACCATGGCAACAATGCCAAACCAAGCCGCACTCGCGCACCATGGCAACCATGCCAAACCAAGCCGCACCGCGCACCATGGCAACCACGCCAAACCAAGCAAAAGACCGCGCACCATGGCAACCATGCCAAACAAGCCGCACTGCGCACCATGGCAACCATGCCAAACCAAGTCAAAAAGATCTGCGCACCATGGCAACCACGCCAAAACCAAGCCGCACTCTGCGCACCATGGCAACCATGCCAAACCAAGCCGCACTCGCGCACCATGGTAACAACGCCAAACAAGCGTATGCCATTGGAACATGCCAAATATAGCGCCCTAGGCTTGCAAAACGTGCAACTAGGTCAACATGGCCGTACGTGCCAATGTCACATGCCAATATGCTCGCTAGCGGCTTTTTCTATCAAAATCACGGCCCTAAAAGCCATGCATGCCATTGGCACATGCCAACATGCTCGCTAGCTAGTTTCCCTAGCAAAATCACGGCCCTAACGCCACGCATGCCATTGGCACATGCCAACATGCTCGCTAGCTAGTTTCCCTATCAAGGTCACGGCCCTAAAAGCCATGCATGCCATTGGCACATGCCAACATGCTCGCTTAGCTAGTTTCCCTATCAAAATCACGGCCCTAAAAGCCATGCATGCCATTGGCACATGCCAACATGCTCGCTAGCTAGTTTCCCTAGCAAAATCACGGCCCTAACGACCACGCATGCCATTGGCACATGCCAACATGCTCGCTAGCTAGTTTCCCTATCAAGGTCACGGCCCTAAAAGCCATGCATGCCATTGGCACATGCCAACATGCTCGCTAGCTATTTTCCCTATCAAGGTCACTACCTAAAAGCCATGCATGCCATTGGCACATGCCAACATGCTCGCTAGCTAGTTTCCCTAGCAAAATCACGGCCCTAACGGCCACGCATGCCATGGCACATGCCAACATGCTCGCTAGCTAGTTTCCCTATCAAGGTCACGGCCTTAATGGCCACGCATGCCATTGGCACATGCCAAACACACATATTTGTAGCCTAACTTGCAAACCGTGCAACCTACCACCAAGGCATTCCGCACATGCCAAACACACATTTGGTAGCCTAACTTGCAAACCGTGCAACCTACCACAAGGCATTCCGCACATGCCATTGGCACATGCCAAACACACACGCTGGTAGCCAAACTTGCAAACCGTGCAACCTACCACCAAGGCATTCCGCACATGCCATCGGCACATGCCAAACACACACGCTGGTAGCCCAACTTGCAACCTGTGCAAACTACCACAAGGCATTCCGCACATGCCATTGGCACATGCCACACGCGCCACTAGCGGCGCCACTTGCACTCAAGATGCAACCAACACTCGAGACATCAATACAAACTGGGGGATGCTTCTTTAGGGTTTTGGTTTGGTGGTCACAGCATGCAGCATACACTACGCTCACATTAAGAAAGCGTGAAAAGGAATAAAGCGGTCAAATAAAAGAGGAAATAAAGGTAAAAAAACGTTTTCACCCATTAAACCATGCGGTTACCACCTCCTCCCATTATTTCACCCTTTACTCTCTTCCTTCATGAGGCAGGTACGTTTCAATCTCGACTTGTATAAATAGGTCTTACATATTTCCACCGGAAGAACAAGTCTCGGTCGGAAAAATACTACACTCTCGAAAAGGCAACTTTGCAAGCTCTCCCAAAAAGCTTTCATCTCTTGCAAGCTTCCTAAGCTTTCACTTTACGATACAAGTCGAGATACTACTCTCCTCAACACCTTTCTTTGCTTCCCTCCCCAAATCAACCCCTTCTCCTCCACTTTGTGACCGAAGCAAGTCTGGAACGGCCATTTCTTGGTTTAGGCCGGACTTGTGCAGTTGATCTCTCGAATCTATAAAGTGCTCACGTGCAGCACATTTGTTTAGGGTTTGAACCAGTTTCTCACTCACCTACCGAATTTACCGAAATCGGCGGAAACGATTTTTACCCATAAACAACCGTATAAGAGGTGCATTCAAACATAAGGAGCATATTTCCATTATCAGATGAGTCTAGAATGCAAATCTTCACGTTTCCCTCTCTGATAAGGACTTCATGAGTGCATGAGCTTGTCTGATGCCAAGACCTTACTGTGTCTCTTTTTTTTATCTAATCAGTTGTCATACCATGTAATAAGGTGGACTGCTGCAATGAGAGATGTTGGGATGAATGTCATCCAAATCATGTTTCTGGTACTACCTCCTCTTGAGCTAATTGCACTTGCTGACAGAGTGGACTTGACAACCTCTATTTTCCTGTCCATTGTTGTGCGATTAGTGGCTGGGAGCTTCAGCTGCATCAGGAGTTGATGGAAATCATTAAGAAAATACTCCGCTGTCAACAAGATGAAGATTGTCGCAAACACTCCCACGGGATTCAGATGTGTTGCCATTTATATCTTTCTCTATACTGCACAAGTTGTCTTCTTGCACTTAGATGACACCCAAACCTACGCATAAAAATTGTTGCCCTGGTGATATGATATTCAGCCGAACTAGAAGTTGAAACTGCAATAAGTGTTGAGAATTCCCATAAGCTACATAATGCAACTTGCCACCCCTGATTCCAAAGGCATCCCACACTGCCTATATAAAAAACTGAGTTAATTAAATCTCTTGTATCCGTAGACCCAGAAGTAATCCAACTCCCATCACCAACAACTTCCATGAGCATTTGTGTGAACAACTCATAAAATCTGTTTACACCACTTAAACCATCGAAAATAATCTCATAATTTTTTGTGGATGTATCTGCGAATATCACTCTCTCTTCATGAATTTTCACTCCTCTGCAACCCCTCTTGAGCCAAACAAAATTCCAAACATCATTAAGAGTCGGAATTGAGACAAGCCAAAATCAAGGTTGCCTTCTAGACTTTTGTATTCGTAGTGGTTATCGTATTACTTTGCAGGTATCATTGTCACCATAAGAGAACAATGATGGAGTCTAACGAAGCCATCTTCTGGAGTTAACACTTCTAGCCACTCTTGTGAGAATAATTTACCAGCTGGTGTATTATATGCTCTAGATAGCAATACAGAATGAAGAATGCTTATAGGTTGCCCTGTATAAAACCAATGACAGACTGTAGCTAAAGTATTTAGCGAAGGAATTGCAATTTTACCTTTTAAAATCCTCACAACAATCTTCGTTATATCACTTTGCTCTCTTGGGTGGATACTAGTCTTCATTGAACCAACATGGAGAAGCTTAATAATGGTAGTTGCCTTGGCGAGCACTGCCTTAATTCTCATCATCCTTTCAAGATATTCCTTTCCATTTAAACTCCATGCATTACCAGACTTGCTGGCCCTCGTCAATTGGAGTCTCAATTTACCTCTGTGACCATTGCCTAGCTGCGTCATTTCACCACATAACATACTCTTAATCAATTCTGCCAACCTTCCTGGATCAATTACCTCCCCAACAACATCCAGGCTACAATGGAAACATCATGCGCTACTTAGAAGTATCATTATACAGTCAGGTATTTTGCGTAAACCATGTATCAGCCGCAACCTTAGTGAAGCGAAATCACCATTGAAACTCCATCTACTGGTAAAATGAATATAAAGGATTAGTTCACCTGCATTGCTAGGCTCACTTTCCTTTGTCATATGAAGAATCACTATAGCCCTGTAAACACTAACTTATTGATGTGATAGTTCATCGCACAACTGGAAGGCATCATGAGTTTTACCAGTTTTAACAACCTCAGACACATTTGATTGCTCCAATAAAAAGTCAAAAGGGTACCAAGAAAAGAAATGAGTACTGCTTGTATTGTGAAAAGAATACCTTCTGATAGATTCAAACAACTTCTCTCGACCAAATAGCTTTCTAGCAAGAACCAGGCTATTGCAGAAACATTTTATAATTCTTGCACATATAAGAATTAGCCCACCAACACTCATGATTGTGGAGTTCAGTTGATTCTCACTTGAATTTGAAGTTGTTGTAGCAAAACTATCCTGAACCTCTTCCATATGAATTGTAAAACTGATATTTCCGACCATCCCTTGATCAAACAATTTCTGTGCAACCCAATACTCAGTTTCCCTAGCCATCTGAAGCATAAATTCAGTCCAGAAGAAATTACCTTGCGACAATATTTTATCTAATAATCTTCTTGTATCGCCGCTGTCACCTTCCTTGGCATCTAAATACTCATTCAAGTTCGCAAACAATAATTCCAATTCATACCCAGTTTTTATAATCAGTTTGCAATCAAAATTTACGTTGTCTTGATGCCCCAGAATCAAACCATTAAGAGCAATCAAATAAAAATTTGTATCCAGATCCAAATAGAGCTTAAAACTACTTCCAACACTATATGAATACCTTTTAATGACTTCAAGCTCTTTACCACGATCAAATAACATTCGAAAAACATAAAAGCTAGGTAATACATCACATATAGAAGTAATTTGAGTTAGGAGTGTGAAGTATAACTTGATAAATTTGATGAAGTAAGAAGAAAATTGATTATGATTATCATTAGTGATAAACTTCCAATCATCAATCTGCTGAAAGTCTTCAACGGAAAGCAGATTCAAGGTGTTGTAATTACTTTGCTGATGAACCCTAACTCATGTACCTTGAGATTCTACAAAGACATTAAGAAAATCATGTGTAGAATTGAAAGGTGTACCCTCCTGATAAGCTTCACCATTGTAATTCTTAACTTCAACTTCAAACCCAACTTCATCGACGATAGGAGGAGTTAATCTGACTGCATCAATGGTTGAATTGTATTTTTCTTCATCTAATAAAAACGACGAATTAATCAACTCGGAATTGAGAGATTCATCTCCTGCTTCTTCTGATGAATTTGGGGTTTGACAAAAATAAGCTATTACTTCCTCTATGACAATCTCCTCCTCCATATTCACAGCTTCTAGATCCCCAATTTCTGGTAGTGATTCTAACTTTTCCTCCACGATAGAAATGAGAATCCTCGTCTGTAGAAGATTTAATTCTCGATCTGGAGAGTTCTTATCCAAGAGTAGATTCATAGACTTCATTCTCAGATCGAATAATTCGTAGTATACCGCCTTTTCTAGCTTCATATTGAGCTTGTTCTAAAATATCAAACCTAGAGGTTAGTTCTACAATTTACACTCGACTCTTCATGGTGTGTCACTCAGGAAAGAGTGCTCTGATACCAATTGTAAGGACTTGCCTTACAAGTTAGCACAGAAATGGGAAAATCCTTAAGGATTGAAGAACAGAAGAAGAGTTTTCTTAGATTAATTTTTTCATAATGAGTTCTACAAACACAGAAGGGAATATAAGTGATAGGGTTAGGTGTGCACGTGTGCCACTCACACACACAATCTACTAATCCTACTTAGCAATAGCTATTAACTAATAAATCACGATTAATTAACTACTAACTACACTAAACAGATTATTTGACCACCATAACCTGGTGGCCCTTAACTAAACTTGTCAGCCCCAAGCTGGGTCCTGACATAACATCTGAAGATGTGTAAGACTAAACTACATAAAATAAGTGTCCAACCCAAATCGATAGCCCAGTAAAACATTGTTAACTAGTTGTTGATAGTGACTAGGCCTCACAAGGAAAGACTATAGTGCATTTAAAAACAATGTAGGATGAGTAAAAATTAACACCAGATACACTTTTCTCCTATTAGATTGTGACACAGTTTTCTCCTATTAGAATGAAAACTGCACCAAATACCTATTAGATTGTGACATACTTTTCTCCTTGAGTTGCAAGAAATGAGACAACAAGAATCGACACCCTGATAGTGAACTCTCAAACCACGCCTTATAAATACAGGTACAACCGTTTTCAAAGATAATTAAAATACAATTCAATATAAAAGATACTCGTACAATTTGCAGAACATATCTATCTGATTAAACATAAATTTCTACCTGAGATTCCCGTTACAAAGTATTCTCGCGATTGTTAGTTTTGTTCCAATTCAATCTCTCGCTCATGAAAGGAGTGATAATCAGAAAGCATTTAATAAAGAATCGAAAAGGGGATGACTAGGCTCTAAATCGAAAAATAAAACACAGTTAAAAAGATGTCAAAGCTAGAAACATGGGTTGGCAATAGTATTTGGAAGTATAATGCAAAATATATGATAGTACGTTATACCTTCACGCACAATTAATCTATCACATCTTGTTAGAGCTGAATCTAGTATGCGTGAATCAGCAGCCGAGCCTTCCCAACCAGCTAGAACATACTGAAACTGTAACTCAAAGGAACAAGCTACTAAAACATTTTGCGAAATGAACCATTTTCTGCACCAAAAAGGGACTTTTTCGTCGAGACCAACCATTGATGGTATTTGTGTTCCATCAATGGATCCTATACAATCTCTATAATGAAAAGAATATGAGTAAAAATTAGTTGGCTGTGGATACAAACATATTTATATATACAACAAAAACTAATTAAGTTTACGTGATAAAGTTTGGTTTTATAAGATGGATAAAATCTTGGGTTTTCTAAGATTTCGTTCGGGGTATCGCTCTTTGTACAAGAAAATCATCTTCTAGTACAACAATAACATCCAAGATTGCATTAAAATATCTACTAATTGTCTCGCCCGAATGCTGAAAACGCTCTTGAAGTATCCTGTTACGTTCATTATGTCCAATAGCAAGCATAAAAATTGCTACTTTTTCTTCAACACGAACTCCATTACTATGACGAAGTAACTCCTTTTCTTTCAACATATCACATAATCTTAAGAAAACATGTTTTTCCATATGAAAACTATCCTGACATCGTGCATCATGACCATTTAAGACTTCATCTACATGAGATGCACCACTAAGAATTGAATCATGGCATATTGTTTTCTCCACAAAATATTGGTAATAAACAGCAATTAGTGTTGTTGTGGATGCTGTTACAACTACTACCAAATCTTCTTCATCGTTAGAACTCGCCATAATACGATATCGTATATTTACCTACCGACAGAAAGAATATAGAAGATTAAAAATCATTGTACCAATAGAAAACACACAGAAAATTAAAATGAACATGGAAACATTAAAAGTAAAAACATTTCAATTAAATTCATAGAGCAAGAACATGGTTCATAAATAATGAAAGGAAAACTATTGTTATAATGGTTTTGGAAAATCCTAGGTTAATGAAGAATCGACTCTAGTTTACAACTAGGACACACGAAAGTGTCGGGATTAGGTTTCCCAGATGCTAGAGTTCTCCCTTATATAGTCTTTCAAATCGGGTTGGTTTCATTCAAAGCTAATATATCTTAGTAACAAAGCAATTGATATTCACAGTTAGAAGAACTCCTGATTTAAGATTCAAGCTAAGTCTGCTTAGAAATTAAGCAATCAATCTCCACCATTAGATGGTATTAGCTTGATATACACAAATGAAATATACTTATATATAGATATGGATGAACCGTACCCAAACGTGTATACCTTGTTGGCTCAACAATAGTTAACCGAAGTTTCACACATGAACACTTATAACTTATCCATATTCATCTAACACTTCTAGATCAAATATGATGATCAATCAATCATAATAGATGATCAAATAAATCTAAATATGTTTCAAGAGGGTTGTTCAAATGTTCAACATTTCATAGAAATATGTATATGGACCATTTGAAACAAAATCGGTTTGATTTGTAATTGTACAAAGTACTTATACAAGAACCAATTCATGAATATAATTCCTCGGTTTGTAAAACTAGTTCACATACCTTATTTCATTAAAGTTCCAAGGACTTTAGTTTGCAAACTGAGTTCGCAAACGAACCCGAGTTCATGAGTATGAAAATCACACTTACTAATTTTAGAACCTAACCACTATGTTTGCAAACTGAGTACGCGAACAAGAGTTCCGGACTTTGGTTTTGTCCAGCCGTTCGCAAACAAGCTACGTGAACAACAGTTCCGGACTTGTCCTTGTCTAGCGTTCGCAAACAGGGTACGCGAACAACATCTCCGGACCTTTTCACAGGTAAACCAGTTCGCAAAAAAGGTCCGCGAACAATAGTTCCGGACTTGAACTAGACTTGCACAGTTAGCTTACAAAGTATATAACTTGTATTATATCCAGACATGGTAGTCATTATAAAACTCTCATTTAATCATTGAAACATCCTAGGAAGACACCAATGGTAATCTTACACAAACCACTAGTTTCAAGTAATTTTCAAGTGATTAATCGATCAATACGAAACTTCCCAAGTTGACATTAAATGATTGTCTCACACAAATCATGTAAGATGTTCAAGGTAATTTTCATATGATCATATTTGACTTAATTTCTAGTTTTCAACAAATAAATTGTATCCAACTAAACTCGTCAAGAATACGATGAACTTAGCTAAAGTTAAAAGCTTCGAACTTAGCTTAAGTTAAAATCTTTTAGTACTTCAGTCTTTATTCCGGATGAGGAAATTGATGCCAGTCTAAGTTAATGGAAATATAGTTTGATTGGTCTATTAGATCTTGCAAAACTTAAGTTTGCTGTTGCAGAATCGAGTTTGAGGAAACTGTGGTCTCTTAAAGGTAATTGTCAATTCATCCCAATTGGTAGAGGTTTTTTTTATTATTAAGTTGGATAATGGTGAGGATATGAAGTATGTCTATAAGGGATTCTGGGAAATGGAAACACAAGTTCTTAGACTCAGAGCTTTGGAGCATGATTTCAAACCAGAATTACAAAAATCTTTTACTGCTTTTGTATGGATTGTCTTCACTGGTCTATGTAATGAATACTGGACTGAAAATATTCTAATGGCAATGGGAAGAATTCTAGGTAGACCAATTCGAGTTGATGAAACAACATTGAAAAAGGGCATTGGGTATTACGCAAGTATATTGGTTGAAATTGATGTATCACTAATGGTTCCCAATAAAGTGTGGGTAGAATCCAAATATGGCAAGTTTGAACAAGAGGTAAGAATTTCTAAACTTCCTAAATTTTGTATTCATTTCAAAACTATAGGTCATTATGTTGCCTAGTGTAGACTAAAAAGAAAAGAAAGATCTCAGAAAGGTGAATCAAAGATAGTGCAGCGCAACAATGGAGGTACACCCCTAAAAAAATTCAGCATCATTCTCAGAATGCATTTGATATCTGTTTTACTCCAAATAATATGAATGTATTATCATCTAGTAAATTACATGAAGTGGAGGAGGGAGAAATTATTATTCCCACTTATGAATAGTACAAAGCTCAAGGTGAGGGTTTCACTGGTACCTTAGAATCAACTAAAGAGTTTCCTGAACTATCAGTGGAGAAGGTTTTGGAAGTTGGAGCAAGCATTTCTTCTTTGAATAATGTTGTGGGCCTGGTGAAGTTATTTCTGCTCAAATTCTGTCAGATATAAATACTGAGAAAAGGATGGATGTTGGAACTTCTATAACCAATATTGTTGGTAATTCAAATTTAGAGTTACCACATGTGGTGGAACCTGATGAAGTTATTTCTGCTCATGTCGTGTCAAATATAACTGCTACAACTGATACCATGGGTGAATGGAAGGATGTTTAGGGAAAAGCTACAAAATCAAGAAAACTCAATACAGAAGGAGTTAATGGGGGTAAGAATATTATTTCTCCAAGCAAATTTAATGCTCTCATTGATGTAGCTGAAAAACAAGATGTTGTTTTTTCAAAATTTATTGGTATACCTGCGAAGGAAAAGTTAAAGGTATTCCTACAGTTACAACTAGAAAGCAAGCCAGTAATTTAGTTAAATTGAATCATGGTGGGGAGAGTTCAAATACCTCTTAAATTTCTCAATCTCAATGAAGGTTCTCTATTGGAATATCAGAGGTTTGAGAAGAATTCAAGCAAAAGATAAACTTAGAAGTTTAGTTCATCAATTTAGTCCTTCCTTATTATGGGTTGTTGAACCTAAAGTAAGAGTTTCAAGTAGTATTTTAAAGATTTAAAATTAGCTGGAATGAATCAGACTATAATACATAACTCTAGTGACAGTTCAAAGGGAAATATTTGGTTATTATGGCACATGTGTTTATCAACTCCAACTGTAGTGTCTTCCACAAAGCAAGAGATTACTATACAAGTGGGAGAAGTTTTAATTACAGGAGTACATGCAGCTTGCCTAACTGTGGATAGAAGATGCCTATGGGAAAAACTTATCAGTATAAATAAATTAAATCTTCCATGGATGGTGATAGGTGATTTTAATGTTGTTTTATCTGAAGAAGAAAAGAAGGGTGGTAGAAGACCTCTCAGGGTGGCAGTACAAGACTTCATGGAGTGTGTAGAATCTTGTAATTTGATACAAGCTCTGAAGACTGGGATTAAATATTCATGGTGCAATAACAGGTGTGGAAAGAAAAGAATACTGTGTGATTTAGACAAGGCTTTTTGTAACTTAAAATGGATGGAACTATTTGATGGTTGATGTTATAAAGTAGGAATAAGAGGCACATCAGACCATGGTCCATTATTGGGAGGTGTTGTTAGTTGTGCTAAACCTAGTAACATTCCTTTTAGATATCAACCAGTGTGGATCACTCATTCTAGTTTTTTGAAAGTTATACAAGACTCATGGGAAGAAGATTGTAGTGGCAATCTGATAGGTGTTGTAAACACCATAATATTTATCTATTGTTTATGCTTTCTTTGCCAAGTTTTCTTGTAAATTATGTATCTTATGTTTGCTTTTGAGTGTTTAGGTACTCTGGAGTCATTAAGAGCAAAAGAAGAAGAAATTAGCCATTTGGAGCGAAAAGGAGCACAAAGGTCAATTCACATGCGAGCTATACGTGGAGCGGGATAAGGTGCACGAGAAAGAGTGAAGAATGAGCAGTCAGTTCTGTGAAACTGACAGGCCACATATTATCTGGGCATACCCTATCCATTATATTGGTGCCACTATCCAATCCGTACGGACATACCTCATATTCTTGAGTTATTTCTCGGACAACTCGATATTTTCTTTCATCCTTCATTAATACATCTCTCTGAAATTGAGAGAATGAGAAAAGAAGTGATGAGTAGCCGTGATGCTGAAATTGAGAAGAGCGGGAGAAGAGAAACTTTGCAGTCGTTGCTATCATCGAATTGGTGATGAGATTCAAGGGTTAACAGATCTGGAAATGAGAAAGGAAAGTTGAATTTTGTTGAATTCGATTCTGCAATGGGTTTGATGCCAGAGGGTGACGATTTGATAATGAGGGTTCTCAGATATGAGATGGAGATGAAGAACTGAAGCTGAGTTTCAACGGAGGACGGAGAATAAGAAATTGAGAGATATTCAGAGTTAGGGTTTGAGTAAATTTGTGGGTTTTTAGAATCGAAGATGAGAAGATGATTCTGATGATATTGGTGTTAGCAGAGAGGAATGAAGAATTTGGGTTTCTGTCGATTTAGGAAGATGGGTTGAATCTGGTGTATGAAGAAATTGATTTTTAGGGTTTGCAATTGATTTGCAGAAATGGGTGTTTGTGAGAAGTTGTTGATGATTTTCAAGGGTTTCATGGCTGAATTAGGGTTTGAATCAGATCGAGAAAGAGTTGTTGAGAAAATGGTAATGCATTGGAGATTCATACGATGGCAAGATTTAGGTCGTAATTCAGATGGAGATTGAAGAGATGATAATTCAGTGAGTTGGGGTTTTGCTGATGTAGGTTCAGGTGGTTGTGTTTGTCAGGATTTGAAAGAAAGATGTAGATGTTGATGGGTGGAAGATGTTGTGCTGCTAATGGTATATTGAAGCTACAGAATGAGATGTATGTTAGGACAGGTTCAGTACAGGTGAAGCCTCAGAATGACAATTGAAGCTATTGTGAAAGCAGGTGTTGCTATTACAGTTGAGCTGCATTACAGTTGGTTTAAGGTTGTGAGCTCAGTCCTGAACCTGAGAAGGAATGGCTCGAGTTGCGCTGCTCTGGTAATGTTGATAGCCAAGAATCAATTGCCACTATTGTAGGTCATGGAAAATGAGTTGGATTTAAATGACAAAGGTTTTGGTGGAGTTGCTGGTGCAGAATGGATGTGACAGGTTGAGTTGAGCCGGCGCTGCTGTTGTGATGGCTTGAGACAGGGAATAAGGAGATGGCTTGGAGGTTTGGCTGCACTGGAACCGTTCAAGTAAAAGAAACAAGTGATGTTGCCGTGGCGAAGGCGAGATTGCGAAGCAATAGTGTCGATTCTGCCGAAGTTTACAGGAAGGTCGGTTGAAGGTAGAGCTTGATGAAATTGCAGATACAATGGTAGAACTGATGGATAATGTATGAATGAAGAGAAGACGCAGTTACAGTTGTGATATGGGAGAGTCCGGTTGGTGCTCTTGAAGTGCGCAAATGGAGGAACTGATGCTATAGTTTGATGTTGAAGTTCAAGTTAAATTGAAGCTACAGAAGACACGAGCTGTGAACAAGGCAGAATGGGTTTGTTGAGTTGTAACTGGTGCTCTAATTGGTTCTATCGAGGATGTGGAGCAGGTGCTGGTGCTGTTATGAGCTGAAGGTATGAACTACAGGATTTAAAATGCTGTGAGGCTTGAATGAGATTGCAGGTGTTGATTGCAGGCAAGAATGGAATAGGTGGATGTGAACTAAAACTGAAATGGATTGATGGTCCCAGAATCAAGGAATAAGTTGTGAAGTGTGCAGCTGAAGCAATGAACAGGCTGTTGTTGGCTTAATTGTGTACATGGGAGTGCAGTGGTTAAGTGGATAATGATACAGATTTGTGAGAAATGGGTGCAGTCTGTGGATGAATTGGTTGTATTTGGTAGCAGCAGGAAGGAGAAGTTGCACTGATTTAAGCTGCAAAATTGGAGCGGAAATGAAGTGCTAGATACATGGAGAATTGAAGCTGCAGCTATGAAGTATGATCAGCCATCATGACTGGATGCACACTGGTGATGCACAATGATTGTGCGGACAACTCGGCTGCGCAAATGGCTTATGCCATGGCAACTCAACCAAGTCACCCGGTTGGCTCACCCGAACAATTGACTTCGGCGACTCATCTTAATTCGAATGACTAAGCATAACCGGTGCTTGACCCGAGTTAAGTCGGTGACTTTCTGATTGACCCGAGTTGGATCGTTGACGATTTGACTTCGTTGACCGGTGACTTAGGGTGGACTTCCGGTCGACGGCGTTTGGTCACTTCTCGGTCGATTTCCGCCATAATACCGATTTTAACGACAGTTTTGGGGCATATTTTCTACATGGCTTTTTCTCACATATGGGCTTGGTGGACTTCCATCTATTGGACCTTTGAGTTTTGACCTAATTTTGGAAAGCAAAGGGATATAAAAGAAAGACTTTTACAACTTGGAAATCACGTTTTATTCTTGGAAGCTAAGGAGAGAGTCGCTTTTTGTTTATTTACTAGGGTTTGCTTTTGTTCATATTCTTCTTTATTCAATTCATATTTTTGTGATGAACTCCATAGCTATGAGTAGCTAAATTCTATATTATTGGTTAAGGATGTAGTCCTATTTCTAAAACTTGTGCTTGAGTTATGTATTAGTTTTTTTCTCTCTTGTTTATCGTTTAAATCTCTACTGTTTTTAATAATCACATGATTGATGTATTGTGATAGGACTTAGATGTTTGGTTTGTTAAGTGGCCAATTAATTGAACTTGCATCCTTGTCCATAGCTATTTTAGGGTTTTTCATCGAGCGATAACCTATCATTACAGGTAGCATGATATGATTACGGTTTGTAGTTATACACTCTCGTGATCATATGTAGAGTTTGACCATTGTCCGAATTGTTATGCGCAATGTATGACAATTGCATTGATTAGCCTATTCTGAAACTTAATGCTCCTAGGAATTGAACTTAATTAGCGCAAGGCGTTAGGTTATTCTTTAGGTAGAATTCACATCGCAGCTCTAATGTGTGTGTTGATGAACTTAGGAAATTAATAGATTATCTTGCTCTCTTGATTCTCTAGGCTTTTGATAATAAAAGAGATTAAATTGTAATTCTAATCATATATGCAAGCACATGTCTAAGATTGAAGATGAATTCCTTGACCAATATCTTTCTATATTGATTACTTTCTACAATTTACTTTTTTTTTTGATTTACTTTTATTGCTTACATAAAAATCAGAAATCCCCCCAATTGGTTGCTTTAAGAAATTGATTACATAATAACTACAATTGCCTCTCTGTGGAAACGAACTCTTTCTTATCATATACTTTAGGAAAGTGAAATTATTTTTGACGCATACGACAGTGATCACAATCCTGCTTTTAGATTTCTCAGCAATTTAAAGAGATTAAAGATAATACTAAAACAGTGGAACTGGGAGGTGTTTGGTGATTTAAGAATCAAAGTCAAAACAACAGAAGAAGCAGTTTTATCAGCAACTTTGGAATCAGATAATGATCCTGAGAATATGGAATTACTTGATAAACTGGTTACTGCAAGAAGGAAACAGGATTTGGCTACTCAACAATACAATGAGTTATTGAGAGCAAAAGCAAGAGTCAAGTGGGTTAAAGAAGGAGGAGCAAATACTGCATTTTTCCATGCAAATATGAGAATAAGAAAAGCTCATAATAATATATGTAATTGGAAATCAAGATGGTAATGTAGTTACTAATCAAGATCAAATTGCGTAGAACCTAGTAAGACACTATCAAAATAAATTTGAAGATACAAATGTTGAGTTTGTTGAGGAAATTTTTGAACTCATACCCAAGATATTAAATGATGAGGATAATGAAGTTCTGGATGTTGTTCCAACTCATGTTGAAATTAAAGGTGCAGTTTTTGGTATGGATGAAAATAGTGCCCCTGGACCAGATGATTTCTCAGGTAATTTTTATAGGTTTGCTTGGGAGGTAGTGGGTGATGATTTGGTAGAGGCCATACAATTTTGCCGGAGAAACAAGTTCATACCTAAAGGGCTCAATTCAAACTTCCTATTTCTATTGCCTAAGATTCCTGGTGCTAAGAGAGCTGAACATTTTAGACCCATTGGGATAGCAAACTTTAACTTCAAAGTGATTACTAGAATTATAACTCAAAGGATAAGTGTTGTGATTGGGAAGATGGTTTCAAGTCAACAAGGTGCATTCATAAAAGGAATGAATATTCATGAGAAGATAGTGTTATCCTCTGAGCTGGTGAATGAGTTAAATACTAAAAGAAGAGGGGGAAATGTTGGTTTGAAAATTGACATTACACAAGCTTATGATTCTTTGAGTTGGAATTTTTTGTTTGAAGTGTTAAGAAGGTTTGGTTTTTCTGAAATGGGTATAAATTGGTTATGGAAGATTTTTGAGTCTGCTAAAATATCAGTTTTAGTTAATGGGGGGCCTTGTGGATTCTTTGGAGTTGGTAGAGGGTTAAGACAGGATGACCCTCTATCCCCTATTCTTTTTGTCTGGCAGAAGAAGTTTTAAGCAGAAATATCACTAAACGGGTGCAAATGGGAAAAATCCAAGCAATGGTGAACAGGGGAGGTTATCAACCAACACATTTAATGTTTGCAGATGATATATTCATATTTTGCAATGGACAGAAGAAGAGTCTTGAGAATTTGATGGATCTTTTAATGAAATATCAAAAATCTTATGGGCAGGTGATGAATAAAGTTAAGAGCAAGTGTTTTGTAGGAGGGGTATCTAACATCAGAAGAAATGTTATTGCACAAGCTTTACAAATGCAGTTATCTACATTCCCAGATAAATATTTGGGAGTAATACTTAATCCAGGGAGAGTTAAGACACATCACGTATGGGGGATGGTTGAATTGATGCAGAAGATGCTTGCAGGATGGATGGGAAAACTTCTGGATTTTTCTGATAGATTAACTCTTGTGAAATATGTTCTTTGTAGCATGCCTATATACACAATGTCAGTCTATAAATGACCTAAGTCAGTGATACAAGTATGTGAGAGGATTATAAGGAATTTTTTGTGGTCTGGTGACCCTGCTGTGAAAAAGCTTATCACTGTTAAATTGGATACAGTTAATGCTACAGTGGAGGAAGGTGGGTTAGGCTTGAGAAGATTGGAAATTATGAATAAATCTTTGCTAATGAAGCTTTTATAGAAGATAGAAACTGAGGATGAAGAATGGACCAATTTTATGAGAGATAAATTTAAAAACATGAAAGGGGAATGGATAGAATACTATAAGCAGTCTTCGATATGGCCTTGCATTAAATGGGTGATGTCAAATTTTCAGCAAGGTACTAGTTGGATGGTTGGAGATGAAACGGGTATTTCAGTGTGGAAAGACAAATGGATTAAAAATTGTCCTTTAATTGAGAGGCACCCTGGTGATGCTTATATAGCACAAACCTGTGATATGAAAGTTCAAGACTTGATTCAAGGTGGTGAATGGAGAATTCCTGAACAAATGCTGCAATGCTTTGAACTGACTAAATTACCAATTATGGGGGGTGGCAAAGACAGGAGAATATGGACCAATGATCTGGCTGAAGTTTTTACAGTGGCAAGAGCAGCTTAATTTGTGAGCAATCATTATCCTAAGGAGAGTTGGACTTTGCAGGTATGGCAACCTTGTATCCACCCTTGTATATCAACCAATCTATGGAAAATTTTGAAAGGAGCATGTGCAACTGAAGAAGCAGTTAGAAAAAAAAGGTTTTTCCACTGTCTCTAAGTGTTATCTTTGTGGTAACAATAATGACACACTGCAACATATTTTATGGTCATGTGATTTTAGTTCAAGGATTTGGTACTGGTTAAGTGGTATATTTCAATGCACAAGTCCTTCCAATTTTTATGAAATCTTAAACTTTGCCAAAGGAAAAAGTTCTCTGCTCAAGGAGGTGTGGTATAACTGTTCATTCAAAATTCTGGTAGAATTGTGGTTTACAAGAAATGATGTGATATATGAAGATATACAACCAAATGTGGAACAATTCAAGTAAAAGATCATAAGATCCACAAAGGAATGCAGGATAAGAATGAAAGGTAAAATGTGGGGTACTGTGTATGAGCTTCAGATATTTCAATACTTTGGTATCACAGGGATACAAACTCACAGCAATAAGGTTAAACAATGTTTCTTCAAATTTCCAGCACATGATCAAATCCTTATTTGTTGTGATGGTGCCTCCAAAGGCAATCCAGGGAAAGCTGGGGGAGGATTCATAGCCAGAACTAGCAATGGTGACTGTATTGGTGTTGCTTCAGCTGGGCTTGAGATTGCTACAAACTATCTATCTGAATTATTGGCTCTTATCATGGCAGGTGAATGGGCAGTAAGCAAACATTTGAGGGAGGTATGTTTCAGTCTAGATTCACAGACAGTAATCATGGCTTTTACAAATAACAGAATTCCATGGATTGTTCAGAACATATGGGATAAGATTCAACAAGCAATACCACTCATTTCATTCAGACATTCATACAGAGAAATAAACTTCTCTGCAGACAAAATGGCCAAGAAAGGGGTTATGCTTAATAGAGGTGAAGTTATCTACTATGATGAGAAACCTTCATTCCTAGGAGCTTTGGAGAACGAAGAGGGGATGTACTTTAGATTTTCATAAATGTAATTCTTTTGTTTGTTTTAGCTCAGTTTGTCTACTGGCCTTGAAAAAATTCTTGGCCTTTTTGTAATCTAAAAAATTTTAGTAATAAAATTCATGATTTAGAGAGGAAAAAAAAAACTTCGAACACGTATTTCGAGAAATATATATACGAGATAAACTTAGCTCGAAATATCAAATGTGCATAATGTATAAGTCTATATATCTATACGACTTAGTCTCTTTAGAATAAAATAGACTTTTGTGTGATAGATAAGTTTTAGTCTCCTTTTTTTTCGGAAAAGAGGTGTAACCTCAATACATGTAATGATAATGCCGATTTAGGAGATCGGAAACCTTACAGAAATTTTGCAAGATCATAATACAGTCATACAAGTTGTGATATCTCCACCAATTCTTGCCTTTCAAATCTATCCCTTCAGACCTAGAAACCATTTCAGAATACTTTCTCTTTCGCAAAGGAGAGGACCAAACATTTAGGGACAAACTAATTTTCAAAAGAAAACCAGTGTGTGTCAAAGCACTACACAATTACTGGATTAAATCCAACCCAATGTTCATCAGAACATGTAAATAACATGAACTGGAGTTTTTAAATTTTAGATTGCCTAATGCTATCAAGGTAGCACTGACCCAACTAGTAGTAACAGTAACCAAGAAGTAACCATAGTGTCTCAAATAGTAACCAAAGTGTCTCAAGTAACAGTAATAATCGGAATCGGTCTTTAGGTGTCTGTGACGGAAAGAATAGGCGGGCTGACTCGGCATTGGAGATATGGTAACAGTTGAAGGAACATATGAACTGGTAGATGATCTTGAACGAGTTGCGACTGTCTTTGTATTCATAACTAAGCCTAAAACAAGTAAATCTAAAACTACAGCTAGACTAGCAATAAAACAGAAACATATACATATAGAAGTTACAACGAAAGAAATATACCACATTACTACATGATATACAATCCCATAATAAGTTTTAAGAGTTTCCTGAAGACCATATCCTTCCAAAAAAGGTTTATCAGAATCACTGTCGGCAGGTACTCACCAGAGAACTCGTCGGAGATGTTGAACTTGCCGGAAAAATTCATCATCAATCTTGGGGTAATTGATCAGATAATGACCCGAACAAAAGTAGCACATAATAAATAAGAACAAAAGACCCAAAATAGAAACTAACCTAACAAACATGCTAATTGAAAAACTGAACCTAACAGCCGAATGAAAACTTGATCCAAGTAGATCAAGATCAAAGATAACCTCTGAGAGAAGAATATGAGGATATCCATAGCTGCGGATGGTAGCCGATCTATTGGTAGAAGCCGGAGTTCTTGTTGATGATGCTACTTGCTTGCAGATCCGAACTGATTTGCTCAACGGAACCCACATCGAGTTAACACTGATAACCCAAATCTCAAACAACACCCAAAATTGCACATCAACAAAAACAAGATCTAAGAAAATAAGAACATAAAAGGAAATATCATTTAAAGTAAAATCGATGATAAGCTTGATGATAATGAAACTGAAGATCAAAAGAGTAACATGGTTGCTTAGATCTGCTTCAAAGGAGCCGATCCGAGTGCATTTGCTGCAAGGAGTTTCAAGGTTTTCGTTTAGGAAGTTTTCTGAGGCATTAAGAGAGAAGAAAGAGAAAGTTGCATCTTCATGAAGGACCAGCTTTCAAACACTATAAGTTTTAGTCTCCATATACCTTTTGTTGATGAAGTTACTCCAAGCTCTTCCTTAGATCTTCTTCAATCGGTGAACGTCATGAAGTCTAAAGCTCAACTACACACTTCTATCCTAATCCGAGACATAGCTATAAGTAGACTAGAAATCAATTATATAGTTTTGATCAACTAAAATTGACAAACAAGCTTGAGA
The DNA here is from genome assembly GCA_023531295.1 of Papaver armeniacum. Classification (NCBI taxonomy): domain Eukaryota; kingdom Viridiplantae; phylum Streptophyta; class Magnoliopsida; order Ranunculales; family Papaveraceae; genus Papaver; species Papaver armeniacum. Next base: position 151,643 of record JAJJWW010017358.1, read on the forward strand.
TAGCAACGCTTGCGAGTTCAACCAAGCAGTGCTCTAACAACTTTGATTTTAAATAATATGGTTTTGAGGCTATTTTGATTTGATTTGATTAATTCCATGATTTTATTTATTGATTATTAAATGATATTATGAGTTGTTGCTTCACCGTTTCTGTAACAGTAACCTGTGCGCATAATTAATAGGAACGCAAATATATTCGTATACTTATTTGATATTCCATGCTTGGATTAAATCCTTTGATGGGGTATGCTTAGAATAGCCAGGTATTATTTGTGAACCTGTATTTATTTTCGTATAATTTTCTCGCTAACACAATTTGATGGTGCATGCTTGGGTTTAGTCTTTTGATGTGCCCTGCCTAGGGTGTCCCAGTGATATTTGCAACTCTAATACATATAATAGGTGATGTCGATATAACGAACAATAAATAAATATTCATGAATTGTGTTTCATTTCAGTAATCGAATAGAAATATTAGTGGATACTATAAACCGTGGTTACCAACTTTTACTTTGGATTCACTTATTTTATTAATTTTAGTTTTTTTTTTTTTTGTATTTATTTCATTTCAATTCTAAAAATTCAAAAATATTGTTTCTGATTAGAGATATTGATTATCGGTATTCCCACAACTCCCTGTGGGTTCGACCCGTACTTGCCATTGTCTACTAGTTAGACGCCGTGCGATTGCGGTTATCTTATATAGGTATTCCCAGAATCCTATCAGAAACTCGATCAAAGATTAGAGTGATAGACTAATGTTGGGTTTCAAAATTAAAGACTACAATTAGAATATTGTGAAGGTATGCTTCTCAGACGAGTTGACACGCATCTTCATTGGCGCCGACAAGGTTTTTAAACTTCATAATTTTAATCATAAAATACACGCATCTTGTGCTTTTTTCATGCATGCAAATCATGATTAGAGATCTATTTTATGATGATTCGATGCAGAGGGAAAGTATGATAGAAACTGGAGTAGAACTGAGTAGTTATAATTATGTTTTTATTTAATATTTGTAACAGAAACTGAGACTAAAACTATTTATATAATTATTAGAATTAACTAATAAAAGGAAAGGAAACTAGTATAAAATTTTATTTCACATTCACTTAAAATTTATAACATGTTTTTCTAGTAGTGTGTCTACTTGTTAACATCATATGTGTTATCAAAAATCCTTTAAGATAGCGCAATGAGCAGACGGCGGCAAGGAGTTTCATAAGGAAAAATTCTTCTTTTCCATCTTTGCTAATCCTTTCGGGCTTGCAATAAAACATCGGCCTTTGCCTCTCCCCAAAGTGGATAATGATTAGCAAGCCGAACCAAAGCTATAAAATCTCCGTCTTTTTTCTGTGTATCTTGAAATCGACAAACCAACCCATCCACATTGCGGTTATTGGACTTACCGGTATCATTGCAGAAATATTATAGATTTTATGGATATACCTCACTCACTAATCCATTTTGACGTACCACACCCCTAGCCGGATAACAAGCTACGTAGTTTCGACTAAGCGACAAATCTTCATCTATCGTAAACTCCGCGGGATAAATTTACAGTTAACCATTACTCAGAAAATCCATGGGTACAGAAGGTGTGACTTCAGTGTTTATAAGGAGCAGGTTGAGAGTCGTTGGATCGGACTAGCCGTTGCTGGCTCAACCAAGGCCTCTCGATACTCATCTTTGTTTGTGCCGGGAGTCGAGATTGCAAACCTGTGAATGAAGTTACAGTTTCTCTCTCTTACTTGCAAGTTCTAGAGAAAACACAAACCGGTAGAAGAAATGTTCGGACTCGTTCGCAAGCATATGACACAGTGTATAATATTAACACCAATACACAGCATATAATATTAACACCAATGCCTGAAATTCCTCTATATGGATTGCCAAGGTCTGAACTCTGAAGCCATATATGAAAATTCCCAGTACATTAAAAACAAAGTAAGTACATTAAAAACAAAGTAACTATCTGTTGTTGCAGATATACAGACTTGAAGACTCAGTAGGGCTCAAAATCATATATGATCCGATATCAAAAGGCTGCTAAAGATCATTTTATAGTTATACACCAAGTTTAAATTGTTTTTTAGAGGAAACTTCAAAAGCTATCTCGGTCAATTCAAATAGTTCAATATAAATTTATAGGGTTATCATCACAGATATCATCTATCAGGCTAGAGCTAGCCTGACACCATTTCTCTCTTCCTCTTTTATATACTTTTCTCATTTCTTTATCACGGATTTCCTTCTGCTTCTTTTGGCTCTGTTAAGTTAAAATATAAAAATCTCAATTACACATAAAATTATCTAACTTATAAAACAAGTTTAAGTAGAGATCTAAAAGTTCTTTCACCTTAATAAATCGCACACCCCGCAATTGTTCAAGTGTCTGCCGCCTCCGAGGAAGGACCCCCTTTGATCTCAGCTCTCTACTCCTCTGATCACATTCAACTTGCAGCTCTTTTATCTGGCGCTCGATTGCTAGTTTTTCCTCCTTGGGAGCCTCACCAAATTGTGCAAGCCTCAATCTTACACACCTTGAAATTAGTTCCTCGTCCTTGGGTTCTGACGGATTAATATGGCTCTGTAGAAAAATAAGCACATTTCACGTTAATACAAACAATAATAATTGGAAGAAAGATCGAATTTATGAAGTTGTTAATTAAGGTGTAGATATAATATTCAATTATGGATAAAAAGTTGTTAATTAGGGGGGCTTACACCCGAATTTCGAAGGACACCACTATAACACTATTTAGTAGATCCGTCAGTGAGGCTTTAACAAGTTAGAAAACCACAAGAAACATAAACCTTGTAAAATGAAACAAAGTCAGCAGCTGCGGAGAGATGACTTGCTCCACAAGTATCCACCTTGCATTCCCAAATACGGTCAAGTGGTTCTGGACCTCCCATTATTGGGTTGAGGAAGCGAGGAACCTCAACTTTTTCACACACATGCATGAAAGTGGTATCACGCTTGCTAATTTTGCGCTTAGGAGTTCCAATCTGCTTGCTTCTCTTCACTATCTGTGCAGCCTGATTAACATGAACTACAAAAGCCTTCGCCAAAAACCGAAATGCTGCCTGAGAATTCAAAAACAACCTACTCAGCGAACGAAATAAAAATTCAGTTGCTTCCCTGAGCTAAATAATCAAATGCTTATCTCTTTATCAGGGATTATTATATAAGTACCCTACAAGTTACTTTAATATATATATATATATATGAACTTTTAAACGTGTAGACACACACACGGTACATACCTTGTTGTCTGCCAGATTTTGCACAATAGCAAGTCCAGCATTGACAGGTGCAAGAAGGCCCATAAATACTGCAAAACAGGGTCTGTTTTGCGGAGTGTGTCTGAGGAACTGATAGCGGCCATAGCAGACTTCTGAGGCATAAACAGGTCTTACCTTGTAGCGCTCCAACCAACTGAAACAATGATAGGATCCTTTGATTTCAATAATTTCAAATGCCAGCTATGTAGCTCAAGTTTCACCTGGAAGAGGAAACAAAATTCAATTGCGTTTACAGCTGTGTTACGTGACACGTCGAGATTTTTTTTTAAGTCTGACACACGCCGGACATGGCTCACTTATCGAGGAATATAAAAGAAAATAGCTACATGGATATATTCTCTTAGTTGTCAGCATATTCTCATAGAAGTTTTACTTAAAAAGTTATTCTTTAAGCTCTATTTTTAGTAATAGATAGGTATCTAAATCTCCATTAAGTACAGCCGTAAATAATTATTTTGCAATACAAAGATATTCTCTAAATATTGTCACTTGCTATCTACGGTAAACTACTTATCTACTTTATGTCTACCTTGTCTCCGTTTTCTAGTTTTTTAAGTTGTTGTGTCAAAGTAACATACTGGACACAAGACAACGTGTCCATGTCGTTGTAACACAGGTTTAAAGTAAACAGATGAAGTGTCTTAATAAAAATTACAATCAAACATCGAAGTATAATAACCTGAATACATCCAACAGCTTCTTCTTCAGTAGTGATACCTCCAACGAGAATAGGATGACAAGGATTATGATTTTTAACCATCTCAAATGGAACATCGTGGAACTTAAAGCGAACATAAGTCCCTGCTCTGCAACATTCGTCCTCTGTCCAGGTTGACTCAGCAAGATCGCTAACAACATATGGTACATGAAATGGATCAGCTAAGCTTGTCACACTAGCTAACGGGAAATCACCAACTCCAGCAATATGCACCTGTCAATACACCTTAAGTCAGTGCATAACAAAATTTTATGTACATGCTAAACATGAAGGATTACAGTGTATTATGTGACAGAACAAGACGAATATGTCCATAAAAGTTGTTTCTAGTTTCAAGCAGTCATAGAACAAAAAGCAAGTCTGTCACCAGTTAACCTAGCTAAAAAATAAGTACCTTAGTTCCTGCCTCGATGTGACATCCTCGAAGGTACCCTTCCAAGATAATGTTTCTCGGGCATTCTTTATCCATTTGGACTGTCTCTTGAGGAGTGACATCTTTAAAATGATCTACCAGCATATAAGTACGTGCAGCTCGCCATGACGAAGGATGGAATTCCATGGTGGATATGTAGCTTGCCAGTTTTCCAATTTGATCCTTCAAGTACCTGTTAACCACCAAATAAGCAGAATAAGACAATTTTGATTGGCATTTCTTAAATACACTGTTTTCCACTTTAAGGTGAGTCCCACAGGTAACAAGGTTTGACCATTAAAGAAAATAACTAATCAGATGGGCAAAAGAATTACACGAAGCTACTTTGCAGTATTTATGTTAGAAACTTACATTGTATTATGAAGACCAGATAAGCAAAACACTTGTGCTCCTTTGCATATTTCAGTCTGAAACTGGTCCAAGAGGCGCTGCTGAGTCTTTGCGAGTACGTATTCATTCTTGAAGCTATCAAGATATGTAAGCACCCCCATGACCTTGGGCATGCCATGAACTTTTAAGAGTTCAAGGAACTCGAATGTTTCCTGAAATCATATTAATTAGTTTGTTTGAAGATTGAATGTACATATTCAAAGGTCCTACACTTGTGTATTACAAAAGTTGAAGGGTAAAAAACAAAGGGGTAATAGCAGACATACCATCTCAAACTCATAACCCGCATCCACAAGGAATATCACAGCATCAGCATACTTTGCAGCATCAATCATGCCATTGACATTATTCGGGCACTCCACAAACTGTATCCGCCTTTTGCCTCCTAAGACAAAACACTCGACCAAAAGACATCATGTGGCTATTGACAGGAGAATAAATCAAGATATACATATATGAAACAATTAAATAAACATACCTGCTACAATTCTAACGGGACCTGCGGCGATGTCAGAATGACGCCCCTTGGTATAGAAATTCACCAGACACTTTATTAAGAGAGTTTTACCGACCTACAACAGAAATTTGTATTCAATAAACCAAATTATTTAAAAACTAGCAAGAAATTTCACAGATACAGATACTCTCCTGAGGGAGTTCATTACATAGATTAGTTAGACAAGCCTCATTTATAAATTCAACAGAAACAGGAAGGGAACATCAAACCCATAAACCCTAATTGTCTTCAATCATTGATTACCTTGGGAGGTCCGTGAACAACTATAATATATGGGGGCAGTTCTTGTTCACTAGTAAGATCTGGATCCTTCAGGTGATGATTAGTAGAACGCTACAATTAACACAAATAGACAGATAAATAAAAGCAAAAAAATAAATAAATGGAAAACCCTAAAATCAAAAGAGACAGATGGAGCGTACCACACCACAACTCTCCATATTGTGGACCTTTACGTATGAAACACCATATTCGATGTATGAATCTTCTTCCTGCCGGATATTACTAGACGAAGAGGCCATTGAGGGAGTGTAGAAGTTGAGATTACGAGACGACGAAGCCATTGAGGGCGTGTAGAAGTTGAGAGTGGGAGAGGAGAACTAAGAAAGAAATATGATTGTTAGGCTTTAGGTTTGAGCTTTTCAATAGATGGATGGTTTCGAATCTTTCGGTCAGCCAGAGTTCTGTCTATTTCTGGCATGTTCCCGGCCATAATTTCAGGCCATAAATGGAGAAATGGACAAAACCCACTTCTCTTAATTCTTCAGCAGAAACCCCTAAAAACACTTCCATCGTTGTAATCAAATGATAACAGCTCCCATATACTTCAACTTCTTTCTTCATTTTTCACTCCGTAAAAATCAGCTTCACTCTCACTCGTCGCCACTCACACAACCAACGCCACCAACACCAAGAACTGACCACCACCACCGACGACCACCACCATCGGTTTCCACTCATGGTCAAGACAGATCAATAAAGATTAGAAAGGTGAAACTGAAGCTATTGTCAGATCGAATCAAGACGAATGAAGACGTTTTGTTGATATTAGGTTTGAGTCGATGTTGCAAACAAGGAGATGAACCGAAGAAATCAGGGAGATGAAGGTGCCGCATCAATTTAATGAAGGAGAAGATCGATGAAGTTGTCAAGCAATGATTAGAAGAAGGGGCTTGCGAAGACCGCGTAGATGGAGATTTCGATTTCGTAATTTTTTGACTCGATGATTTGCGTGTTTTCTTCTACCCATCATCTTAACACATATTTTCTGGGATCTCGTAATTATTTTTCGTGCTTGTTGTCCCGGATTGGTGCTATTGTTAATGAGATGAGAGTTCTTCTTTCCTCATGACGTAATAAGATCGGGGTTAGTTATGAATCTCGTGATAAATTAGAGACGGGTACAACTCGTATTAGGTGTTGGACTACGATTGCTAAATTATGGAGCCGTGACCCAAATTGGGGCAAATTTGTGAATCAAATAGGGAAGAGATGGACCTGAGTATTGAAGGAAACCGAATGGAAGTAATATACCGTTGCCGTTTTGCTCACATGGCCGAACGGGTTTATCAGAGATTCAATTCTTGATAGTAAGAATCAAAGAAGCCGAATTTGAAATGAGACAGTTGATGTTTTTTAAGTGAAGGCACATGGATGTGATGTTGCCGTAATATTGTGTGCAACTGAGATGAGTCTCGTAGTATTTTTGGTAAGGTCGAGTTGGTTGGTGAAGCAATTGCAGGTGACTAGGTAGTATGGTTGAACACATTGCGCTTTTCGCTAAGATGATGCAAGGTGTCTCATTGCTGTTGTCAATGGAGACAATCATAAATTATTGCTGATGCTCAAGGGAATGCATTGCGGTTCGGGTGCAACTCGCTAGCGGTCGCCTTGTTTGCAATTGCACCAGGTGCTTTTTTTTTGTGTTGTATGTGAGATGTTATACTAACAAAGAAGCGTAGACAAGCAGTAAATGGTAAGGTTTGTAACAAGAAAGGAGGATAATTCGATGTGTTAGAGTTGAGATTCTTGGAAGGTGCACTCGTAAATGAGCAGATGTGTTCAATTTCAAAGCTGATGGAGAAAGAATAGTCGGTGGATTTGAGAAAGGCAACTGCAGAGAATGGTGCTTTTATGAGGAGTTTGTGGCTGTGCTTCAAGTTGTTGCCGGAGTCAAATGAAATGCAACGACAATGTCTCAAGTCAAACTTGTTGCACAAGCAATGATGCTTTTAATGGGCGCAGCAGTTTGCTTGAGCTAGATTTTGGGGACAATTTGATTCGCATTTGAGGCAACTTGAGTTAGTTGCTTCCATATGTGGAGACAACTTGACCAAGTTTCTTTCACTTTTGGAGGCAACTTGAGCTAGTTGATTCCGCATTGGAGGCAACTTGAGCTAGTTGATTCCAATGGAGCAGAATCCTTGGTTATGTTTTTTGGGTCCATTTATTCATCCTCAAATTATCTTATACATATATATCTTAGAGTATTTGTAGACGAATTTGTGGTGCAATGGTAACACAATGTTGTGTTGAGTTGCCGATAATAGTTGTGATGTCAGGTGCTCATGTTTTGAAAGTCAAGAGAGTATGAATGCTTAGGAAGCCGAGAAGGAACTCAATATAAATCCAAAGATTTGGAAGCAGAACAAGAAGAGCACGTTGTGTGTTGCTGATGGTGTTTGAGTAGGGTATGGAAGTGACTCGCATCTATTGGCTCATGTTGCAAGTGTGCATAGACGGTTGTAATATGAAGTCAAGGTAGAGTTGCGTAGCATAGACGGAGGGTGTGGTGTTGTATGGTGGTTGCTTAAATTGCTATTGAACACCTGGTGTGGCGAACCTGTGTGCAATGAGTAGCACAACCGATCATATGTCGAAGATGTGTGTTCATTCACACTAGGTTCACTTATTTTTGTATAATTTTTTTTTTTTAGAGACATGCAAGTCGCTCCATGTAATGGAGACAACTTAAAGTTAGTTGCTTTCACTTTTTTTAAGACAACTTTGTGCTAGTTGCCTTATTGTTGAAGACAATCCTTGAGCTAGTTGCCTCCGATATGGACAATAACTTCAAGAAGTTGGACTCCACATGGGCGGTGGTGGCTGCGCGCGCGATGGTGGTTGACTCATGCGATGGCTGGGCGGCTGGCGCGGTGCTCGTTGTTAAGGCCACGGTGGTAGTGGACAGTGGTGGTGTCTGCTAGCGGCGACGGTGGTTGGTGGTGGTGGTGGACAAGGTGGTGGCTGGCTGTGGTGGTGGCCTGTGGTAGTGGTCAATGGTGGTGGTGGTGGCCTGGGTGTGGTGTGCTGGCCTGTGGTGGCGGCTCTGGTGCGGTGGTCGCTTCGTGGTGGTTAGTTGCCGGGTCGCCGTGCGGTGGTGGTCGGGTGGTGGTGGTGGTGGTGGTAAGGTGGTGGCAAAGGGGTGGACAAAGGGTGGTGGTTGGCTGTGACAGTGTGGGCATTAGAAATATTTTTTTTTTATTTTTTTATTTTTTGAATAGTGGTGGTGGTGGCTTTGTATATTCACTATATAAAAGAGGGTAATTTAGTAATGTATTAGGCTTAGGGTATTTGTAAAGTTCATAAGGGTATTTTTGCAAAGGGTCTCCTAGTAGGCATATATAATATTCCTTTATTGTAATTGTAATCGGGTATCGGGTCCTGGCTTAAGTCGGGTCTAGTGGGTCAAGCCGCACCGAACTGGACCATATGGCTCCCATGAAGCATCGGTTGTGGTTAATCTTGATCCCACCAATTTTTGGAAACATATCAAAGTTCTTTTTCGTTATCTAATATAATTGGTCATTTGTTATATATCAAACAAACTATAATCGATTTAATGAGCCATTCGCAGCTTCACAGTCTGAATTAGTTCATACTTACACATGCATGGCTTAATCTTTGAGACAAGCATATGACTACTGGCAGGATCAACCAGGTAGCATTCTCAATGACGCCATCTTTCTGGCACGGACCGTCGTCGGAATTTCACCGTCTCCAATAGAACTAGCAAGCCAATCCACTCAAGGAAAGCCCAAACTTGCAAGAGCACCTGGGACAAATCATTCCGAGCGAACACTCCGGGAAGAAGATAGCAGTCGATTTTGGAAATCCTTTTTCTGGGGCTTGGAAAATACTCCGAGCTCCCAATGGCATCATCGGCATCCAAGGGAACAAAAAGATCTCATGCTCCATGAGAACGGGATAATAATATCACCGAACAATGGGAACACGAGACCCTTGTCGAGTACCATCTCGCGCCACCCAAGAGCAGGCGAGAGGCAATAGAAGCGAGGGACAAAATCTATACCTTCTCGATAGGTAGGCAACACAGAACTAAACGGGTGTTTTCCAAAGGAAAACATGGGACGGGATGAAGAGGTAATCGGGCTTGCTGCTCGCCCCCAGAGCGGAGAGCCAACCAGCACACAAGAACCAAACACCACTCATACGCCAACACGTATTGTCCGTCAAAGAAACAACCGTCTCCAGTAGAACTAGCAAGCCAAGCCACTTAAGGCAAGCCAATCTTGCACGAACACCGGGGACAAATCATTCCAAGAGAACACGCTGTGCGTGAAAAATATATTATTTGACCAACGATTTCCTTCTCGTCTTGCAAGGGAAAAACCCAAGCAATGCCGAAAATTATTCGGCCGGGGACTTACACAGTTGCCGCATGAATATGAGCCAACTGATGCCAAACACGATCGAGTGACTTCCAACTTGGAGGAATGAAGCTTCACGCGCTTGGCCAAACTTGCAAATTGCAAGATGAGGCTTCACGTGCTTGGCCAAACCTGCAAATTGCAAGAGTAAAGCTTCACTGAGCTGGGGACTTACACAATTGGCGCATGAAGATGAGCCAACTGATGCCAAACCAACTATTTTACCAACCAACGTCCCTTCCCTATATATGTCTTATTCGCATTTCTACAAATAGGATTATGGGAGGAAAATCATTCATCAACTCCCCGAGGCCGGATCTTGCCGAGGCCTAGCCCAAATGAAGCTTCATTATGACCGAGGGACTTCCAACTTGTAAGAATGAAGCTTCATCGTGCTAGGCCGGATCACAACTTGGAGGAATGAAGCTTCACTCGCTTGGCCAAACTTGCAAATTGCAAGATGAGGCTTCACGTGCTTGGCCAAACCAACTATTTTTCCCAACCAACGTCCCTTCCCTATATATGTCTTATTCGCATTTCTACAAATAGGATTAGGGAGGAAAAATCATTCATCAACTCCCCGAGGCCGGATCTTGCCGAGGCCTAGCCCAAATGAAGCTTCATTATGACCGAGGGACTTCCAACTTGTAAGAATGAAGCTTCATCGTGCTAGGCCGGATCGCAACTTGGAGGAATGAAGCTTCACGTGCTTGGCCAAACTTGCAAATTGCAAGATGAGGCTTCACGTGCTTGGCCAAACCCGCAAATTGCAAGAGTGAAGCTTCACTCAGCTGGGACTTACACAATTGGCGCATGAAGATGAGCCAACTGATGCCAAACCAACTATTTTTCCCAACCAACGTCCCTTCCCTATATATGTCTTATTCGCATTTCTACAAATAGGATTAGGGGAGGAAAAATCATTCATCAACTCCCCGAGGCCGGATCTTGCCGAGGCCTAGCCCAAATGAAGCTTCATTATGACCGAGGGACTTCCAACTTGTAAGAATGAAGCTTCATCGTGCTAGGCCGGATCGCAACTGGAGGAATGAAGCTTCACTGCTTGGCCAAACTTGCAAATTGCAAGATGAGGCTTCACGTGCTTGGCCAAACCTGCAAATTGCAAGAGTGAAGCTTCACTCAGCTGGGGACTTACACAATTGGCGCATGAGGATGAGCCAATTGATGCCAAACCAACTATTTTTCCCAACCAACGTCCCTTCCCTATATATGTCTTATTCGCATTTCTACAAATAGGATTAGGGAGGAAAAATCATTCATCAACTCCCCGAGGCCGGATCTTGCCGAGGCCTAGCCCAAATGAAGCTTCATTATGACCGAGGGACTTCCAACTTGTAAGAATGAAGCTTCATCGTGCTAGGCCGGATCGCAACTTGGAGGAATGAAGCTTCACTGCTTGGCCAAACTTGCAAATTGCAAGATGAGGCTTCACGTGCTTGGCCAAACCTGCAAATTGCAAGAGTGAAGCTTCACTCAGCTGGGACTTACACAATTGGCGCATGATGATGAGCCAATTGATGCCAAACCAACTATTTTTCCCAACCAACGTCCCTTCCCTATATATGTCTTATTCGCATTTCTACAAATAGGATTAGGGAGGAAAAATCATTCATCAACTCCCCGAGGCCGGATCTTGCCGAGGCCTAGCCCAAATGAAGCTTCATTATGACCGAGGGACTTCCAACTTGTAAGAATGAAGCTTCATCGTGCTAGGCCGGATCGCAACTTGGAGGAATGAAGCTTCACTCGCTTGGCCAAACTTGCAAATTGCAAGATGAGGCTTCACGTGCTTGGCCAAACCTGCAAATTGCAAGAGTGAAGCTTCACTCAGCTGGGACTTACACAATTGGCGCATGAGGATGAGCCAACTGATGCCAAACCAACTATTTTTCCCAACCAACGTCCCTTCCCTATATATGTCTTATTCGCATTTCTACAAATAGGATTAGGGGAGGAAAATCATTCATCAACTCCCCGAGGCCGGATCTTGCCGAGGCCTAGCCCAAATGAAGCTTCATTATGACCGAGGGACTTCCAACTTGTAAGAATGAAGCTTCATCGTGCTAGGCCGGATCGCAACTTGGAGGAATGAAGCTTCACTCGCTTGGCCAAACTTGCAAATTGCAAGATGAGGCTTCACGTGCTTGGCCAAACCTCCAAATTGCAAGAGTGAAGCTTCACTCACTGGGACTTACACAATTGGCGCATGAGGATGAGCCAATTGATGCCAAACCAACTATTTTTCCCAACCAACGTCCCTTCCCTATATATGTCTTATTCGCATTTCTACAAATAGGATTAGGGAGGAAAAATCATTCATCAACTCCCCGAGGCCGGATCTTGCCGAGGCCTAGCCCAAATGAAGCTTCATTATGACCGAGGGACTTCCAACTTGTAAGAATGAAGCTTCATCGTGCTAGGCCGGATCGCAACTTGGAGGAATGAAGCTTCACGTGCTTGGCCAAACCTGCAAATTGCAAGAGTGAAGCTTCACTGCTTGGCCAAACCTGCAAATTGCAAGAGTGAAGCTTCACTCAGCTGGGGACTTACACAATTGGCGCATGAGGATGAGCCAACTGATGCCAAACCAACTATTTTTCCCAACCAACGTCCCTTCCCTATATATGTCTTATTCGCATTTCTACAAATAGGATTAGGGAGGAAAAATCATTCATCAACTCCCCGAGGCCGGATCTTGCCGAGGCCTAGCCCAAATGAAGCTTCATTATGACCGAGGGACTTCCAACTTGTAAGAATGAAGCTTCATCGTGCTAGGCCGGATCGCAACTTGGAGGAATGAAGCTTCACTCGCTTGGCCAAACTTGCAAATTGCAAGATGAGGCTTCACGTGCTTGGCCAAACCCGCAAATTGCAAGAGTGAAGCTTCACTCAGCTGGGGACTTACACAATTGGCGCATGAGGATGAGCCAACTGATGCCAAACCAACTATTTTTCCCAACCAACGTCCCTTCACTATATATGTCTTATTCGCATTTCTACAAATAGGATTGGGGAGGAAAAATCATTCATCAACTCCCCGAGGCCGGATCTTGCCGAGGCCTAGCCCAAATGAAGCTTCATTATGACCGAGGGACTTCCAACTTGTAAGAATGAAGCTTCATCGTGCTAGGCCGGATCGCAACTTGGAGGAATGAAGCTTCACTCGCTTGGCCAAACTTGCAAATTGCAAGATGAGGCTTCACGTGCTTGGCAAAACCTGCAAATTGCAAGAGTGAAGCTTCACTCAGCTGGGGACTTACACAATTGGCGCATGAGGATGAGCCAACTGATGCCAAACC
>JAJJWW010017358.1:175000-177500 GCA_023531295.1 Papaver armeniacum
ATTTTTCCCAACCAACGTCCCTTCCCTATATATGTCTTATTCGCATTTCTACAAATAGGATTAGGGGAGGAAAAATCATTCATCAACTCCCCGAGGCCGGATCTTGCCGAGGCCTAGCCCAAATGAAGCTTCATTATGACCGAGGGACTTCCAACTTGTAAGAATGAAGCTTCATCGTGCTAGGCCGGATCGCAACTTGGAGGAATGAAGCTTCATCGTGCTTGGCCAAACTTGCAAATTGCAAGATGAGGCTTCACGTGCTTGGCCAAACCTGCAAATTGCAAGAGTGAAGCTTCACTCAGCTGGGGACTTACACAATTGGCGCATGAGGATGAGCCAATTGATGCCAAACCAACTATTTTTCCCAACCAACGTCCCTTCCCTATATATGTCTTATTCGCATTTCTACAAATAGGATTAGGGGAGGAAAAATCATTCATCAACTCCCCGAGGCCGGATCTTGCCGAGGCCTAGCCCAAATGAAGCTTCATTATGACCGAGGGACTTCCAACTTGTAAGAATGAAGCTTCATCGTGCTAGGCCGGATCGCAACTTGGAGGAATGAAGCTTCACTCGCTTGGCCAAACTTGCAAATTGCAAGATGAGGCTTCACGTGCTTGGCCAAACCCCGCAAATTGCAAGAGTGAAGCTTCACTCAGCTGGGGACTTACACAATTGGCGCATGAGGATGAGCCAATTGATGCCAAACCAACTATTTTTCCCAACCAACGTCCCTTCCCTATATATGTCTTATTCGCATTTCTACAAAAAGGATTAGGGGGGGGAAAATCATTCATCAACTCCCCGAGGCCGGATCTTGCCGAGGCCTAGCCCAAATGAAGCTTCATTATGACCGAGGGACTTCCAACTTGTAAGAATGAAGCTTCATCGTGCTAGGCCGGATCGCAACTTGGAGGAATGAAGCTTCACTCACTTGGCCAAACTTGCAAATTGCAAGATGAGGCTTCACGTGCTTGGCCAAACCTGCAAATTGCAAGAGTGAAGCTTCACTCAGCTGGGGACTTACACAATTGGCGCATGAGGATGAGCCAATTGATGCCAAACCAACTATTTTTCCCAACCAACGTCCCTTCCCTATATATGTCTTATTCGCATTTCTACAAATAGGATTAGGGGAGGAAAAATCATTCATCAACTCCCCGAGGCCGGATCTTGCCGAGGCCTAGCCCAAATGAAGCTTCATTATGACCGAGGGACTTCCAACTTGTAAGAATGAAGCTTCATCGTGCTAGGCCGGATCGCAACTTGGAGGAATGAAGCTTCACGTGCTTGGCCAAACTTGCAAATTGCAAGATGAGGCTTCACGTGCTTGGCCAAACCTGCAAATTGCAAGAGTGAAGCTTCACACAGCAGGGGACTTACACAATTGGCGCATGAGGATGAGCCAATTGATGCCAAACCAACTATTTTTCCCAACCAACGTCCCTTCCCTATATATGTCTTATTCGCATTTCTACAAATAGGATTAGGGAGGAAAAATCATTCATCAACTCCCCGAGGCCGGATCTTGCCGAGGCCTAGCCCAAATGAAGCTTCATTATGACCGAGGGACTTCCAACTTGTAAGAATGAAGCTTCATCGTGCTAGGCCGGATCGCAACTTGGAGGAATGAAGCTTCACGTGCTTGGCCAAACTTGCAAATTGCAAGATGAGGCTTCACGTGCTTGGCCAAACCTGCAAATTGCAAGAGTGAAGCTTCACTCAGCAGGGCACTTACACAATTGGCGCATGAGGATGAGCCAATTGATGCCAAACCAACTATTTTTCCCAACCAACGTCCCTTCCCTATATATGTCTTATTCGCATTTCTACAAATAGGATTAGGGGAGGAAAAATCATTCATCAACTCCCCGAGGCGGGATCTTGCCGAGGCCTAGCCCAAATGAAGCTTCATTATGACCGAGGGACTTCCAACTTGTAAGAATGAAGCTTCATCGTGCTAGGCCGGATCGCAACTTGGAGGAATGAAGCTTCACTGGCTTGGCCAAACTTGCAAATTGCAAGATGAGGCTTCACGTGCTTGGCCAAACCTGCAACTTGCAAGAGTGAAGCTTCACTCACTGGGACTTACACAATTGGCGCATGAGGATGAGCCAACTGATGCCAAACCAACTATTTTTCCCAACCAACGTCCCTTCCCTATATATGTCTTATTCGCATTTCTACAAATAGGATTAGGGGAGGAAAAAATCATTCATCAACTCCCCGAGGCCGGATCCGGCCATCTTGGCTGTACATGGACATGGCAAGCTAGCATATCACGGCCTTCTTGGCTGAGCGCTCGACCTCCAAGCTTGCAGCTTGCATATCACGGCCGTCTTGGCCGAGCGCTCGATCCGGCAAGCTCCCAGCTTTCAAGCCCGGCCATGATGGCTGAGCTTCGTCCAGGCCTGCTTGCAGCGTCCAGCCATGATGGCTGAGCATTCGATCCGTCAAGTGTCTAGTGTTGCATTTCGAGTATGACCAAGCAATTTTTGGC
>JAJJWW010017358.1:187500-192500 GCA_023531295.1 Papaver armeniacum
AATTGGCGCATGAGGATGAGCCAATTGATGCCAAACCAACTATTTTTCCCAACCAACGTCCCTTCCCTATATATGTCTTATTCGCATTTCTACAAATAGGATTAGGGGAGGAAAAATCATTCATCAACTCCCCGAGGCCGGATCTTGCCGAGGCCTAGCCCAAATGAAGCTTCATTATGACCGAGGGACTTCCAACTTGTAAGAATGAAGCTTCATCGTGCTAGGCCGGATCGCAACTTGGAGGAATGAAGCTTCACTCGCTTGGCCAAACTTGCAAATTGCAAGATGAGGCTTCACGTGCTTGGCCAAACCTGCAAATTGCAAGAGTGAAGCTTCACTCACTGGGACTTACACAATTGGCGCATGAGGATGAGCCAATTGATGCCAAACCAACTATTTTTCCCAACCAACGTCCCTTCCCTATATATGTCTTATTCGCATTTCTACAAATAGGATTAGGGGAGGAAAAATCATTCATCAACCCCCGAGGCCGGATCTTGCCGAGGCCTAGCCCAAATGAAGCTTCATTATGACCGAGGGACTTCCAACTTGTAAGAATGAAGCTTCATCGTGCTAGGCCGGATCGCAACTTGGAGGAATGAAGCTTCACTCGCTTGGCCAAACTTGCAAATTGCAAGATGAGGCTTCACGTGCTTGGCCAAACTGCAAATTGCAAGAGTGAAGCTTCACTCAGCTGGGTACTTACACAATTGGCGCATGAGGATGAGCCAACTGATGCCAAACCAACTATTTTTCCCAACCAACGTCCCTTCCCTATATATGTCTTATTCGCATTTCTACAAATAGGATTAGGGAGGAAAAATCATTCATCAACTCCCCGAGGCCGGATCTTGCCGAGGCCTAGCCCAAATGAAGCTTCATTATGACCGAGGGACTTCCAACTTGTAAGAATGAAGCTTCATCGTGCTAGGCCGGATCGCAACTTGGAGGAATGAAGCTTCATCGTGCTTGGCCAAACTTGCAAATTGCAAGATGAGGCTTCACGTGCTTGGCCAAACCTGCAAATTGCAAGAGTGAAGCTTCACTCAGCTGGGGACTTACACAATTGGCGCATGAGGATGAGCCAATTGATGCCAAACCAACTATTTTTCCCAACCAACGTCCCTTCCCTATATATGTCTTATTCGCATTTCTACAAATAGGATTAGGGAGGAAAAATCATTCATCAACTCCCCGAGGCCGGATCTTGCCGAGGCCTAGCCCAAATGAAGCTTCATTATGACCGAGGGACTTCCAACTTGTAAGAATGAAGCTTCATCGTGCTAGGCCGGATCGCAACTTGGAGGAATGAAGCTTCACTCGCTTGGCCAAACTTGCAAATTGCAAGATGAGGCTTCACGTGCTTGGCCAAACCTGCAAATTGCAAGAGTGAAGCTTCACTCGCTTGGACTTACACAATTGGCGCATGAGGATGAGCCAATTGATGCCAAACCAACTATTTTTCCCAACCAACGTCCCTTCCCTATATATGTCTTATTCGCATTTCTACAAATAGGATTAGGGGAGGAAAAATCATTCATCAACTCCCCGAGGCCGGATCTTGCCGAGGCCTAGCCCAAATGAAGCTTCATTATGACCGAGGGACTTCCAACTTGTAAGAATGAAGCTTCATCGTGCTAGGCCGGATCGCAACTTGGAGGAATGAAGCTTCACTCGCTTGGCCAAACTTGCAAATTGCAAGATGAGGCTTCACGTGCTTGGCCAAACCTGCAAATTGCAAGAGTGAAGCTTCACTCTTACACAATTGGCGCATGAGGATGAGCCAATTGATGCCAAACCAACTATTTTTCCCAACCAACGTCCCTTCCCTATATATGTCTTATTCGCATTTCTACAAATAGGATTAGGGGAGGAAAAATCATTCATCAACTCCCCGAGGCCGGATCTTGCCGAGGCCTAGCCCAAATGAAGCTTCATTATGACCGAGGGACTTCCAACTTGTAAGAATGAAGCTTCATCGTGCTAGGCCGGATCGCAACTTGGAGGAATGAAGCTTCACTCGCTTGGCCAAACTTGCAAATTGCAAGATGAGGCTTCACGTGCTTGGCAAAACCTGCAAATTGCAAGAGTGAAGCTTCACTCAGCTGGGGACTTACACAATTGGCGCATGAGGATGAGCCAACTGATGCCAAACCAACTATTTTTCCCAACCAACGTCCCTTCCCTATATATGTCTTATTCGCATTTCTACAAATAGGATTAGGGGGAGGAAAAATCATTCATCAACTCCCCGAGGCCGGATCCGGCCATCTTGGCTGTACATGGACATGGCAAGCTAGCATATCACGGCCTTCTTGGCTGAGCGCTCGACCCTCCAAGCTTGCAGCTTGCATATCACGGCCGTCTTGGCCGAGCGCTCGTTCCGGCAAGCTCCCAGCTTTCAAGCCCGGCCATGATGGCTGAGCTTCGTCCAGGCCTGCTTGCAGCGTCCAGCCATGATGGCTGAGCATTCGATCCGTCAAGTGTCTAGTGTTGCATTTCGAGTATGACCAAGCAATTTTTGGCTTCAAAATTGGTCCAAATGTGTTGCCATGGGCTTCCAACGAGTTTTGGGACATATCTGTTTTTGGACTTCCAACCAACTCCCCTCCCTATATATGTCTTATTCGCATTTCTACAAGTAGGATTAGGGGAGGAAAAAACATTCATCAACTCCCCGAGGCCGGATCCGGCCATCTTGGCTGTACATGGACATGGCAAGCTAGCATATCACGGCCTTCTTGGCTGAGCGCTCGACCCTCCAAGCTTGCAGCTTGCATATCACGGCCGTCTTGGCCGAGCGCTCGATCCGGCAAGCTCGCAGCTTTCAAGCCCGGCCATGATGGCTGAGCTTCGTCCAGGCCTGCTTGCAGCGTCCAGCCATGATGGCTGAGCATTCGATCCGTCAAGTGTCTAGTGTTGCATTTCGAGTATGACCAAGCAATTTTTGGCTTCAAAATTGGTCCAAATGTGTTGCCATGGGCTTCCAACGAGTTTTGGGACATATCTTGTTTTTGGACTTCCAACCAACTCCCCTCCCTATATATGTCTTATTCGCATTTCTACAAGTAGGATTAGGGAGGAAAAATTCATCATCAACTCCCCG
The DNA here is from genome assembly GCA_023531295.1 of Papaver armeniacum. NCBI lineage: Eukaryota > Viridiplantae > Streptophyta > Magnoliopsida > Ranunculales > Papaveraceae > Papaver > Papaver armeniacum. The sequence goes on from JAJJWW010017358.1 coordinate 190,607, forward strand.
AGGCCGGATCCGGCCATCTTGGCTGTACATGGACATGGCAAGCTAGCATATCACGGCCTTCTTGGCTGAGCGCTCGACCCTCCAAGCTTGCAGCTTGCATATCACGGCCGTCTTGGCCGAGCGCTCGATCCGGCACGCTCGCAGCTTCCACGCCCGGCCATGATGGCTGAGCTTCGTCCAGGCCTGCTTGCAGCGTCCAGCCATGATGGCTGAGCATTCGATCCGTCAAGTGTCTAGTGTTGCATTTCGAGTATGACCAAGCAATTTTTGGCTTCAAAATTGGTCCAAATGTGTTGCCATGGGCTTCCAACGAGTTTTGGGACATATCTTGTTTTTGGACTTCCAACCAACTCCCCCTCCCTATATATGTCTTATTCGCATTTCTACAAGTAGGATTAGGGGAGGAAAACATTCATCAACTCCCCGAGGCCGGATCCGGCCATCTTGGCTGTACATGGACATGGCAAGCTAGCATATCACGGCCTTCTTGGCTGAGCGCTCGACCCTCCAAGCTTGCAGCTTGCATATCACGGCCGTCTTGGCCGAGCGCTCGATCCGGCAAGCTCCCAGCTTTCAAGCCCGGCCATGATGGCTGAGCTTCGTCCAGGCCTGCTTGCAGCGTCCAGCCATGATGGCTGAGCATTCGATCCGTCAAGTGTCTAGTGTTGCATTTCGAGTATGACCAAGCAATTTTTGGCTTCAAAATTGGTCCAAATGTGTTGCCATGGGCTTCCAACGAGTTTTGGGACATATCTTGTTTTTGGACTTCCAACCAACCCCCCTCCCTATATATGTCTTATTCGCATTTCTACAAGTAGGATTAGGGAGGAAAACATTCATCAACTCCCCGAGGCCGGATCCGGCCATCTTGGCTGTACATGGACATGGCAAGCTAGCATATCACGGCCTTCTTGGCTGAGCGCTCGACCCTCCAAGCTTGCAGCTTGCATATCACGGCCGTCTTGGCCGAGCGCTCGATCCGGCAAGCAAGCTCCCAGCTTTCAAGCCCGGCCATGATGGCTGAGCTTCGTCCAGGCCTGCTTGCAGCGTCCAGCCATGATGGCTGAGCATTCGATCCGTCAAGTGTCTAGTGTTGCATTTCGAGTATGACCAAGCAATTTTTGGCTTCAAAATTGGTCCAAATGTGTTGCCATGGGCTTCCAACGAGTTTTGGGACATATCTTGTTTTTGGACTTCCAACCAACTCCCCCCTCCCTATATATGTCTTATTCGCATTTCTACAAGTAGGATTAGGGGGGAGGAAAAACATTCATCAACTCCCCGAGGCCGGATCCGGCCATCTTGGCTGTACATGGACATGGCAAGCTAGCATATCACGGCCTTCTTGGCTGAGCGCTCGACCCTCCAAGCTTGCAGCTTGCATATCACGGCCGTCTTGGCCGAGCGCTCGATCCGGCAAGCTCGCAGCTTTCAAGCCCGGCCATGATGGCTGAGCTTCGTCCAGGCCTGCTTGCAGCGTCCAGCCATGATGGCTGAGCATTCGATCCGTCAAGTGTCTAGTGTTGCATTTCGAGTATGACCAAGCAATTTTTGGCTTCAAAATTGGTCCAAATGTGTTGCCATGGGCTTCCAACGAGTTTTGGGACATATCTTGTTTTTGGACTTCCAACCAACTCCCCCTCCCTATATATGTCTTATTCGCATTTCTACAAGTAGGATTAGGGGAGTAAAAAACATTCATCAACTCCCCGAGGCCGGATCCGGCCATCTTGGCTGTACATGGACATGGCAAGATAGCATATCACGGCCTTCTTGGCTGAGCGCTCGACCCTCCAAGCTTGCAGCTTGCATATCACGGCCGTCTTGGCCGAGCGCTCGATCCGGCAAGCTCGCAGCTTTCAAGCCCGGCCATGATGGCTGAGCTTCGTCCAGG
>JAJJWW010017358.1:202500-207500 GCA_023531295.1 Papaver armeniacum
GCTAGGCCGGATCGCAACTTGGAGGAATGAAGCTTCACTGCTTGGCCAAACTTGCAAATTGCAAGATGAGGCTTCACGTGCTTGGCCAAACCTGCAAATTGCAAGAGTGAAGCTTCACTCAGCTGGGGACTTACACAATTGGCGCATGAGGATGAGCCAACTGATGCCAAACCAACTATTTTTCCCAACCAACGTCCCTTCCCTATATATGTCTTATTCGCATTTCTACAAATAGGATTAGGGGAGGAAAAATCATTCATCAACTCCCCGAGGCCGGATCTTGCCGAGGCCTAGCCCAAATGAAGCTTCATTATGACCGAGGGACTTCCAACTTGTAAGAATGAAGCTTCATCGTGCTAGGCCGGATCGCAACTTGGAGGAATGAAGCTTCATTTGGGCTAGGCCAAACTTGCAAATTGCAAGATGAGGCTTCACGTGCTTGGCCAAACCTGCAAATTGCAAGAGTGAAGCTTCACTCAGCTGGGGACTTACACAATTGGCGCATGAGGATGAGCCAACTGATGCCAAACCAACTATTTTTCCCAACCAACGTCCCTTCCCTATATATGTCTTATTCGCATTTCTACAAATAGGATTAGGGGAGGAAAAAAATCATTCATCAACTCCCCGAGGCCGGATCTTGCCGAGGCCTAGCCCAAATGAAGCTTCATTATGACCGAGGGACTTCCAACTTGTAAGAATGAAGCTTCATCGTGCTAGGCCGGATCGCAACTTGGAGGAATGAAGCTTCACTTGCTTGGCCAAACTTGCAAATTGCAAGATGAGGCTTCACGTGCTTGGCCAAACCTGCAAATTGCAAGAGTGAAGCTTCACTCAGCTGGGACTTACACAATTGGCGCATGAGGATGAGCCAATTGATGCCAAACCAACTATTTTTCCCAACCAACGTCCCTTCCCTATATATGTCTTATTCGCATTTCTACAAATAGGATTGGGGAGGAAAAATCATTCATCAACTCCCCGAGGCCGGATCTTGCCGAGGCCTAGCCCAAATGAAGCTTCATTATGACCGAGGGACTTCCAACTTGTAAGAATGAAGCTTCATCGTGCTAGGCCGGATCGCAACTTGGAGGAATGAAGCTTCAGCTTGGCCAAACTTGCAAATTGCAAGATGAGGCTTCACGTGCTTGGCCAAACCTGCAAATTGCAAGAGTGAAGCTTCACTCAGCTGGGGACTTACACAATTGGCGCATGAGGATGAGCCAACTGATGCCAAACCAACTATTTTTCCCAACCAACGTCCCTTCCCTATATATGTCTTATTCGCATTTCTACAAATAGGATTAGGGGGGAAAAATCATTCATCAACTCCCCGAGGCCGGATCTTGCCGAGGCCTAGCCCAAATGAAGCTTCATTATGACCGAGGGACTTCCAACTTGTAAGAATGAAGCTTCATCGTGCTAGGCCGGATCGCAACTTGGAGGAATGAAGCTTCACTCGCTTGGCCAAACTTGCAAATTGCAAGATGAGGCTTCACGTGCTTGGCCAAACCTGCAAATTGCAAGAGTGAAGCTTCACTCAGCTGGGGACTTACACAATTGGCGCATGAGGATGAGCCAATTGATGCCAAACCAACTATTTTTCCCAACCAACGTCCCTTCCCTATATATGTCTTATTCGCATTTCTACAAATAGGATTAGGGAGGAAAAATCATTCATCAACTCCCCGAGGCCGGATCTTGCCGAGGCCTAGCCCAAATGAAGCTTCATTATGACCGAGGGACTTCCAACTTGTAAGAATGAAGCTTCATCGTGCTAGGCCGGATCGCAACTTGGAGGAATGAAGCTTCACTGCTTGGCCAAACTTGCAAATTGCAAGATGAGGCTTCACGTGCTTGGCCAAACCTGCAAATTGCAAGAGTGAAGCTTCACTCACTGGGACTTACACAATTGGCGCATGAGGATGAGCCAATTGATGCCAAACCAACTATTTTTCCCAACCAACGTCCCTTCCCTATATATGTCTTATTCGCATTTCTACAAATAGGATTAGGGGAGGAAAAATCATTCATCAACCCCGAGGCCGGATCTTGCCGAGGCCTAGCCCAAATGAAGCTTCATTATGACCGAGGGACTTCCAACTTGTAAGAATGAAGCTTCATCGTGCTAGGCCGGATCGCAACTTGGAGGAATGAAGCTTCACTCGCTTGGCCAAACTTGCAAATTGCAAGATGAGGCTTCACGTGCTTGGCCAAAACCTGCAAATTGCAAGAGTGAAGCTTCACTCAGATGGGGACTTACACAATTGGCGCATGAGGATGAGCCAATTGATGCCAAACCAACTATTTTTCCCAACCAACGTCCCTTCCCTATATATGTCTTATTCGCATTTCTACAAATAGGATTGGGGGAGGAGGAAAATCATTCATCAACTCCCCGAGGATTAGGGAGGATTCATCAACTCCCCGAGGCCGGATCTTGCCATCTTGGCCCATGGACATGGCAAGAAGCTTCATTATGACCGAGAGGACTTCCAACTTCCAAGAATGAAGCTTCATATCACTTGGCCGAGCTGATCCGGAAAGCTTTCAAACTTGCCATGATGGCTGAGCTTGAGGCTGCAGCGGCCAGCCATGATGGCTGAGCATTCGATCCGTCAAGTGTCTAGTGTTGCATTTCGAGTATGACCAAGCAATTTTTTGCTTCAAAATTGGTCCAAATGTGTTGCCATGGGCTTCCAACGAGTTTTGGGACAATCTTGTTTTTGGACTTCCAACCAACTCCCCTCCCTATATATGTCTTATTCGCATTTCTACAAATAGGATTAGGGGAGGAAAAATCATTCATCAACTCCCCGAGGCCGGATCCGGCCATCTTGGCTGTACATGGACATGGCAAGCTAGCATATCACGGCCTTCTTGGCTGAGCGCTCGACCCTCCAAGCTTGCAGCTTGCATATCACGGCCGTCTTGGCCGAGCGCTCGATCCGGCAAGCTCGCAGCTTTCAAGCCCGGCCATGATGGCTGAGCTTCGTCCAGGCCTGCTTGCAGCGTCCAGCCATGATGGCTGAGCATTCGATCCGTCAAGTGTCTAGTGTTGCATTTCGAGTATGACCAAGCAATTTTTGGCTTCAAAATTGGTCCAAATGTGTTGCCATGGGCTTCCAACGAGTTTTGGGACATATCTTGTTTTTGGACTTCCAACCAACTCCCCTCCCTATATATGTCTTATTCGCATTTCTACAAGTAGGATTAGGGAGGAAAAACATTCATCAACTCCCCGAGGCCGGATCCGGCCATCTTGGCTGTACATGGACATGGCAAGCTAGCATATCACGGCCTTCTTGGCTGAGCGCTCGACCCTCCAAGCTTGCAGCTTGCATATCACGGCCGTCTTGGCCGAGCGCTCGATCCGGCAAGCTCCCAGCTTTCAAGCCCGGCCATGATGGCTGAGCTTCGTCCAGGCCTGCTTGCAGCGTCCAGCCATGATGGCTGAGCATTCGATCCGTCAAGTGTCTAGTGTTGCATTTCGAGTATGACCAAGCAATTTTTGGCTTCAAAATTGGTCCAAATGTGTTGCCATGGGCTTCCAACGAGTTTTGGGACATATCTTGTTTTTGGACTTCCAACCAACTCCCCTCCCTATATATGTCTTATTCGCATTTCTACAAGTAGGATTAGGGAGGAAAAACATTCATCAACTCCCCGAGGCCGGATCCGGCCATCTTGGCTGTACATGGACATGGCAAGCTAGCATATCACGGCCTTCTTGGCTGAGCGCTCGACCCTCCAAGCTTGCAGCTTGCATATCACGGCCGTCTTGGCCGAGCGCTCGATCCGGCAAGCTCCCAGCTTTCAAGCCCGGCCATGATGGCTGAGCTTCGTCCAGGCCTGCTTGCAGCGTCCAGCCATGATGGCTGAGCATTCGATCCGTCAAGTGTCTAGTGTTGCATTTCGAGTATGACCAAGCAATTTTTGGCTTCAAAATTGGTCCAAATTGTTGCCATGGGCTTCCAACGAGTTTTGGGACATATCTTGTTTTTGGACTTCCAACCAACTCCCCCCTCCCTATATATGTCTTATTCGCATTTCTACAAGTAGGATTAGGGGAGGAAAAAACATTCATCAACTCCCCGAGGCCGGATCCGGCCATCTTGGCTGTACATGGACATGGCAAGCTAGCATATCACGGCCTTCTTGGCTGAGCGCTCGACCCTCCAAGCTTGCAGCTTGCATATCACGGCCGTCTTGGCCGAGCGCTCGTTCCGGCAAGCTCCCAGCTTTCAAGCCCGGCCATGATGGCTGAGCTTCGTCCAGGCCTGCTTGCAGCGTCCAGCCATGATGGCTGAGCATTCGATCCGTCAAGTGTCTAGTGTTGCATTTCGAGTATGACCAAGCAATTTTTGGCTTCAAAATTGGTCCAAATGTGTTGCCATGGGCTTCCAACGAGTTTTGGGACATATCTTGTTTTTGGACTTCCAACCAACTCCCCCTCCCTATATATGTCTTATTCGCATTTCTACAAGTAGGATTAGGGGGGGGAAAAACATTCATCAACTCCCCGAGGCCGGATCCGGCCATCTTGGCTGTACATGGACATGGCAAGCTAGCATATCACGGCCTTCTTGGCTGAGCGCTCGACCCTCCAAGCTTGCAGCTTGCATATCACGGCCGTCTTGGCCGAGCGCTCGATCCGGCAAGCTCCCAGCTTTCAAGCCCGGCCATGATGGCTGAGCTTCGTCCAGGCCTGCTTGCAGCGTCCAGCCATGATGGCTGAGCATTCGATCCGTCAAGTGTCTAGTGTTGCATTTCGAGTATGACCAAGCAATTTTTGGCTTCAAAATTGGTCCAAATGTGTTGCCATGGGCTTCCAACGAGTTTTGGGACATATCTTGTTTTTGGACTTCCAACCAACCCCCCTCCCTATATATGTCTTATTCGCATTTCTACAAGTAGGATTAGGGAGGAAAAAACATTCATCAACTCCCCGAGGCCGGATCCGGCCATCTTGGCTGTACATGGACATGGCAAGCTAGCAT
>JAJJWW010017358.1:217500-218927 GCA_023531295.1 Papaver armeniacum
ACCGAGGGACTTCCAACTTGTAAGAATGAAGCTTCATCGTGCTAGGCCGGATCGCAACTTGGAGGAATGAAGCTTCACTCGCTTGGCCAAACTTGCAAATTGCAAGATGAGGCTTCACGTGCTTGGCCAAACCGCAAATTGCAAGAGTGAAGCTTCACTCAGCTGGGGACTTACACAATTGGCGCATGAGGATGAGCCAATTGATGCCAAACCAACTATTTTTCCCAACCAACGTCCCTTCCCTATATATGTCTTATTCGCATTTCTACAAATAGGATTAGGGAGGAAAAATCATTCATCAACTCCCCGAGGCCGGATCTTGCCGAGGCCTAGCCCAAATGAAGCTTCATTATGACCGAGGGACTTCCAACTTGTAAGAATGAAGCTTCATCGTGCTAGGCCGGATCGCAACTTTGGAGGAATGAAGCTTCACTCGCTTGGCCAAACTTGCAAATTGCAAGATGAGGCTTCACGTGCTTGGCCAAACCTGCAAATTGCAAGAGTGAAGCTTCACTCAGCTGGGGACTTACACAATTGGCGCATGAGGATGAGCCAACTGATGCCAAACCAACTATTTTTCCCAACCAACGTCCCTTCCCTATATATGTCTTATTCGCATTTCTACAAATAGGATTAGGGGGAGGAAAAATCATTCATCAACCCCCGAGGCCGGATCTTGCCGAGGCCTAGCCCAAATGAAGCTTCATTATGACCGAGGGACTTCCAACTTGTAAGAATGAAGCTTCATCGTGCTAGGCCGGATCGCAACTTGGAGGAATGAAGCTTCACCGCTTGGCCAAACTTGCAAATTGCAGGTTTGGCCAAACTTGCAAATTGCAAGATGAGGCTTCACGTGCTTGGCCGGATCGCAACTTGGAGGAATGAAGCTTCACTCTTACACAATTGGCGCATGAGGATGAGCCAACTGATGCCAAACCAACTATTTTTCCCAACCAACGTCCCTTCCCTATATATGTCTTATTCGCATTTCTACAAATAGGATTAGGGAGGAAAATCATTCATCAACTCCCCGAGGCCGGATCTTGCCGAGGCCTAGCCCAAATGAAGCTTCATTATGACCGAGGGACTTCCAACTTGTAAGAATGAAGCTTCATCGTGCTAGGCCGGATCGCAACTTGGAGGAATGAAGCTTCACTCTTGCAATTTGCAGGTTTGGCCAAACTTGCAAATTGCAAGATGAGGCTTCACGTGCTTGGCCAAACCCGCAAATTGCAAGAGTGAAGCTTCACTCACTGGGACTTACACAATTGGCGCATGAGGATGAGCCAATTGATGCCAAACCAACTATTTTTCCCAACCAACGTCCCTTCCCTATATATGTCTTATTCGCATTTCTACAAATAGGATTAGGGAGGAAAAATCATTCATCAACTCCCCGAGGCCGGATCTTGCCGAGGCCTAGCCCA